>CM046454.1:23375604-23853104 GCA_025506515.1 Flaveria trinervia | reverse complement strand
ACTCTTCTTTCCACTCAGTCCTTCTTTATCACCCTCATCTTCTTCACCAGAGTCGTCATCATCATCATCATCTTCCTGATCTTTAGAGGCTCATCTTTTGATCCTTTAAGTCTGAGCAAGATCTTCTTGTTCTTTGCCTCCAAATCCTCAATCCCCTTAACTGACTATGCATTCTGCTCCTGCAGCTATATAATCTGCTGAGCTTAAGCAGCATTGAGCTCCATGAGCTGATTGAGCTGTACAACTCTTCGCTCATCGGTGGCTAGTAGCTTCATCACCATCTAGTTAAGGTTGGCCAGCTGTTCCTCTACCCTAATGGAGGGTAGAGTGGGTCCATGGCTCAGTAGGACGTGCGCGGATGTCCCGACTCGTTAGGTGGTGGTGGTGGTGGTAGTGGATGTGGTGAATATTGGAGGTTGAATGGGAGTGGATAATGAAAGGGGTGACTGTGGTGGTGGCGGTAGGAGGTGTGATAGTGGTGGTAGGGGGTGTGGTAGTGGTGGTAGTGGTGGTAGAGGGTGTGGTAGTGGTGGTGGTAGTTGTGGTCGAGGTGTTGGATGTGGTGGTAATCAGCGTAACCTCCTCCTCTTGCTCTTCATGCTATGGGGCTGAGCCATCCTCTTTTTCCTTGAGCCCTTGGAGGAGGATGCTCCCCCTGGCTGATGGGATGGTAAAGGATGTATCATGGATCAGTAGTAGCAATAGCAGCATCCCTGGACTCACCCTAGCGTCCACCAACCGCCACAATCCTTCTCTCAGTGGCAACAACCTTCTTAACCACTGTCCTTACCAGCGGCTCCTCACACAACTCTTCCTCCTCATCTGCCAGGAAGTATTGACAGAACGCAGCCCTCTCAGCTCCACCCTGAGCCTCACTGCCTTGCCATCACCCTGGTCGTTGTCATCGTCATCTGTATCATCAATGGGTAGCTCAATAGGCTCGACATCTGAGTCACTGTCATCATGATGCCACTTCTTGTGAGCTGGCGCCACATAGTCCTCCCAGGCCAAATGCCCAAACAATCTCCTCACTAGGGGCTTCACCTGCTTGCTCCGGTACACCTTCATCCTACCCAAGGTGGTATCATCCATCACCTCAAGTATCACAGCATCTTCTTTCTCCTTAGGTAATGATGGAAACTTCTCATCAATAATAAGCTGTAAGAACCTCGGGTACATGCAAAAGCTCTCCTTACCCTTGGCCTCAAGGTTCTCGACCATGTAAGAAAAGATCATGTTGGAGAAGCTGAAGGGGTGATTCAGCACCAGTGCCATGTAATCATTCTGGATTTGGTCAGATAGATCATCAAATCCTCCCCTCCTTGATGCTATGCCCTTCAAAATGACATGTGTGAGGTACTTGAACTGGGGACACAGGTTTCTTTTGTTCAGAACACCTGCATTGATATCCCCAGTGTACTTCATCCGTAGAAAGCAACCCCTTACTGTCAAAGGATGCAGCTTGGTCGGTGGGCATCATCATCACCAGATCCATACTCATCTAAGATCAGCTGCAGTAACCTCAATCTCTTGGCCAAAAATGGTGCTTTGTATACAGTAAGGCTCAGCAAATCGGTCAACTGATGCACCTTCCCAGAAGGCCTGCTGTAGAGATCGGTAGGGTATGCACGGAGCAGAGATAGTTTTGTAGATCCTCGATCTCCTAAGAAAGGCAATAATCCCAACAAAATTAGCAGCATTCCGAGAGGTGGCATCCAAGTGAGCACAAATGTTGTGCTTGGTGTTGATAATCCACCTATCTACCATATTATTGTAACACAAGACACATAACATGAGGTTTGTCCATAACAAAAGACTATTGAAATTTAACCTATCTGAGATTAGTCTGGTTCAATCTTACGATTAAACCATACAACTAAGTTCAGTCGTGCGATTGAATATGCGGCTGAGTTCAATCATGCGATTGAACATGCGGTTGAGTTCAGTCGTGCGATTGAGCATGCGGTTGAGTTCAATCATGTGATTGAACTCATACGCTTTGTTCATTTGATCAATTGAGTCATTTGCCCAGCTCAATCGTGCGATTAAAGTTCATTCGGAGTGTCTAGCCGCATAACTCTCTGTTCGACACTCTAACCCCGAATCTAGGTCAAAACTTGATGTTAAACGTTGTGTTTAGACTTGTTAGATTTGCAGGGACCCTAACTATCACTGTATGTCCTTCATTTTCACGATTATGCACATTTATATGATCTATTTGAAGGGTTAACATATTTCCTGATTTTAATCAATTAGGTCCGTTAGGGTTGATTACACCAAGCATTTTGTGCGATTTCAGTCTCTAAGTACCTGTTGATGAAGAGAGTAAACGTTAGTATCACAATCACAGTGCGAAATTGATAAACTCAAATTTTGGCAAAGTGACTTTTCTTTCGTGCGATTTGGGAGCGATTAAAGGGTGATGAGAATGTGTGACCGACTTCACCCTATTTTACTGACTTTACCTTCAGTCGTGCGACTGGACCTATTCGAAGGCTTGATTCGGGCGACTCAGGCTCAACCGTGCAATTGGCTCAGTCGGTCACATCCATTCATGCGATTGGGGTTCAGTCATGCGACTGACTCAATCAGTTACCTTCATTCGTGCGATTGGTTCATTCTAGTGATCCAATCGCATGGATTGACCCATGCTTATGGTCCAATTGTACATTTGTTCCATACGTATAGTTCAATCGTGTGATTGGTTCATACTCATGATCCAATCATGCGACTGGTCCATACTTATGTTCCAGTCGTGTGAATGGCTGAGACTTATGAGTTTAACCTCATGCACTTTCAAACACTTAACTTGTTAACTACAGATAAGACATTATGACCATTAATCATCTCAGCATGACCTTTTTAATTTGAAAAACTGTTGATCATCTCAGACGTGATCCTTTTAACTTAAAAACCGATTGGTCACCTCTGACGTGATCCCTTTTAGTGAGTGATTCACAGATTGAAACCAAATGCATAGTCTGACTTTTTCCTACCAAATAACTAAAAGTTAAATAAAACAACTCAAAAAATTTTAAAAAACAAAACAAGATAGATTTTTGTATTTTTGATTTGAGATGGATTTAAACCTATTAGAGTACTTCTAATCAATTTTACTTCCTCGACAACACATCTTTAATTCTAGTTTATCATTTCTGGTACAATTCATTATGGAATCATACAGGTATATCAGAATCATTTGGGACACTTTAATAAACAATTTTGATGCTATATTCTAGTTTTGACCGGAAGTCAATAGCAATTTTAGAAAATCATACTAGAGCTACAAGATGCACACAATGATTTTGACTTTCAAGAACTGCAGCTCACGATGATTGTCAGTATGCTTGTCCTCTTAAATCCATACATAGATTTTTGACACACATTGGTGATGATTTAAGGTTTAATTATTTCAACAAGCATTTGTGGATACCATGCTTTTATGGTAATCAACGTTCCTTAGAATATTTTTGAGCGGTCTACGGTATATTTCAAGAAGAAACTATTTTAAGAGCTTTCAAAGAGATGCTAAGCCTCAGGTCAATGCCATCGCACAGCAGAGAGGCGCAACCAACAATAAATTCTAGAATATTTAGGTTATACTTATCCTTAGGTCAGTGCCACTGCACAGCAGAGAGACACACAAACCTATCTCTTGTTAGAGCATTTATTTTCTTTTTGCACACAACACACCAACAACATAATTTATTAGCTTGATTTCATTTTGCATTTTTCCATGTGTTTTGCTCATTTTTTATGGTCGTTCGCACACATTTATGGTGTTTATTTTGCTCTTCACCCCTTATTGGAACTGTGTTGATTGTGTTAACCAAGGATAAGATGGGAACTGACAGCGAGTTGAACACTTAGTTTGAATTTTAAACCACCAATGAGGTTTACTTATCTATTGTATTGAATGTACCGACACATCATGTAATGAATTAGCAGTCTCTAGGTCTACTTTCTCTATGTTACCTTGGTAGCATACTAGTTTTACTATCATTTTTCCTTTTAATTTGCTTAGACTTTTCAGACTTATACTTTGAATTGTGCATCTTAATCAGTTAAACTCTTTTGAAGTCCCAAACAATCTGTTTCCTATGTACTATCATTTTTCATAAATATTGAATCAGTATCACAGATTTGATTACTTTCCTTTCAGCTAAGCTGTCCTTCTCCCTCGTTATTTTTAATTAAATAAAGCAACGAGTTTAATACTAATCTAACCTATTCTCCCCCTAAAATTCTAAAACCCAAAATATTTTTTGTGTTTTTGGATTTTAATAAACAAGAAAATAAAATCAAATCAAATCAAAAATAAAGAATGTCGGACTAGGCATTTTCTTCCTCTGAGATTACATCACTTTTCTTTTTCACGCCATTAACCTCTAATAGATATAAAAACCTAGGTTTATCAAATGCTTTTGTGTAGAGGCCGGCGCGTTGAAACTCCGTATTTATTTTAATCACATCGATTAATTGTTTTTCAAAACAGTCACGTATAAAGTGATACTTAATACCGATGTGTTAATTTTTTGGATGTTGGACTGGATTTTTTGTTACGGCTATAGTAGCAGAATTATCAACATGGATAGGAGTATTAAAAAATTGCAAACAATAGTCGTGCATTTGCTATTGAATCCCTATGATTTGTGAACAGCAACTTGCAGCAGCAATGTATTCAGCTTCACATGTTGACAGAGCAACGAAGGTCTGCTTCTTACACTGCCAGGTGACTAACCGTCTACCGAAGAACTGACATCCTGCTGATGTTGACTTGTAATTCATTTTGCAACCACCATAATCCGAGTCACTATACGCTGTAAGCTCAAAATCAGTGTCATGAGGATACCACAACCCGAGTGTTGGAGTACCCTTCAGATAACGAAAAATCCTTTTAACACCAATGAGATGGTTGACTTTCGATGTCACTTGATATCTGGAACAAAGACACGTCGCATACATGATATCAGGACGAGACGTTGTGAGATACATACGGGATCTGATCGTTCCTCTATACATTGTAGCATCAACTAGAGCACCATTTTTGTCGGGGTGCCACATCGTGGTTTGTAGCAAGTGGAGTTCCAGTAGCTGAAGCATTCTCCATGTCAAACCGACTGAGGATATCGCCTACATATTTAGTCTGATGCAGGAAGATTCCTTTTGGTGTCTAATGAACCTGTAATCCTAGGAAGAACTTCATCTCCCCCATTGCACTCATCTCAAATTCTGCTTTCATGACAGATTCAAATTCTTTACATAACTCTTCGTTTTTGGAACCAAAGATTATGTCATCAACATAAATCTGTACTAGCAGTAAGTCGCTATCCTTTTCTTTGATGAATAGTGTGTAGTCAATAACTCCTCTACGAAAACCGTGTTTCACCAGATGAATTGAGAGTTTCTCATACCATGCTCTCGGGGCTTGATGGAGCCCGTAGAGAGCCTTATCAAGCTTGTAAACTCTATCCCGATGATAAGGATCTTCAAATCCTTCGGGTTGACTGACATACACTGTCTCACGGATTTCGCCATTAAGGAATGCACTCTTGACATCTAGTTGATAAACTTTAATCTTCATATAAGATGCATAGGATAAGAAGATACAGATTGCTTCCATTCTAGCCACAGGTGCAAACACTTCATTGTAATCAATGCCTTTGACTTGTCTAAAACCTTGAACCACAAGTCGAGTCTTGTTTCTAATTATAACCCCTTGGTCATCTTTCTTGCACTTAAGACCCATTTAGCGCCAATTACCTTAGCACTTTTTGTCTATCCACTAGTGTCCATACTCCCAGCATCTTGAATTGAAGATGTTTTTCTTGTATGGCACTAACCCATGCCTTATTGTTTAAGGCTTCACTTACATATTTTGGCTCAAATTGAGACACAAAACATCTATAAGCGCTGTCGTGAATATAGCCTTTTTCCATGACTGAGGCATAATCAGTTGAGTATAGCTTATTTCATGTCTGTACTCCCGATTGGACATCCCCTATGACGTTGTCCAGAGGATGATATACATTTAGTCAAGATCCGGGAGTGGTGGGAATAACTACTTCGTGATCTAGATTTTGAATTCCTAGTTCTATATCTGTAGCCGTTGGAGTGTGACGTTCCGAAGTGTTAGAGGCATCAACATCTGATGCTTGTGTACTTTCAGTAGCAGGAACCCATTCCTCCTGATCCACCTAATCAATCTCAACTTCTTTATCGTCAGAAGAGGAGTTGCTTACCTCAAGTGCTCCCCATAAAGGACTAGAAGATTCTTCTTATGAAACTGATGTTGTCGAGTCTAGTGACGGTGAGTTTAAGACATCATACATCATTCTAGTTGATAACTCAACATCAGGAAGGGAGAGAGGGACGTTGAAGGACTTGAAGAATCCATCATAGTCGAAGAACAAGGCGGGTCCCTTTTCAGAAAGGGGGTTGGTGTATCTCTGAACATCAATGTTACACCACACTGCTACTTGACCCATTGAGTTGTTATAAACTCTTTTGTTCGGTATATTGTATCCAAGGAAAATCCCTTCTTCAGCCTTCTCACTGAACTTCCCTCACTGAGTTTTCTTCAGCAGCGTACATGGTGCGTCAAATGGTTCGAGGTACTCCAGATTATGTTTACGTCGTTGGAGCAACTCATAACATGTTTTACCATGACGTTTGACCACCAAGACTCGATTGAGGGTGTAACATGCATTGGAAACTGTCTTGTTCCAAAATTGGATGAGCCGCTTCGAGTCGGCTAGCATCGTTCTGTTGTCTCTATCAAGCTCATGTTCTTTCATTCAGCAACTCCGTTCATTAATGGAGTGTAGGCGGATGTGAACTGATGTACAATTCCTTTCTCTTTGCAGAACACCTTCATCCACTGGTTCTTGAATTTTGTGCCATTGTCTGATCGAATCTCTCTCACTATCAGCTTGTAGAGTGATTTCAATGTAGTTACCAGCTGTTTGAAAGATTCAAATGTCTCTAATTTGGATTTCAAAAACATTACCCAAGAGAATCTTGAGTAATCATCCATGACTACATAACAATACAGATCACAAGTGATGCTCTTGGTGCTCACAGGACCAAACAGATCCATGTGTAGAAGTTTGAGAGGTAGGTCAATGGAATTTACTTTCTTTGCCTTGTGAGACTTCTTCGCCTGTTTACCTTTCTTGCATGCTACACAAAAATCCGGAAGTTAAAAATTATTGACATTTACTCCACTAAATCATTCTGGATCAGATGATTCATCTTCTGTGGATTGATGTGTCCCATTCTCCTATGCCAGAAGATTAAGTCCCTCTCTATTGCCTTTGAGAAGAAGCATTGAACTTTATAGTCAGTTATGGAGGCTTTTGATAGATCCAAGACATATAAGTCATTATATCTTGAAGCTGACATTAAGATTTGGTCCTCCGGGATAACATAATCCTTTTTGAATACGTAGCACTTCTTTTTGTCAAAAAACAACTTTGAATCCTTTGTCACATATCTAGGACACTGAAAGCAAGTTATTCAGTAGTTGTTAAATGTAATTGACCTTATCAAACTTGACTTTCTAGTTTCCTACTTCGCCTTGAGCGGTGATGTATCCTCCTATATTTCAAACAAAAGATACATGTCCCCGTTTAATTTTTTTGCCACTGAAAAGGAGAGACAGGTTCCCGGTCATGTGCCTAGACGCCCCACTATCAACATCTAGGTATTTGTGATGGCACTGTAACAGATACCCTGCACATTCAGAGGAAGTGATCAGTTTAGGTTTGGGACCCAAGCCTTAACTGGCTTGGGTGACCTAGAGGTTCACACATCATGAACTCAACCCACTGTCGATTTGAGGGTGAGAATATATCATTCTTCTTCTTATTCTCATTATCAGACAATGGACTTGACTTTTCTTTCTATAAGCTAATTTTGTGCAAGGCCTATTTGTGATAAACATACGACTGGCTTACAGTTTGAACTTTAGCTTCACTAATTCTTTTTGGTGGAGTAATATTTTTCCTTTTCGACGAACTTGGTTTAGTATCAGAAAGTTCAATTTTCTGCCTGGGGGTCGGATAATAAGGAAAGTTAGAAGAGATGTGTCCTCTCTTTCCATAACTGTAGCATGATCTCCCTTCTACGTGTTGAGGAAACTATTTATGTGGAGTTGAGTGTGATACTGGTGTGACATGTGTCTGGTTGGATTTAGTCACTTCTCGTTTAGATGTATCACCTTTATTAAACAAAATTAATTGTTTTGACATTTTGAACATTTTTAACATGTCTTTTGGTTAGACTTTGATGACTAGCACATGTGTGGTTAACTGGTTTAGTTAGTTTGGGTTTTGAAATAGACTTTGGTGAACCTGACCTTACATTAATCCTTTTAAATTCATCATTTAAATTCTCAACAGGCATCTTACCTTTTAATTTCAAAGTAGCCTCCTTCTATTTAGTGACAGATTTCACCGGTTTACCCGTGGAATCAGGATCACTAACCAGAGGAGTGGACACCACATGATCCTTAGTTAGGTTGTTATTTATAAGTCTATATTTTGTACTTAACATGATCTCATGTGGTGGTGGAACTACTTTGTAACCCAACCCTTCCCTATTATTTCGTTCTGTCACTAAGTGTTGAACTATGTGAGAAGAACTAGTCCAACTGTGCAGTTTTTGTTTTAAAGAATTGACTTTGACTTCTAAAATTGCTTTTTCTTTCTTTGTTTCTTCCAATGGATTTAAATAAAACTTTATATCATTGGCTTGATTAAAAGCAACATCCTCGGTTTCCCTTAGTTGTTTACCTAAAAGTTCTATTTTTTCTTTATAACTGCACTCATTTTGTTTCAATATACGATTAGCTTCTGTGCACAGTTGTAAATCCTTTACTAAGCTATCATTGTGGTCTAATAACCTAGAAAAT
Organism: Flaveria trinervia; assembly: GCA_025506515.1. Classification (NCBI taxonomy): domain Eukaryota; kingdom Viridiplantae; phylum Streptophyta; class Magnoliopsida; order Asterales; family Asteraceae; genus Flaveria; species Flaveria trinervia. The sequence goes on along the minus strand of CM046454.1, from coordinate 23,844,190 downwards.
TTCAAATCAATGCTTTCTCTAAATTTGTTACATTCATTACAAGCATGATTTTCAAAAAGTTGGTCTTCTGTACTTACCTGTGAAGAATCAGTTGAATCAGCCATCAATGCAGAGTCAGACTCTTCCGATGCTAGAGATTCTGAACATGTCGTTCTGAGTTCTTCTTCAATCCGGTGATTTACCACATTCACAGCTTCTTCATTATCTGACGTTACATGTTCAACTATGATTTCACCTTCACTAGCCGAGCCATCATCCAATCCCTTGACACATGCAATGTTTAATTCACCCGAAGACACAAAACAGAAGGTCCAATCCTGTCCTTCGTCACCTTGAGCAGTCAAGACCTTTGACTCTTTGCCTGAAGAGGTAGCTCCACTCGTGGGTTTGTCTTGACGGTGGAAGGTTGAGAACGGATTTCCGTTACCTATTTTTTGGGCTTTACACATTCACGTTTGAAATGCCCCTTTTCACCATAGTTAAAGCAGGTAACTTTCGTTTTGTCAAAACCAAAGGTTGTGTATTTTGTGGCTACCAAGTTCTGTCCTGTCTTTTTCACAAACTCTTTCGCCCTTCTGACAGCACTAGCCAATGCCCATATAACATCCATCCTCTCTAGTTCATTTTCATCCACCTGCTCGTAATCTTCATCTGCAAGATAGAAATTGCCAATCTTCCCTACAACTAGACCATTATAGGAATAGACAACAGCTGCTAGAAGATCCATGTGCTCCTTTGCAACTTCCACAGTGATATTCCGAGATCCTCGGTCTTCAACTTTGTAGCATTGGCTTTAGGCATTATATATTGGGTAGTAGATGACCCTGATGTTTCTGGTCCTGAAGCTGTGGTTTGGGAAGGAGCTGCTGAACTAGACACATAGGCAGTTTGAAGTGGTGCTCCTAAACTGGTTGGAGTAGGAGATGAGTTATAAAGTGAAGGATTCTAGTAGTAGGATCCTTTCTGTGACCTGTACTTCATCCTTAGTTCCTCCTCCCTTAATTTCAGGATGAAGTCATTTATGTCAAATTTTGCAAGAATATTGTTCCGTCTTAGATTAGACACAAACCAGTCCCATTTCTCAAGCAAACCATCAGCAAAGCTTGACACTTTATCTTCCATAGACATGGTTACCCCATGAGTGTGCAGCTCACTCATCAGATGGTAGAATTTATCAATAATATCATCCAAGCTGTCTTTCCCTATTGAGGAGAAGTTATCAAACTCCTTCTTGATAGCCTTAGCCTTCAATGCCTTTAACGTTGCATTCCTATCGTATCTTTTCTCCAAAGCCTCCCATAACTCTTTCGGTTGTTTGTTCTCACAGAACTGATGAAAGATATCTTTTGGTATCGATTGAGTCAACAGGGCATACACCTTCTTTTCAGCATTGTACTTAGCTTTCTAGTTTTCTGCCATACCTCCTAAAGTGAGCTTAACACCATCAGCACCGACTAGCATACTATAACCTGTCTTAATGGATTCCTAAAGATTGGGATCGAATACATTTAGATAGATCTCGAACCTCTGTTTCCATTATGGGTAATCATCTAACATTATAAGTTTAGGTGGTTTATTGGGATTCCCAATTTCATTTTCCAGAGTAGAAGGTTCTGGATGTGAGAGTCCCTTCCGGCAGTAAAAGCAGAGTACTGATGTTCCATCTCTTTAAACTTTGAACTATAAAACTTGACTGGCTAACTCGTGCGAATGGACTATACGATTGGATCACTCGTGCGAATGAGGAGTGCGAATGAATTCAATCGGGCGATTGGATTCAGTCTTGCGATTGAAATGGACGAATGGACTCAAATAACTGCAATTGTTCAGTCGTGCGGATAAAGTATGCGACTGAAGTGTGCGAATGAATTCAATCGGGCGATTGGATTCAGTCGTATGTATGGAGTGTGCGATTGGAGACAGGCGAATGTGGTTGTTCAGTCATACGAATGAGTGAGCAACTGAGTTCAATCGTGCGAATGGGTTGTGTGATTAAGCTCAGTCGTGCGATTGGGCCAATCGTGCGACTAACGCCACTATTTTTGCAAACACAAAGGTTTTTTGACACTTTGACCCAAAAACACGATTTTTCAAGAACCCTAATCTGCCGTATGCCTAAAAACATAAAATTTGAGACCTGCATATGTCAAAAACACTATTTTACTCAAAAAGGTGACTCTTTTGAATGAAAAATGTGATTTTTACACCGAAACTAATCGAATCACACGCAAAATCATGAGTCATGGCTCTTATACCACTTGTTAGAACCATTTACGTACGGAGTACTAACTGATTATGCGTGAAACAAGATCAAATAGTGTGCAATCCTATTTGATTGGTGATCCAATTAGTGAGAACGCAATCCCGATCAATCTAACGATTAAAGAAACATTAAGAACGAGTAGAACAAGATCAGATGCGAACTATGAACTTGGAACAGGCTTTCTGGATGCTCTGGATGGCAAGGCTATGAGTATGTGTCAAAAGTCTTCAAGTGTTCTTCTTTTTCTACAAATTAGGTGGTTTTTATAGGTTATGGGTTTCCAATCATACGACTGAACCATTAGCATGGTTCAGTCGTGCGACTGAATCATGCGATTGATACATACGCACGACTGAAACTTCAATCATGAGACTGAGTAAATCTTAAGTCTCAATCGTGTGACTGGTTCAGTCTCCTGGTTCAGTCGTGCAACTGGTCCATTAGCATGATATATTCATGCGTATGGCCCATTAGCATGGTCCATTCGCATGAAGACTCATATGACTAAGTTTGAACACATTTCCCAATCATTATTAACTAAGAACTATGCACAACAACCTCAAACCTATATAGTAAGTTCATTATACTTTGACACATAATAATACAATGAAATATTAAACATTATAAGCATCAACCACATATTACATTTCATTCAACTCATTCATTACATATGTGTAAGACATGACAGACTTTTACATTAAGCACATAACCTAGGAACATATATGTATCAACAAGAACTAAAGATTAAACTATTGAAACTTTAAAATCTTTTAGTTTTTTAAAATAGAAAATCAAATTTATCACAAGGTTAATATAATTAGAAGTGATCAAGGGACCAAGTTTAAGAATCAAGTTCTTGACTCATTCTGTAACTCAAACGGGATTTCCAGACAATATTGTGCTCCTAGAACTCCTTAACAAAATGGTGTTGCTGAGAGGAGAAACATGACACTTATTGAGGCTGCTCGAACTATGTTAGCTGATTAAAAGCTGCCTTTAACATTCTCGCTAGAGGCAGTCAACACTGCATGCTATATGTAGAACAGAGTTCTTGTAGTTAAGCCATATGGAAAACCCCTTATGAGCGGTGGAACAAAAGGCCACCATTCTTTGGCTTTCTTATGTCCTTTGAAAACAGGTGTATCATACTTAACACAAAAGACAATTGGCAAAATTTGCTGAAAAGTCAGATGATGTTATCTTTGTTGGATATTCATCCAACTCCATTGCCTATAGAGTTTATAACATCAAAAATCAGAAATTTTAGGAATCATCCAACATTATTGTTAATAAGCACACTCCATGAGTTAAGGGGAATGCCCTGGTCATATTTTTGATTTAGAATTATTTCCAAACTATTCTGACACTTCTTGTGAGAATGTTTTAGCTGGAATAGGTACTCAATTTGATGATGATCAACTATTTGAGTTACCCAGATCTCTTCCAAGTTCTCCAAGAGTTGCTGAAAATCAAGCTCCTACAATCATCATATCTAATAGCATAACTATCTTAAAAGATAGTGGAGCTTCAACAAGTTGTAAACTTAGTAAGCCTTAAACACATTAGGTGTGAATGGACAACACCAAGGTGATGGAAGCAACATTCTAAAGGAGCAGGCAATTGTCAATGCTTCCCCACAGTCACTGTAACTAATGTTGTCTCTCATTAATTCAATCATTTCTCATTGAATGAGTTTTGAACAACAGATGGTCCAAGTGTTCAAGTTCCACAGCAAAACATGTCCAATTTGGATCTATCTTTTCTCTAAAGGTGTGAGAACAAGGGGACAAACTCACAATAGGAACGGTTGCCTGTACTCATGATTTTTATCTCAGATGGAACCCAAAAAAGTAGAAGATGGCTTGAAAGATAGTAGCTAGGTTGAATCAATGCAAGAGGAATTGCTTCAATTAAAAAGACAAAGGGTTTGGAACATGTCTGCTACCATCCGCTCAAGTACCAATAGGCACCAAATGGGTTTTAAGAAGAAGAGAGATGATAGAGGCTTGATTATCAAGAACAAGGCAAGACTGGTAGTTCAAGGATACACTCAAGAGGAAGGAACTGATTACACTGATGTCTTTGCACCTGTTGCAAGACTTGAGGCTGTGAGTATCTTTCTTGTTTATGCTGCATCCAAGAATTTTATTGTCTACCAACTTGATGTCAAGTGTCCATTTCTATATGGGAATATAGATAGGGTGGTCTACGTGTGCTAGCCTCTAGGATTTGAAGACCCACAACACCCCAACTATGTGTGCAAATTGGATAAAGCTCTGTATGGGCTGCACCAAGCACCTAGGCTGTGGTATGAGATTTTGTCTCAGTCCCTCCTAAAGAATGGTTTCACCAAAGGTACCATCGACAAGACTTTATCCATAAGAAAGTCTAGGAAAGACATCTTTCTCATACAAGTCTATGTTGATGATATCATATTTCGTTCCTCAAATGACCAAATATGCAAAGACTTTGAGAGCATTGTGAAGAAGAAATTTGAAATGAATTTCATGGGAAAATGGACTTTTTCCTTGGAATTCAGGTATAGCAAATGAAGGAAGGTTTCTTTATCAATCAATCTAAATATGTATCTGACATTTTAGAAAGATTTGATATGAAAGATTGTAAGCCAGCTAAGACTCCTATACCCAGAAACCACAATCTTTGTCCTGACTCTAAGGGGAGGATACTGACCAACGTCAGTATACGACAATCATTAGTTCTCTTATGTATGTCATAACAAGTACACCTAATATCATATTTGCAACTTGCATCTGTGCAAGATATCAGGCTGCACCAAAGGTGTGTCACCTAGTTGCTGCCAAGAGATTTCTTAGATACCTCAAAGGAGCACCTAAACTGGGTCACTGGTATCCAAGGAACAATAATTTTAATCTCTATGGCTTTTCTGATCGTGACTATGGTGGCTGCAACATTGACAAGAAATCAACATCGGGAGGATGCTAATTTCTTGGTGGAAGGATCATCTTATGGAAATGCAAGAAGCAATCATATGTCTTAACATCTACTGTTGATGTTGAATACGTTGATGCTGCTAGTTGCTTGCTCAGTTGTTGTGGATTCAAAACCAGATGTTAGACTATGGATTCAACTTCATGAGTACTTCTATCCATATTGACAAAAATAATGTTATCTCCATTACAAAAATCCAATTAAGCACTCTAAGACAAACCACATAGATAACAGGTATCATTTCATTAGAGATATTCATGAGAAAAATTAGATTAAGCTAATCAAAGTTAATTCAAATGAACAATATGCTGATTTGTAAACATTTGATGAACAATGATTCAAGTATCTTATTACAGCTATTGTGATGATAAACATTGATTAGTCGTCTCATTTGAAAACCTTTTGAAAATAGGTCTTGTCTTTGTCAATGCGATCTAAGCCCTATTACAAAAAAAAATTCAAAATTACACTAAGTATAAATTCTTCCGAAAAGGAATTTACCCTCAAAAGATGTCATATATATCTTTCAAAGCAAAATTTCTCCAAGGGAAATCTTATCTTCGGAAGTGCTCGGAAGAAGCATTCTGATATCATATCAGATCTACTTCTGAAGTTAATAAAGTTCTTCACTTACAAGCCATTCTTACTCTCGAAAGTAAATTGGATAAATTTACCTTCGGAAGTAATATTGGCATCGGAAGAAGATTACCTTCGGAAATGTTTTATACTCAGAAGACGCCTTTACTATGTAATGTAAATATTTTGGGCCCCACTTTGTAAAAAGGTAAAGATTTTCTTAATAACGTCAAAAAATTTTAAATGGATTTTATCTTACTGTTATTGTCATATCATATGCCAACATCGCTTCACCTTATCCACATCCACCATTTTCACCCATTTCAATACTTCTGACCCACTCATTTAATCTTTTTATCATTTTACTACCCAAAGCTTCCTTCGTATTGAATTTACCCAAATTCAAGCTCATTTCTCTACATCCTTTACAAAACTAAACTAAACCCTCAACACAACCAAGTCACATTCCTAGACTCTTCCAAGGATGCCGACTCCTCTGAAATCATCTCCTTTATTACCCAATCAACCTACTTCACTGCCCTAACCATCAACCCCATTGTTTATTTGAACCACATGACTGAATTTTAGGTAAACGGATAGATCGTAACCCTGAACGGAGTTAGGGTTCTTTGGTCGAGCATCTACGGTCAGGAATTGATCATATTTGAACAGATCATCAAGGAGCATCCAGAGGTTCATGATGAAAGCTCTCCTACAGAGTTCCACAAGGTAAAGCTGGATGACACATATACCCAAATAGGATATGGTGGTGATATGAGAAGGTTAACTTTGTACAAGTATAACTTCTCCTACAACTAGAAGTTCCTACTTCACATAGTCCTTCACCGCTCGTCAAACAAGTCTGGGGGATGGGATCAAATCCCATATGAACTAGGATGCCTAGTTCATTGGTTGGTAAAAGGCCTTCGTTTCAACTATTCAAAGTTTGTGCTAACCAATCTGATGGGGAACCTTCAAAGGGAAACATTTTACATGTATCCTAGGTTCATTCATCATATAATTAACTATGAGTTGGACAAACGCAAGCGTGTCTGTGTAGCTGCTCTACTTGTCCCTCAAATGGGGCCAACCATATTCAAAGTGCTAAAGAGGATTTCCGCCAACTTCACTGGAAGACACACTGCACGTCTTCCAGGTATGATTGAGTGCATAGCTCCAGATGACAACCTTATTGATCCCACAGGTGATAAACACACACTAGCAATGGCCCCCATAATGCCCAATATACCTTTTCACATTATCAAATTACATATCGTAGACGTTTCAAATGAACCCTTGTTCAATCTCCTCTGATAGAACAAGACACCCCTTTTCAATCCAAAAAGGCTAGAGTGGAAACATAGGCTCCCACTCCGTTTGAGGTCCTACCTTCCTTCACAAGCGACCTCAATATGAGTACTGAGTAGCAAAATAGGGACAAGCTTCTCATAGGCTCAACACCATTAGATATCAAGGTCCCGGGTCATTAGGAATAACCTCCATATCCTTTACTATCCTTTTAATAGGATCTGATGAGGAGATTATGTTTCTTTAAGGCCATGAGGTTAATCCACAAAACCCACCTGAGGATCAATGAGCCTACAGAGACCCCTAATCTCTAGCCCCTATCAGCAAGCCCCAACTGAGGTGAGTCCCACTGATTTGAAGGCGACTCGTGTAGATTCAGTTGCCACTACCGAAGGAGCCTTATTGGATCCTCTGGAGAGGGGTAACATTTCTGAGACCGAATCTATAGCAATCGTGCCCTTTGATGACTCTGAAGGAGACATCATTAGGCAAGGGAAACAAGGGTGCCAAGAAACCACATCTGGTAGTGAGGTTGCACATACTCGGCATGTTACCTCATCCTCCCCATGATTCTTCTAAGAAGATGAGGGAAGTCGAAAACTCACCATAGGAGACCTACTTTCTAAAGTCCCAAACCTGGAATCCAAGGTTAAATCATTACAGAATAGGTCTGCCACTCAAGAACTTGAGATTGAAAGTCTCAAGGCTAAACTAGTTGAGAAACAAACTGAGATATCTGTTAGGCATGTACCAATTCAAGTCTCCTTGACCTCTTCCTCTAGCTCATCAAGTTCTCAAGATGATGTTACCAAAAAGGGGGAGAGTGTTCACATACAAACACATGAGGAACCATGGAGTTTAGCTCTTTCTACATTAACTTCAAGATATCCTACTTAACAAGTAATAGTTTTCCCAAAGCCTCCTCCAATCATTCTCCAAGTGGACCCAAGGATGCTTAAAGATCTAAACATGTTCTTTTACAAGTTTCTGATAAGATCTTCCATTAAATAGCCGAGTCTGGATGTTGCTCTAGCATACTTTGGAGTTGAAGAGCTTCAAAGGTTGAAATGCACCTTCTACCACTATCCAAGATGTTGGTCAACCTACGGCCTACATTGAACCTAATATTGATTTTGAAGGGGATATGGGGACTGATGGCCCAACAACTAAAACAGTTGAGACAGATAATGCATTCCGACAAACTTTTGAAGCTGAAGTCAAAGCCGCAAAAGACCATTTCAATCTTCTGAAGCTAAGATGCAAGCTACAGAAGGGTATTTTCTCTATCCGAGGATCTAACTATCATAAATGCAGTTATTGAACTAGAAACTAAGGTAAATAGTGAGGAATTTTTCAACTTACCCCTCACTCAAACACCATCATCACTTCATGCTCCAATAATTGCCTCCCAACTTGAAACCTCCACACAAGAACCTCCTAAGTCTCAATCTTCTAAAGATATGAAAAGGAAGATGAAGATGACTACAGAAGAGCTTTTGGAGGAAGAAAAGTTGGAGAAGCTTAAAAGAAAAGGTAGAATCCCCACTGGGAAGCTACTAGTTGTAAGTAGCATAGCAGTTGAAACCACCTAGAAGGTATCAACAATAGAATGAGGGTGGTGATCATTGACAGGCTTGTCAATCTAGGAGCTATTACTGAAGATGTGCTCCTTCTACCACTAGAGGAGCTGATTGAGTTAAAAAAGGCAACCCTACTGAAGATTGAGCAAGAAGAAGCAACAAGGTTGGCCTTAGAGAAAGAAAAGTTGAGAAAGAAGAACAAGCTGACCGACAACTCAAGAGTGAAAGGATAGGTTTCCTAAGCTCCAAGGGATTCTCTCTTGAGGAATTACTCCTCATAATATTGATACGATTTTATGGCTTTTCAAGAAATAAAAAGATCAAATGGGGAAAGAAAGAAAGAACGTTGCTAGGGAGAAGTTGAAAGAGTGTAAGAGAAGGAGTAAGAAGCTGGACTTGTTGTTGTTAAGAAGATGAGTGATAAAGAATGGATGAAAGACTATCTCAACGCCCATGGCTTCTCTGGTAGGCAAGTGGGTCTCGTGTCTGAAAAGACCCTACAACGACTTGTCAGTGACGTCAAGGCTGACATTCGTTCAGGAAGAAAGAAAGAGATGTATAGAAGAGTATAGGGGATGATGTAATACCCGGATTTTTTTAAAGGCAAGAAAGAAAGAATAAAAGCAACAAATATTTAAGAAACACAATAAAACCCTAGTAGAGGGGTTAAATGTGTAAAAGGTACAAAACTTCATATAATTTTGTACAAAAGCAACATGGTCGCCCATGCCATGTTACTTTTCACCTTTTCATCCGGATCTTCTAGAGAGAGAAAGAAGAAGAGCTGAAGTTTCGGGTTTTAGAGAGAAGAACAAGAAGAAGTTCGAATTCCAAGCAAGAATTCTTGGTTTTGTGATGTTCTTGACCAACATATGCCTCGGTTGTGTGTTTATATGTGTTCGGTTGTGTGTTTTGGTGGGTTTTAGGTGCTTGAACTCAAAAGTGCATTTGTGTTTAAGGAAGTTCATCCGAATGTTGCATAAGGTGAGTTCTGGAACCCCCTTTTACCTTTTTAACCAATTTTGGGGCTGGAAATGCATGTTAAAATGTTTTTATAACATATGGGTGTGTACCCATATGTATGTGTGTGTATGAATGCGGGTGGGTTTTGATTTTGGGTGATATATGTTGTTATGATTGGGTTATGCTCATGTTTTGTTGCTTATAATGTTAGAACTAAGCTTAGGACATATTAGATTGATGTTTGAGACTGAACTGGAATGATTATAGTATAGGTTGGTTGCCCATGCGCCTGAAAATGGCCTATACGCCCAATGGTTCATAACTTCCTAAGTGTTCCCATGAGTCCAAACCCCATGTACCCAAATAGTAGCCATGCGCCTAAGAATAGGCTGAATTTGACTAAGTGTCCATGCGCTTAGAAAGCCCATGTGCCAAGGCACTCAGGCGCCTGCATAGTGCCCATGCGCCTAGAAATGTGCCTAGATGCCTAAGTGTTGGCCATGCGCCCGTATAGTGCCCATGCGCCTAGAAGTTTCCCATGCATCTAAGTGTTCCCCATGCACCTGAAAGGCCATGCGCCTGCATAGTGCCCCTGTGCCTAAGACTTAGAATATTTTTTTATATTTTGGGAAAAATGTAAAGTGTAGGCTTTGACTTGGGAGGTTCCCAGGGGATTTATAAGTTCACTTTTTGAAGTCATAGATAATGTGATGGGTGAGGTATGATATGTGGCATGTGTGATGATGTGATGTGTATGATGATGCCTTGTATGATTATGTTTGTGTTCCTTATTATGTATGTTTATTTTCTGTGGCCTTACATGGTATGGTTATGAATGTAAGTGGTAAAGTATTATGTAACATAAAGTGGAAGATAATGAAAAGAGGAATGTAATGAAAGAATGCATGCATTAATGAAAATGAAAGTGAAAGTAAAAAAAGTCTTGCAAGCAAATGTAAAGGGGTGCATAACTCTAAAATGTCGTTAGCTCAACTATGTGTGGTTTAGCTAACCCATAAGGATACACACAGGGGTCAAGTCTTTGTGACTGGCCAGTTGCATAGTACATGAATGATAGTGGATACTCACTTGGTGCCAGACTATGTGCATTATGGAAGTCATCTATGAACTTCGACCCAGTACATGTTTTGTGCATACGTTTGGAGTGTAGTACACAGATGGGATCTTTCTCGCTTGCCCTGGTGCTGGTACCAGGCTATGTGCATTATGGAATCATTTATGATCTTTGGCCCAGTAACCGCTTTTTGCATACATTTGGGGTATAGCTGACGATACTGATCCGGAAAGAAGTAAAGAAAGAAAGTCAAAGAACAATAAAGTAAGATAATAATCGTGTTATATATGTGTACATATGATGTATTATCATTTACAAAAGTAAAGAAAGCTTTTAAATGAAAGTAATTATTTTATTTTAAAATAGAACTCTCTACAACGCTGACTTTTATGTGTTTCCGGTTGGAAGGTGATGGTTGCTAAGGATGGCACGGGCAGCTACTTGGCTTGTTTTGGATGGCATCCATTTTATATAACGATGATATTTTTGCATTGTAATGTGAACACATGATGTTTTTTAATTGTTAACACTGTTGTATTATTTTGCTAAAGCGATTATATATTTATGAAATGGTTTAAGTAAATTACGCTGCAATGTTTTACTAATGTTAAGACTATATGCATGTTTTTGTGCAATGATTGACTAGCTGTGAGCGTCTTGGGAACGGGCCCTTACAAATGACTTCAGAGCCAACGTTTAGGTGAAAGTGGTTAATTTTCAAAACAAACCTTAACTTAACTGAAAATGTGACGAAAGGGAACGGATGCCAGTCGAAGTAGCTGCGTGCCATCAGGTATTTTCTTAAATGATAATCGTCATTATATGCGCATGTTATTCGACGTGTGTGCTTTTAGTAGATTTAGATACTGTTGTAGTCAGGATAGGACATTCTTGGGGTATGAAGAGTAAAGTAAGTGGCTAATCATAACTGGCCACTGTAATTAGGGACTTACTATACTTGACATAAATTGAGTTATTACCTTGAATGATCGTGTTAGTGTTTGAATCTTATAGTGTGATAGAGGATTGCTGGTGGTAGATCGTCAAAGGCTTCACGTGGTGGAGGCGGTGGTGGACGTGGTGTGGGACCACGAGCCACAAGAGGAACACCTCGAGCCGAAGAGGTGGTTCATGAAGAACTCGTGACCCCTCATCCGAAGGCTGGTGATGAGAGTGCTAATTTGAGAGCCTTAGTGAAGGAGGCTATTATGGAGGAGGTGCACCAAGTCATGTAGACGATCTTGCCGTCTATGGTGACCGAAGTGATCAAGGCTGTGACTGAAGGAGAAAGGAAGGAAAGGAGCAGGCCTACGAGTGAAGGGGGAAAGTCCGAGACCGAGACGGTTGTCTCTACTGATGAAGAGGATGACGAAGAGCATGTGCCTGATGCAGTACGAGGTTGTAACTATAGGGCATTTCAAAGTTGCAAACCCCCAACCATTAATGGTAACGGCACTACTTCTGCTGCTCACCAATGGGTGAGAGAAGTGGAAGTTGTTCTTGATATCAGCCAGTGCAGGGAAGAGCATAAGGTGAAGTTTGTTGCCCACTCATTCACGGACTCGGATTTGTGTTGGTGGGACAATATTGTCCATGTTGAGGGTAGTAGGGCTATTGGTAGAATGAGGTGGGTGGAGCTGAAGAAGTTGGTGATTGAGGAGTTTTGTCCTTATCGAGAGATGGACAAAGTTGAAAGGGAGTTCATGTAGCTAGAGGCAGGGACAGTGACACACAAGTAGTACCTCACCAAATTCAACAAGATGGCATGACTAGTGCCGAATCAGGTGAAGCCTCTGTCACGAAAGTTAAAGAGGTATATTCAAGGATTGTTAGTAGACATTCGCAGGCATCTGATTGCCGCTTGGCCAAGTACGTTTAGGTAGGCGGTCGATCGGGCGGGGAGGCTGTATGATGAGCGTAAGGTGGTGTTGGCTGAGGTGAACAAGAAAGTTGGTGGTGAATGGAATTGGAACAAAAAGAAATTTGGACGTGGCGGGGCCGCTCCAAACAACAAAGGTGCATATTTGGATGCCCGACGTGCTGTCACATCCGGTGCAAGGTCGAGGAGGGGTGCCAAGTGTGGAAGGGAACATGGTGTGGAATGTAGAGTGGGATCTAATGTCTGTTTCCAGTGTGGGAGGAACGGACATGTGGTGAAGAACTGCGGGGTAAGGAGGTGTTATACTTGTGGTGAGGAGGGCCACATGAGTCGGGAATGTAAGAAGCCGAGGGCTGAAAGTTCCAGAACAAGGAAGAAGGCAACCGGTGTAACATCTGCCCATTTTGAAAATGTAGACCCGAACCCGTTCTGTTGGTTTTATAAATCAAACACATTAATTCCAACTATTTCTATCATTTTTTTTATTTTTAAAAACAATCAAATGTGTTATTTAACTAATTTCATGAAATTGGTGATTTAAAATTTACATTTAATCTTCCATTTAATAAGTTTATAAATTTATGTGGTTTTATATAACATATATGAAATTCTAATTATTATATAAAATAATAATTATATTCCAAAATTCTACAAAAGTTATATAAGTCTATATTAAATATGAGATTCGTAAAGATAAATAGATATATCAAGATTATCATTTTTTTACCACCTTGATAATTTGATAATTAATAAGATATATAATTTATATAATGTTTAATAAATAAATAAATGAAATAAACATTTAAAATTTGGATTTTATAAAGTATAGGGTTGGAAATGTAATTATTAAAACTTTATTTAAAAAGTTTTGGCATAAAATAATAACAATATGAAACCTGAGGGGCTGAAAGTGTAAATTGTTAAACCAACCCCCCCCCCTTTTGACCCCGTGTTTCCGGTCAATTTTCGGCCATCCTTCGATCGGATTCCGGCGACTCCTAAAGTCGCCGAAAACCGTCGAATCTTGATCCGAAACCGCTCCCTAACCCTTCTAGAATGAGATTCGAACATGTGTGCATCAATTAACCACATTTAAACACCCGCTTCTAGTCTAATCGATTACATAACCGACTCACATTAAACTCTCTAGCCGTTCGAGCATTTACACATCATAATAACCTAATTAAACAAACCTGAATGATCACTATCATTCCCTAGTCGTATACAACTTACAATTCCACCTGAAACAAACACAAACCTCAAATTCAATCATCATCTTCGATCGCAACCTACACCACACTCAAACACCATCATCCGGGCTTCAATTTTCGAAATTGACAAGGGGCTTTGCATCAAGGACACCACACGAAGCTAACCTCAAAGTTAATTGAGTTATCATTGATGTTTGCACCTTGAAGCACATCCACACAATCACGACTCATTCTTAAACCTGAGATTATCAATATAAACTTAATAACGTAAGTATCACACATCAATATGCTCGATTTCATATGGGAAATCAAAACCCTATGGTTGATTTCATTAACAACATCAATTTGAGGTTCAATTTGGAACATTTGCAATCTAGGGCACTTGAGTGATTTGAGGGTTATTTGAAAGATGATTTTTATTAATTAATTTGTAATTTAAAACAAGTTCTAGGCTTTAGCCCAACCGGTTACCATATCATCATTGTATACAAAGAGGTCACGGTTTAGGACCCTGCCTCTTACATTTATTTTTTTGAAGCCAATTTTATAATTTTAAACTTCAAAAATTATACTAATATGTTATTAAATCAAGGTAAAAGTTATTTTAATAACTAAAATATTTCAGAAATTATAAAATTAATTTTTAATGTATTAAACACTTATGATTTTAAATTTAATTATTCTTTTTAGAATAACAAAAGTTATAAAACATTATTAATTCTTTTATGTAATTTAAATGCTAAAAATATATTATGGTTCAAATTTAGATTATTTCAAAACATTATAAATTTATATGTTAAATAACTAATTATTCAAGTAGTTATTGAACTAATTATTTAAATAATTAATTATTCATCTAATCATTTAAGCATGTTATATCATAATTAATAAATTTATTTGTTAACTTTTATTTTAATTCTTGAAATTTATAAAACAATATAATTTGCTTTATTCTTATGTTTTAAGGTTTTGTATTATAAAACCTTTATGATAAATCATTTTAAAAGCTCAAAACTTTATAAAATGATTTTAAATAATTTTAACATCATTTAAATAAGTATTTAATTAATTCTCTTTATCAAGTTTTTAATAATTAGTTATTAAATTAATTACTTCTTTTCACATATTACACTTAATTTCTATTAATCAATAACTTAAATTGTTGAGACATCTTTAATTATTCTTGGACTTAATGATTTATATTATATTTATTAAACCAAAACATAAACGATTCATTATTTTACTTAATTAATTAAACCCCCAAATCCCAATTGAAACCCTAGTTCATGTCTAATTGATAATCTTATTATCAAACTTAATCTTGGAATCTATACGTTTTGGCAACTTGTAAAAGAAATCGTTGGAGCCTCATTTAATTTCTTATCACCACCTTATTTATATCAAGTGAGTTCTTCATGCCCCTTTTTTATTTTATTTCATATTTTTTAGGGTGAAACATGTTAACCTTATAAACATACACTTGTAAATATCTTGATACTTGTAAATGCACATGTAATTCATCTTTACCTTTTTGTCGTGGTTATTTGTGTTATTGTAAGTCTTATATGAGATCCATATTTTGTTTACAACCATTAACTATTGCTAGCCTGGCGAAGTATTGGATCTTTGGGCCTGATAAGCCTATTTGGTGCTAAAGCCGATGTATTGCCGGCTCCTGATGACGTATGCCTGTTCATCATGGGAACGAAGTACACTTAGCCAATCTTATAAACTTGTAATCAATTCGAGGTTTGGTTGTAACTGTATGTGTTCTATAAACTTGCTAACTCATAACCATTGACATGAATTGCTACTTGTAAACATTTTTTACATATATATGTATGTGTGTGTTTAAACCATGTGAACTCACTAACTTTCAAAGTTGACCCCTTATTTTTAACCTGTTTCAGGTTTACTACTTGAAGATCTATTCGTACTCATATAGGACTTGGACTTAGTTAATTGAAAGTTTTATTTTGTTGTTTATGTCTTGTTCGTATTGTAATCATTTCTATGGTCTTGTAATGTTCAATAATAATGGTATTTAATATTATTTCAACTTAAATAGTTCCATGTGCTATGAACAATCATTTCACATTCATCCGCCCCGATGATTCCACCGTCAGTCGGGGTGTGACAGCTGGGACTAAGGGTTAGAGGGCGAGCGCCAGAGCATTCATGATGACACAAGAGGAGGCTAGGACGGACCCTGATGTTGTGTGTGGTATGAATCTTGTAAACCAATCTCTAACTTCTGTGTTATTTGATTCTAGTGCTAGTAAAAGTTTTATTTCTGCTGTTTTCTATGCTAAATTGCCTGTTAGTAGTAGAAGTATAGATAAGCACTTCGATGTAGAAACTGCCATAGGTAAGTCTACCAGGATTTATGAGATGATAGAAGGTTCTGACGTGGAATTAGAAGGTCATAAGTTTCATGTTAGACAATTCATGATGACCTTAGGTGGGTTCGATCTAGTCCTAGGAATAGATTGGTTGGCAGACTACGAGGCGAACTTTGTGTGTCGCAAGAAGATGATTCGATTGATGGCGCCTGACGGGATTTTGGTGACGGTCTATGGTGATCGGGTCACTACGATTTCGAAAGTGATTTCGATGGCAGTGGCGGGAAAGTGCATGAGGCATGGATGTAGTGCCTACTGTCACACCCCAACCTTGACAGCGGAAACGTCGAGATGTGAGAGTTAAGATCGTTCACAGCCACATAACGCTATTATTAAATCCAAATATATTATTCATAAGTTTCAAAGGTTACATTACAAACATAAGTCTCAAATAAAGAAATTAACAAGCATAAAAGAATTATCAAGCTCATTCATTTATTTAACTAGGTCCTTCTTAGGTGTGTACACACTTCAAAGGTGGCAATCAAACTTCAGCATTTCCTGAAACATGTTTAAAATAAAAGGGTCAACAAAAATGTTAGTGAGATTTCCATAGTATTCGATACATAAGTATATAGAAGATGGCAATTCATGTTATAAGTTAGAGAACAAAGTAACTAGGGATGTAAGACAGAATGCACAATCAAACCTTGATAATTTTTTACAAGTCTTAAACGTTTACAAGTATATACGATTAGCTAAATATACTTGGATCAACCAAGCAGGCTTGTCAGACCCATAGATCTATGACATCGCCCGGCTAGCAATAGTTAATGATTGTACATATAATCAACATTACATGGTAGCTACAAAGTTTAACTAACCACAACATACAAGTGAATTGCCATAAGTTTACAAGAATCAAACGTTTTACGAGTGCAATGATTATAAGGTAACATGTTTCACCCCAAAGTGTAAAACTATAAAAAGGGGTATAGAAATACTCACATGTGAAATAAATATATAGTTGATGATTAATAAGAAATAATAAGCAACTTTCCAATGTAGTCCTTTATAAGGTACCTAAATATATATTTTTATAAGGTTAAAGTTTATTGTAATGAGTTTAACGATTCAACGAGGACTAGAGCTTTAAGTGGATTTTGGTATTTAGGGGTTTTATTAATTATATAAAAAAATTAAACTATACAATTTAAACATTTTAGTATAAGAAAAATGTAGGAAAATCATTTCTAATACAATTTAGTTACAAGGTACAGTATCATTTGTAACTTTTTTTTAAAATAACCCTCATTTTAAACAATATATGCTTAAATATTATTTGAACAAATAAGGATTTAGTGAGTTAAAAAAAATATTTAAAATCCACTTTATAAATAAATCCTAAATATATTTTTTAATAAACAATGATTTAGTAAGTTAAAACAATATTCCAAGTCTATTTTATAAGAAAAATAACCTAAATATATTATTTAAACAAATAATGATTTGGTAAGTTAAAAAAAATATTTAAAGTCTATTTTATAAGAAAATTTTCCTAAATATAGTATTTGTCTAAAAATATTTAATAAAAGTATTAAAATTATTTATGAAGTAAATTTGCAGGAAAATAATATAATGTCAAAAAAATAATAGATTTACAAACTGATTTTTGTATAATTTTTTTATAAAAAAACTATATTCAAATTGAAGGCTTAAAAGCCTTAAAAACAAAACATGGGGTCCCCCGGATTCGAACCGGGGACCTCTTGTTTAGAAACGTTCCATGTTACCGCTGAACCAAGGCTCTCAGCCGTAGTATAACTCGGTTCCAAATTATTTTAAGCTAAATCAATAAAATGCCCCTAAATTCAAGAACCCTAAATTCGATTGATCCCAAATTGAAGTATCAAATGATGTTATTAACCCAATCATTGTTAGGGCTTTCATTCATCAGGTTAAAACGAACATGTATGTATGTTTAATTACCCGGTAGTTGTTTGATTTCAATAACATGATTCGAAGAACAACCGCGACCAACGTGGAGCTTGATTGATGATCAAATGATGATTACAATCCAATTCGTTGCACAGGTAGTTTCTATGAACTCAATGATGGAAAGCCCTCTGGTAATTTCGAGTTTAGAAGCTTGGATGGTGGTGTTCGTATTGTGGCAGGTCGCAATGGGAGTAGGTAGTCGAATTTGGTGTTGATGTTTGTTTCAGATGAAATTGAGCGTTGTGTTTGATTAGAGGTAGATAGAAGTTCGATATGGTGGAATTAATTGCATTATTATTAGTGTTCAAGGCTTGAACGGCTATGTCAAGTGATTATAGTTCGGTTACACATTTGATTCGACTTGTAAACAGTGTTTAACCAGAATTTAAGTGGGCCTTTAGTTCGAAACATGTATACAAACCATTTTAGAGCAGTTTGGTGATTAATTTTTGTACCAATAAGCCCGTTTGAGGT
This sequence comes from Flaveria trinervia, assembly GCA_025506515.1. Classification (NCBI taxonomy): domain Eukaryota; kingdom Viridiplantae; phylum Streptophyta; class Magnoliopsida; order Asterales; family Asteraceae; genus Flaveria; species Flaveria trinervia. Next base: position 23,825,551 of record CM046454.1, on the reverse strand, counting down.
CGCCAGAGAGTCGCCGGACATGTGGCCGGAAAAACGAGCGATGGGGGGAGAATGGGTTGTAATTTTCAAATTTACACTTTCAGTCCTTGTGGTTTAATTTGTTGTTATTTCATGCTAAAAACTTTCTTTTGGAGTTTCAATATCGGCATTATAATCCCTTAGAATTTTAAATCGAAGTTTTATAAATGTTTAATTTTTAATAATTCTTACAAATTATTAAATATAATATTATTGCTATTATTCTTAGTTATAATTATTATTAATGATATTAATATTATTATTATTATTATTATTATTATCAATGTTTATTTAATAAGTAATAATTAACATTAATACTTCAAACTAAAGGATTAAAAATAATAAGAAAAGAAGTATAAATGGCCCATAAGTTTCACATATGGCAACAAATGGCCCTCATAAGAATAAACGCAGTTAACTTTTGGTTAACAAAAATACAGGATGTTACACCTGCTTGGCCTACGTGAAGGATGTGGATACACCAACACCACACCTGTCCGATGTACCGGTTGTGTGCGACTTTCCGAACGTGTTCCAAGAAGACTTACTAGGTGTGCCATCAGACCGTGAGACCGAGTTTCAGATCGACTTGATACCTGGTGCCCAGCCTGTAGCTAAGGCATCGTATTGATTGGCTCTGACCAAGATGAAGGAAATAATGGAGCAACTATAGGAGTTCCTTGATAAAGGGTTCATTAGACCGAGTATCTCTCCATGGGGTTCTCTGGTCTTATTTGTAAAGAAAAAGGATGGTAGTATGAGGATGTGCATACACTACCGCGAGCTAATCAAGTTGATAGTGAAGAATCGGTACCCCTTACCCAGAATTGATGATCTGTTTGATCAGCTCCAACGTGCCAGTTGGTTCTCGATGATAGACCTTTCATCTGGTTACCATTAGTTAAAGGTGAAGGAGCAAGATAATCCTAAAACAACTTTTTGCACGAGTTATGGACACTATGAGTTTCTCGTTATGTCTTTTGGTTTAACCAACGCACCAGCTACTTTTATGGACATGATGAATCGGGTGTGTCAACCAATGTTGGACAAATAAATGATTGTGTTTATGGATGATATCCTCATTTATTCGAAGAGCAAGGAGGAGCATGTCGATCACATTCGGGAAGTGTTGGTGTAACACCCAGTTAGTTTTTTAAAGATATGAAAGAAAAGAATGAATAAAAGTGAAGAAAAAGAGAGAAAAGCTATAAAACCCAAGTTGAAGGGTTAAAGGTATCAAAAGGACAAATTTTTGAAAAAATTGGTGATAAAGGTGATGATCACCCACTTCTTGCACATCACCTTTTGTGCATTCAGATTTTAAGACAAAGAGGAGAAGCTGAAACTCTCGGGTGTTTGAAGAACAAGAAGAAGAATCTAAATTCAAGGTAAGAATGCATGGTTTTATGATGTTCTTAACTGGCCTTCACCTCGGTTGTATGCTTATTTGTGTTTATATGTTCGGTTATGTGTGTTTGGTGGGTTTCTAGGTGGTAGAAATCAATTTACATTCGAGATTTAGAACAAGTTCATCTGAAAGTTGTCAAAGGTGAGTTCTAGAATCCCCTTTTTACTTGTTTTGAACTGATTTGGGGCTAGAAATGCATGTATGAACTTTTTATAAAAAATGGGTTTTCACCCAATTGTATATGTGTATGTGTTTGCGGGTGGGGTTTGATTTGGGTGTGTTTATGATTGTGATGATGTTATGAATGGGTTTTTATGACTTAGAATGTATCAATTAAACTTGGAATAGGTTATATGATGATTGGGGACTGAATTATGTTGCTTAAGTATGATTTAGACTGCCCATACGCCTAAATAGTGGCCCATGCATCCAATGGTATAAACTGTCTAAGTGTCCTCATATCCCCAAAGTTCATGCACCCAAATAGTAGCCATGCATCTGGAAAAGGATGAAATTGACAAAGTGTCTAGACGCCTAGTAAGCCCATGCACCTAGGCACTCATGCGCCTGTATAATGCCTATGCGCCTAGAATTTGCCCAGTTATGTATTGCCCATGTGCCGCATTAGTGCCCATGCACCCGAAAGTTTCCCCATGCACCCGAAAGTTTCCCCATGCACCTAAGTGTTCCCATGCGCCATGAAGGCAATGCGCCTGCATAGTGTCCATGCGTTTGCATAGTGCCGATGCGCCTAAGACTTAGAGAAATTTCTGAGATTTTGGGGAAAATGTAAATTTCTGGCCTAACTCTCGGGTGTTATGTAAGTTGACTTTTTGAAGTCATAGATGATGTGATAGCTGATGTATGATGTCGCATGTATGATGATGTGTGATTGATGCAAGATGATGTATGATGATTATGTATGATATGTATAATATGTTCCTTATTACGTATGATGACATGAGTTTACATGGTGTGATTATGATAATGAACGTAAAGTATTATCTTAATGAAGTGAAAGATTTAAGGTAATGGAAGTTGAACATAATGAATGAACGAATGAAAGCCTTGCAAGCAAAACAAAGGAGGTTCACAACTCATTGAGAGTTGTTAGCTCAACTATGTGTTTACAGCGTGCAATCTTGGCAAACCCTTAAGGGTTCACAAATAAGGGGAATTAGGCTATGTGACTACTCCATACGTGCGATACGTACGATATGTGCGATAGGGGTTCCTTGTCGCTTAACCCTAGATGACATAGCTTTGTGCTCAAGAGGGGGGTTAAGTACATGACAGGACCTAGATAGAAGTGAAAAGATAATAAATGTACGAAATGTGCGAAACGTATGAAAAGTTCGAAACGAACGATGATGAAGATAATAATTATTACTTTGATGTACATATGATGTGTGATAATGTGTGATAGTAGTGAAAATGTGTTAACGAATGAAAGATAATATAATGTTTTTTAAAAGCTAGAACTAACTCAGCAACGCTGACTTTTATGTGTTTCTAGTTGGTAGGTAATTGTTGCTGAGGATGGCACGGGGCGGCTACTTGGCTTGTTTTGGATGGCATTCTTTTGTATAATGTTTTTGCATTGTAATGCGAACAAATGATGTTGTGTAACGAATGTTGTATTATTTTTCAAAAGCGATTATTATAATGAAATGGAATGTTTGTTTAAATGTTTCTGCTGCAATGTTTTATTTAAAGTTAATGTAATTATATGTCTTATGTGCGATGATTGACCGGCTGTGAGCATCCCAGGAACGGGGCCTTACAAGTTGGTATTAGAGCCAAAGTTTAAGTGAAACGGGTAAATTTTCAAAAGAAACCTAATCTTAAACTGAAAATGGGATGAAAGGGAAGGGATGCCAGTGCGAGCAGCTGCGTGCCATCAGGTATTTTCTCTAATGTTTAACTGGCATTATGTGCGCATGTGATTTGAGTTGTGTGCTTTTAGTAGATTTAGATACTGATGTAGTCAAGATAGGAAATGCTTGGGGTATGAAGAGTAAAAGTAAGTGGCTAATCACAACTGGCCACTGTATTTAGGGACTTACTATACTTGACATAAACTGAGCTATTCCCTTGAATGACCGTGTTAGTGTTTGAATCTCATAGCGTGTTAGAGGATGCCCGATGGTAGATTGTCAAAGGCTTCACGTGGTTGAGGTCATGGTGGAGGTGGTGCTGAACCACGGGTCACAAGAGGAAGGCCTAGAGCTAAAGAGGTGGTTCATGTAGAACCCGAGACCCCTCTTCTCGAGACTGGGGACGAGAGTGCTAACTTGAGAGCCTCAGTGAAATAGGCTGTTGTTGAGGAGTGCAACAGGTCATGCAGATGGTCCTACCGTCTATGGTGACCAAAGTGATAAAGGTTGTGCGGGATGGAGAAAAAAAGGGAGAGGAATAGGTCCTCGGGAGGATGGGAGCGACCGAAGACTAAGACGATTTTCTTCGAGGATGAGGAGGAGGAAGAAGAGCCTGCGCCTGAGGAGGCATGTGGCTGCAACTACGGGGCATTTCAAAGATGCAAGCCCCTACCTTTGATGGTAATGGCACTGCTGCTGCTGGTCATCGGTGGGTGGGAGATATGGAGGCTGTAGTGTATATCAACGAGTGCCGGGAGGACCATAGGGTGAAGTTTGTTGCCCACTCGTTTGTAGAATCGGCTTTGTGATGGTGGCACAATATCGTCCAAGCCAAGGGTAGTCGGGCAATTGGAAGGATGAAGTGGGCAGAGCTGAAGAAAATAGTGATAGAAAAGTATGTCCTTATAGAGAGATGGACAAAGTGGAGAGGGACTTCCTGCAACTGGAGGCGGGGACCATGACTCATCAGAAATACACCACGAAGTTCAATGAGATGGCATGGTTGGTGCCAGATCAAGTGACGTCTTTTTCGTGAAAGATCAAGAGATCCATCCAAGGGCTGCCGGCGGATATCCGTAGGCACATGATTGCTGCCCGGCCGAGTATGTTTAGGTCGGTAGTTGACTTGGTGGGGAGGTTGTATGATGAACGGACTGTGGTAGTGGCTAAAGTCAACAAGAAGAGTGGTGGTGACCAGAATTGGAATGTGAAGTGGGTTAGACGTGGAGGGGCCATGCCAATCAACAAAGGTGCATGGGTGGATGCTTGATGTGTGGTCACATCTAGTGCAGGGATGAAGAGGTTTGGCAAGTGTGGAAAGGAGCACACCGGAGAGTGTAGATGGGGATTGAACGTGTGCTTCAAGTGTCGGATGCATGGCCATATGGCGAGAGAATGCAAGGCAGGGAGGTGTTTTAACTGTGGTAGGGAGGGCCACATGAGCAGGGACTGTAAGAGCCGAGGGCTAAAGGTTCGAGAGTGAAGAAGGCTGGTGGTGAAGGGCAGAGGGCGAGCTCCAGAGCGTTCACGATGACGCAGGAGGAGGCTAGGACGGACCCTGATGACGTGTCAAGTACGTTTCTAGTCAACCAAACTCTAGCTTCTGTGTTATTTGATTCTGGTGCTGGTAAAAATTTTATTTTAGCTACTTTCTGTGCTAATTTTCTTGTTAGTAGTAGGAGTACAGATATGCCCTTTGATGTAGAAACTACCATAGGTAAGTCTACCAGGATTTTTGAGATGATAGAAGGTTGTGACATAGAACTTGAAGGTAACAAGTTTCATGTTAGACCATTCGTGATGACCTTAGGCGGATTCGATATAGTCCTAGGAATGGATTGGTTGGCGGACTACGAGGCGAACATTTTGTGTCGCAAGAAGATGATTCGATTAACAGCACCTAATGGGAGTTCGGTGATGGTTTATGGTGATTGGTTCACTACGATTCAGAATGTGATTTCGATGGAGGTGGCGGGAAAGTGCATAAGGCGTGGATGTAGTGCTTACTTGGCCTACGTGAAGCATGTGGATACGCCAACATTACAACTATCTATGTACCGGTGTTGTGTGACTTTCCAGAGATGTTTCCCGAAGACTTACTAGTAGTGCCACCTGACCACGAGATCGAATTCCAGATTGACTTGATACCCGGTGCCCAACCAGTAGCTAAGGCACTGTATCGGTTGGCTCCGACTAAGATGGATTTGATGGAGCAATTGTAAGAGCTGCTTGATAAGGGGTTCATTAGGCCGACTATCTCTCCTTGGGGTGCTCCGGTCTTATTTGTAAAAAAGAAAGATAGTAGCATGAGGATGTGCATAGACTAGCGTGAGTTGAATAAGCTGACAGTGAAGAATCAGTACCCCTTATCGAGAATTGATGATCTATTGATCAGCTCCAGGGTGCCAGTTGGTTCTCGAGGATAGACTTTCGATCTAGTTATCATCAGTTGAAGGTTAAGGAGCAGGATATTCCTAAAACAACTTTTCACACGCGCTATGAACATTATGAGTTTCTCGTTATGTCCTTTGATTTAACCAATGCGCTAGCTGCTTTTACGGACTTAATGAATCGAGTGTGTCGGTCAATGTTAGATAAATCAGTGATTGTGTTTATTGATGATATCCTAATTTATTCGAAGAGTGAGGAGGAGCATGCCCATGATATTCGGGATGTGTTGGAGACATTGACAAAATGAGAAGTTGTATGCTAAATTCTCCATGTGTGCGTTTTGGTTGCGCGAAGTTTAGTTTTTGGGTCATGTGGTGAATCCCGAGGGAATTATGGTGGACCCTGCAAAGGTGGAGGTGGTGATGCAATGGAAGTCACCAAACACACCATCCGAGATTCGTAGTTTCTTGGGTCTGGTGGGCTATTACAGAAGGTTCATTCAAGATTTCTCTAAGATAGCTTCTCCACTAACCAAGTTGACCTGCATGGATGTGAAATTTGTATTTGTCAAGGTCAAGAGAAGTCTTTTGATGAGTTAAAGGTGAGGTTGACTCAAGCTCCAGTCTTGTCATTACCCATTGGAAGCGAAGATATGGTGGTTTACTCAGATGCTTTCTACTCGGGGTTGGGATGTGTGTTGATGCAGAGAGGAAAGTGTAGATACATATGTCCCTAGTTTTCGAACTTAATGTAATATGTTTTTATTGTCTTACACATATGTAATTGTACGGGTACCTAATGAAATACAATATGTGGTTGTGCTTATAATGTTGAATATTTCATTGGTTGGTATCTAAATATGCTTATTGAACTAACTATATAGGTTGTGGCTGTTTGAATAATTTCTAAATCAATTAATGATTATGAAACATATTCAAACTTAATCATGTGAAGTTCTCATGCGATTGGCCCATGCTAATGGACCATACGCATGAACAACTTCATGCTAAAGAACCAGTCGTACGAATGAACTAGGAGACTGGATCAATCGCATGATTGTAACATGCGATTGACTCAGTAACACTCAGTCATGCGAATGGATCAACCGCATGACTCAATCACATGACTGAACCATGAAAATGGTTCAGTCGCACAATTGAGAAACCCTAACCTATAAATACCACTTAAATCATGGAAAAACAAGACACTTTGTATATTCCGATACCTACACGTACCCTAGTCATTCAGAGACCTCTAGTAACCTGCTCCAATTCATAGATCCCAGTAGATCGATTGCTAATCGTTCTTAACATTTAGATTCAATCCTTAATTGATTCTACGTGCGTTCTCACTGATCGGATCGCCAATCAAATAGGATTCCGCACTATTTGATTCGGTATACGCATAAATCTATTGGTATTCATCCAGTACACGATCCTAACAAGTGGTATCAGAGCTTTGGCTCTAGATTTACATGTGATTCAATCATTTTGATATAAAGTTGTGTTTTTACACTAAAAACGCACTCTTTTGTGTCAAATCAGGTTTTAGACGTAACCTGATCGTAAAGTTAAGTTTTTTCCGGCATATAGCAATTAGGGTTAAGAAGAAATTCGTGTTTTTGCGTTCAAACACCTTAAAGCTATGAATTTTTGAAATCCAGCAGGCCTAGTCGCACGATTGACTCAATCGCACAACTGAGTTCATACGCATTCCCCATACGCACGATTGACTCATTCGTACATCCATTCGTACGACTAAGAAGCCTATTCACATTGTTCAACCGCATTAGTTCATTCGGCCGACTGAGTCATCCGCATTAGTTCAGTCGCACGATTGAACCATCCGCATAGTTCAATCGCCCGAATAGCCCAATCGCGCACCTTCATTCGCACTAATACAACAGTTTGGTTTAAAGTTAAAGTCTATAGCAATGGAGGTCCAATACTCAGCATTCATAATAGGGAGAGACTCACATATTCAAAACTTAATGCTACTGGAGAATGAAGTGGGGAATCACAACAAACCCCCAAAGCTAATCACATTAGACGAATACCCACAATGGAAATAACGTTTTGAGATCTACTTAAATAGAGTAGATCCCAATCTGTGGGAATTTATAAAGATGGGGTACAACATGCCAGTAGGAGCTGATGGTGTTAAACTTACACTAGGTGGCATGACTGATGGACAAAAGGTCAAATACAATGCCGAAAAGAAAGTTTATGCTTTGCTTACACAGTCAATTCCGAAGGATATTTTCAATCAATTCTCGGAATATACACAAGCAAAGAAACTATGGGATGCATTGGAGAAAAGATAATGGAAACGCATTGTTGAAAGCCATAAAGGCTAAGGCTTTAAAGAAGGAGTTTGACAACTTCTCCTCGATGGGAAAAGAAAGCCTAGACGATGTTATCGATAGGTTCTACCACTTGATGAGTGAGATGCACACTCATGGAGAATCAGCGTCAATGGAGGACAAAGTGTCCAACTTTGCGGATGGGCTGCCGGAGAAATGGGTGTCATTTTTCTCTAATCTCAGACAGAATGGTATGCTAACGAAGTTAGATATCAATGTATTCATTCTGAAGCTGATAGAGGAAGAACTAAGAATGAAGTACAGAGCGCAAAAGGCTTCTTATGATTAGAATCCTGCACTGTACAACGTGACTCCTCAAGCCAAAACATCTGGAGCACCTCTTCATACAGCTTTTGTATCAAGCTCTTCTGGTCCTTTGTTAGGATCAGTGATCTAAGTTTGATTGATTAGAGAGTATAGCAGCGGAAATTCATACAATGAATTAAACAATTCACAAGAACACAATTGATATTCAATGTAACAATAAATGGTTATAGAAAAAGAGAATTCTGCAAGAGAGATATTTCATTCATATGCTTTCGTGGTGGCTCAATGTCACACTTTACAATTAGGTCAACATTCCTTATATAGGATATGTGACGTCTGCTGATGTCACTTGATAGTGACATTTAACAGAATTATTCAAACTACTGAAACTATGCAAACTGAGAATGTTCTCAACTACTGATTACATCTCAGAGAATGCTAAGTACAAGAAACATAAAACTACTGAAACTAAATTACAAGTACTGAAAGGAAACCATCAGAACTACTGAAGTTGATAACTTCAGCTGTTGTGACAACTACTGAGCACTTTGGTCTTTAGTCTTTGTTCTTCAGACTTTGTTCTTCAGACTTTTACTTTCAGACTTTGCCTTCAGCTGATAGCTTTAGACTTTGTCTTCAGTACTTTACTTTCAGACTTTGTCTTCAGTAGTAGTCTTCAGTTCTTGTCATCAGACTTTGTCTTCAGTACTTTGTGATCAGCTGATGTCTTCAGCTGTTGTGATCTTCTTCAGCAGTTGTAATGTCTGTGGGACTTAGAGGTTTTTCTGATCAGGCTCATTGGTTCTTTTGGTCCAACAAACTCCCCCTGAACCAATGCAGCCAAAACTTCTAAACTTATTGATGATCCCACTTATTCATGGCAGAAACACCCTCTTGATCAACTTCAGAGGTAATCAGTTAAGCATAGGCCAGGAAAAGGTTTCTAATCTTTTGATTGGCTAAGTATGGAAGGGAACTCTGTTTTGGGGAAACTGAACACAGAGTCTTATCCCAACCATGTAACCTAATTCCATGAATGAGTCTATAAGACTCACTAGCATAGGCCTCAAGGAGAACAACTTGTTCCTCCTTGGTGAGTTCTTCTGCTTCTCCCTCGAAGAAAAACCCTGCGCCATAATACTCAGACAGGTATCTCACTGTCTTTCCATTTTTCAACTCCACAGTTGTTATCTCTCTATAAGAAAATTCATCAGGGTGAGAGCCTTCAAGCAACAACTTGAGTTCACTCTTCTGAAGATCTTCAAGTCTTTTGTATAACAACTCCTTCTTGATCATTTTGTTCTCAAGAATAGATTGAGGGGTTGTCTTGGATTTGTGAGCTCTCTTGAATTCTTCAATGATTTCCCAGGGTGAAACTACCATGGCGAATGTAATTGCAGCATTCAAGGTCTTCTTCACTTGGCCATGATATCTACTTGGTATATTCTTCTTATGAATCTAGAACTTACCTTGGGGTCTGGCCAGATCCGCACTCTTTCTTTTTGATGTTGAAAAGTATGTCTAAGAGTGTACAGCCTCAGAGCCTGTTTCTTCATTTCTTGAATGGATGAGGACTGAGGGAAATCCTTATCAACCATCTGGAGAAACTTCTTATCGTGTTGTTTCTGCTGTTCTGCTTCTTCAATCTTTACCTTCACCATCTGCATGTGCAAGTCAGGAGTAATCACTTGTTGACTTCTGTGCTCAGGTGATTTGAGTTTGAGAACAGCAGAGATTGGCAGACTATCATCATCATCATCCTCTTCTTCATCTTCTTTTACCCTCAACACCCTTCTCCTCCTTCTGGGTGCATCACTGGTAAGGTTTGAGGTGGTTTTTAGGGTAAAGGGATTGGTTTTATGGGTTGAGTTGTGGGTGGCTTTGGTTTAGGGATAGATTTAGGAGATTTTAGAGATAAGGGTTTTGTTTGAGTGGGAGTGTGAGAAGACTGACTTAGAATTTTCGTGGTGAGTTTGGCTTTGGAGAGCTTTGCCATTTTAGTTCTCTTCCCTGCACCTGTTTCATCCAGTGCTTCAATTATCAACCCTTATTATAGCCTCCAGCAGAGCAGATCTTCTTGGTTATCTCCAGGATACTGTCTCTGGACCAGGCCTTTATCTTTATCAATGATCTTCCAAGGTATTTGGCAATGAATCTGATCATTATCTCCAATCTTTCCTTTCCAACACACTATAACCGGCCCATCTAGCTTGAATCTCTTCTATTTCCAGCCTTCTGATCTCAGTGTCTAGTGTAGCTGTGTCATGACCTTGTCGAAAGAGCTGATCTATAATTTTATCCATGGCTCTGCTGTGAGCTTCATCAGCATCTTTGACAAGATCTTCTAAGGATTTATCTTCATCAGCTTTTGACTCAGCACTTTTCTTTCTTTTATATGTGATCAGCTGTTCAGAGATCAGTTCTTTCTCCACCTCCTTCTCTTTTGCAGGTTCTTTCTCATCATCAACTCTTTTTCTTTTCTTTTCTTTCACTGCCTTAGGCTTGGAAGTCTCCCCCTTTTTGGTTGCATTGGGATCAGGGGCTTGAAAGGCAGAAAGAGATTTATGAACAGCATCATCAATGAGGTTTGTAGATTTGAGGATATCCTCTCATCAATGGCTTTATGCACTATGTCAGTGATGATGGGAGTTATGAGAGGCAAGGAGTTTTGAAAGATAGCAACCATCTGCTCAGAGGGGTTCTGTCCCTGAGAGGTGGTGCCAAAAGTAGTGGCTGGTGGCTCAGTTACGTGTGTAGGCTCAGTGTTTGGGGAACCTTCAATGGAAGGTGTCATCGGTGGGGTTTGTGAGGTAGTTGGACTTTGATCCTGAGACATGTTGGCTAACAACTCTTTGAGTCTGCTCACCTCAGTCTCAAGGATGGTATTATGGGCTAATACATCATAGAAAAAGCCCAGGTCATCATCAGTTTGTGCTGAATCACCTGACCTCTTGATGGAATCAGGATGTACATGCTCTGAGTGTAGATCAGTAGAAGCATGTGCCCCTTGTTCTGGGTACTGGGGACTTCCTGCCTCAGGACTATGTCCTTCATTGGCAGTTGCCTCTGGTAAGGTCTTATGGATGTTACCAACTTCATCCTGATCATTTGCTGAATCAGTAGAAGTGGCAGCCTTCCAGATGTTCTATTCTCCGTTTCTATACTTGGAGAGTGAACATTGTAACCCCTGTGTTGTGGGTTATCAGAAGCATTTTGGTCCTCCCCCTCAATAGTTGAGATATTCCCAGTGGTAAGTGGTTTCTGGGGAGGGGGTGAGGAATGCAACTGACTCAGCACTTTAGCAACTATCAGTGTTGGGCTTTGAGGGGCGGTTGCATGTGGAGATTGGTCTGAAGCAGAATGCACCCGGGGAGAGAGGTGCTCTTCAATGGTAACCCTCTCAATTGAGAGAGGTTCCAGAAATGTGGGATCCCCAATTGTGGTTACAACAGGATCCTGTTGAGAGGATACCTGTGCGGCTTCAGCAGGTTGAGTCTTGGACATAACTGGGGGGTTATAACCAGTATGTATTTCCTGTGTTTGTGGTACAGGGGACTCATCTCCCTGAGTAGCCTTTTTGGGCTTTTTGGATTTGGGTTTGGTGGGGACTTTGGATCTGGAAGTGGAGGCTGTGGGTTCCCTCTGCTTGGTTTTAGCATCCGGGCAGCCCCTTTAAGAGTAGGGTCTGAGTTATGTCGGGAGTATACCTCAGCTAAAATAGCTGGAGCAGGGACTCCAAGACCAACAAGGCCATCAGATTGTATTGATTCAAAATTACGGCCATCAGAAACCTGGGATAAAGTATCCATCTATTTGCCACAGGTTTTTGAGCCAGATCCTTTAGTTCCATGAACACTATCTCAGAAAAATTTAGATTTTGGCGTTCAAGGATAGAAAACAATACCTGTTGCCATCGGGAAGACATCTGATCCCAAGAAGATGTCTTTGATGCAAGGCAGACATTCACCATATGAAAGATAAGTTGTTCAGCATCATGGAAGTGCTTTTTAAGTATGGTTGTAGCACTTAACTTGCCTTCATACCCGTTATGGATAAAAGACATATCATGGTGCCTTTCGGGTATTCTTTAGGATAGGTGCCATCATGCAAATTTAGGGTTTTGCGAATGATGTCGGGGGTGATGAGCACCTGTTTCTGGTTCACCAACGACTGGAGAGTGACTTGTCTATCATTCTCACCGGTTATTACAGAGACGTTGGTCCAGAACTGGGATAAAGAGTCAGGATATATGGTAGGATTCAAAAGAAAGGCTGTTCTGTATGGGGAATCCACCATAAGATCGATGGCAGTGTCAAACTTGTTCCAGAAGGCCGATTTCGAAAGGTAGGCAACACAGTTGTGTCGGGTTTGAGTTTCATGGTCGCCATTGTTGAGAGAGAAAGGTTTGAAAACGGCTAATGAAACGTTTGTCTATAAGTGCAAGTATTTATAGGTTAAGAAAAGGCTGAAAAGAAAACGACTGAAAGTGTTGGTGTTGGAATCATTTGTTATGAAAACAACTGAAGACGTGGTTTTAACTATCAGATGTTTGAAAACAACTGATGACTTGGTTTTAGGCATCAGTAGTTGTGAAACTACTGAAAACCTTGGTTTGGTCTTCAGCTGTTGTAAACAACCCATCAGTAGTTGTGAAACTACTGAAGACATGGTTTTGTCATCAGCTGTTTAGAGTGAAACAGTAGTTTGTCGAAACAACTGAAGTGAAAATTCTCATCAGTAGTTTTCGTTAATTCTTAGCTTTTCAGCTATTTCATACTGTCCTCAACACTTACTCAGCATACTTTTTTGCTGATTTCAGTTGTTTCATAGGACATCAGTACTTATCTGTTTTTACTGATATCAGGAGTTATAACTACATCAATAGTTGTAACTACATCAGTTTCTTTTAACAGAATTAGTACATATTTGTGACATGTTTACTAATGATCATCAATACTTGTTTACTGAGATCATCAGTAGTTATCACTTATTCTAGCTGCAGCATACCAAGCCTTAACACAAGGTTTTGGAAAGTTGAACGATCCAAAGGCTTTGTAAATATATCTGCAAGCTCATCAGCACTAGGCACAAACTTTGGATCAATCAGACCTTTTTCAAAACAATCCCTAATAAAATGGTGTCTGATCTCTATATGTTTGGTCCTAGAGTGTTGGACTGGATTCTTGACAATGCACAGAGCTGAAGCACTATCCATTAATAATGGAGTCTTAGTCTCTGTAATGCCATAATCCAATAATGGTTTCGAAGCCAGAGTACCTGAGATGTACAACTTGCAGCAACAATGTACTCTGCTTCAGCAGTGGATATAGCAACAAATGTTTGTTTCTTACTCTGCCAAGAAATCAAACAGTTGACTAGGAATTGACATCCACCAGAAGTTGACTTTCTGGTTAACTTACACCTGCATAGTCACTATCAGAACAAGCAACTAATTTGCATGAGTGTCCAGTGGAATACCAAAGACCTAGAGATTGTGTACCTTCCAAATATCTAAAGATCCTCTTGACTGCAATCAAATAAGACTCTTTAGTAGCAGCCTGAAATCTAGCACAAATACACGTTGCAAACATAATATCTGGTCTAGAAGCTGTTAAGTACATCAAGGACCCAATCATACATCTGTAAATTGTTTCATCAACAGCTTTACCTTTCTGATCTGCATCCAGTTGTGTGGTGTTGCACATGGGAGTAGAACAGGACTTATAGTTTTGTAAATCAAACTTATTCAAAAGATCTTTTGTATATTTTGAATGATGAATAAAAGTTCCATCAACCTTTTGTTTGATTTGAAAGCCTAGAAAGAACTGTAATTCTCCCATTGCACTCATTTCAAACTTTGTTTCATTAAACTTGTAAAATCATCACAAAACTGGTGATCAGAGGATGCAAAATAATATCATCAACATAAATTTGAACAAGTAGCTTATGCTGATCCACCTTCTTAATAAACAAAGTTTTATCTATGGAACCTCTAGTGAAATTATTGTTAAGTAGAAAATTTGAAAGTGTTTCATACCAGGCTCTAGGAGCTTGCTTCAACCCATAAAGAGCCTTATCAAGTTTATACATCCAATCAGGATGTTTATTGTCCTCAAAACCTGGTGGTTGACACACATAAACCTCTTCTTTTATTTTACCATATAAAAATGCACTTTTGACATCCATTTGAAAAACTTTAAGATTGTGGAATGCAGCATAGGCTAAGAACAATCTAATTGCCTCTAGTCTGGCTACAGGGGTAAAGGTTTCATCATAATCAATACCTTCTTCTTGTGAAAACGCTTGTACAACCAGTCTAGCCTTGTTCTTGACAATAAGCCATTTTCATCAGTTTTATTCCTAAACACCCATTTAGTGCCTATTGCACACTTACCTGGGGGTAAAGGAACCAGTTCCCACACTTGCTGCTTTTTGAACTGAAGTAGCTCAAGCTGCATGGCTTCAACCCATCCATTGTCTCTTAAAGCAACATGATAGTTCTTTGGCTCTAGCTGACTGATGAAGAGAGCATAGAAGCAGAAGTTGGACAGTTGACTTCTAGTTGAGACACCAACATTGATATCACCAATGATTTTAGACATTGGGTGATTCTTCAGCTCTTGGTATACAATAAGATTAGTGCAAGTGTTTGTAGTAGGTTCAACAGCAGCAGATGTTGATCCAGACTCTGGAAACCAAGTATGAGATGGCAAATCAAATGATGTAGAGGAGTCAGAAATCTCATCAGCATTTGTTGTGGAAGGAGCTGCTGAAGCTACAGGAACATCAAGTTTAGTGGACTCAGGCAGTTGGTCACTAAACTTGAAAAGGTGAGTACTGATATCATCATCATCTTCAGTACCACCAGGTGGAAGACTTGCTGCAGAAGATGATTTATCCACAAGATCTGCAACAGCTGGAGGTGATAAGGAACATATTGCAGTATGTCCAGATCAAACAACTCCACAGGTTTTGTGGAATTTTATCCTTAGGAGATTCATTGAATTTCACATGCAAGGTTTCTTCAACTAACTTTGTTCTGCAGTTGAAGACTCTGTAAGCCTTGCATGTGGATGAATAACCTACAAAATACCCTGCATCCACCTTAGGATCAAATTGTGGAGTTGATCCTTTGTGTTGAGAATGAAACAAGGACACCCAAAGGCTTTGAAGAATGGAAGTAGAGGAGCCAAATGATGTAGAAGTTGATATGGAGTCTTCATCAACCTCTGATTTACTAATACTCTATTCTGCACATAGCAAGCTGTGTTAACAGCTTCAGCCCAAAAGGTCAATGGCAAACCAGAGTCAGCCAACATAGACCTTGCAGCTTCAATTAGGGTCCTGTTCTTTCTCTCCACTACTCCATTTTGTTCTGGAGTCCTTGGGATGCTAAACTGCCTCTTGATTCCTTTTGATAGATAAAAATCATCAAGTGTATGGTTTCTGAATTCAGTTCCATTATCACTCCTTATACACTTGACTGATAGGGAATACTGCTTCTCAACATACAACACAAAGTTTATAATCGTCTGAGCAACCTCATCCTTTGAATGCAAGAAGAAAGTCCATACAAATCTGGAGTAATCATCCACAATTACTAGACAGTATTTCTTCTTTGCCATGCTCATCACTCTCACAGGACCAAATAGATCCATGTGCAGTAACTGCAAGCAGGCAGTGGACTTAGGTTCTTCAATAGGAGGGAATGAGACTTTGTGTTGTTTTCCTTTCAACCAAGCAATGCAGGTTTCATCACAGTGGAACTCCTTTATTGGTAGACCTCTCACTAAACTATTGTGGATCAGCTGATTCATGTTTTTGAGATTAACATGACCCAGCCTTCTATGCCACAGTTTAGATTCCTGAGAAGAGGCTTTGGAGAACAAGCAAGGATGACCCTTCAAATCAATCTTCTTTGACAAATCCAAGGCATACACTCTTCCAATCCTGTTGGCCTTCAGGAGAGTATGTTCATCCAATACCTTGTCAATCAGCCTCAGAACATGGGAAGACAGAATCCTGCAGTTCTGGCTTGTGAAAAGTGCAACGTGCCCTTTATCACACATCTGACTAACACTCAGCAGATTATACTTGAGATTCTCCACATGATTTACATCATCAAACCTGATTTGTCCATTAGACACATATCCTTTCCCGGTGATGTAACACTTGGCATCATTACCAAATGAAACAAATCCCTTCTTTCCTTGAGACACATATCCTTTCCCGATGATGTAACACTTGGCATCATTACCAAATGAAACAAATCCATTCTTTCCTTGAGAGTAGTCATTAAGAAGAGAACTGCTCCCAGTCATATGCATAGATCCTCCACTGTCTAGATACCAGATGCTCCTTTGGCATGCTGAAGAACCCCGCATTCATCATAAAGAACTAGTTAGGTTTTGAGACCCAAACCTTTTTGGTTTTGGGTCTGTTTTCATCAATAGATTTAACCATAACTTGTTTCTTATGATTAACAGCTGATGAAGAAGGAGATGGTGCTGAAATGGATTCCTTGGATTTGGGCTTGGAATGCCTTTTCAGGGGTTTGATCACAGCAAATAATTGCTCATTACCAGAGAGAACATCTGGTAAACCACTCCAGTCAACAATATCAGGGGTGAAGAAGCTATGATGAGGTTGTGATTGAGATGATTGAGATGGTAGAGGCTCAGGTAGGGCTTGAGGTTGTTGTGCATTAGGAACTTGAACTGGATTAGGGTGTGGCATGTAATAGCAGGGATATGGATATGACATTGAACCCTGAGGGACAGAATATGTAGGAGATTTAGGTTGTGAATGATGACCAGAACTAGGAGGATGTTGCCCTCTGTTTTATGGACTATTGTTTGGAAAAGTCACAAAGGGTGCAGAGGAGTTAGATCCAGATGATCTACACTCTCTTGCAAAGTGTCCAAGCCTGTGGCATTTGTTACACCTCAACTTACTCTTGTCAAAACCAACTTTGGTTTTGCCAGTGAGTCCTAGGAATTTCCTACCATTTCTCTTGTAGAACTTTTGAGATCTGATATTAATCAAGGCCATTTGGCTCAGAATATCCATCTCTTCTAAGTAATCATCAGCAATACCCTTTAAATCATCCATAATGAAACACAAATTGTCACTATTATAGCCTGACTGACTGTCAACACTAACAAATGCATGATCGAACCGTTTGAGGAGAAATTTATATGCTCATCATAATTGCTTTCTGATGCAGCATATTCTGACTCATGACCAACCAAGGCAGTGTTCCCTGGTACAAAGTCATTAGTGAGCTTTCGTGATGATGCTAGTTTCCTTTTCTGCTCTATCTCTCTTTCAAATGTAAGCAGTTTCCCATGGAGTTGGGTGAGAGATAGACTATCCAGATTTGCACTAGAGCCTAGGACAATGGTATATGTGTCTCATCTCTCAGGCAGTGATCTGAGGAATCTGTTGTTCATCTGACTATTAGTGTATTCATGTTTGACCATTTTCAGCTCAAAGATCAAACAGGAAAAACGCTCAAACTGTTGAGTCAGTGACTCACCCTTCCTATGAGAGAATGTCTCATATTGTTGGGCAATGATTTCTCTGTTCTTTGCTAAGACCTCATCTATTCCACCAAATTGTTCCTTCAATGCATTCCAGAGCTCATGAGCAGTTTCATGATGCATAAGCCCAGAATAGATTTCATCCGGCAGTGCCATGGCCAGAATTCCATGCGCTTTAGCATCAATCTCAAACAGTTTTCGATCCTCATCTGAGTATTGTTCCTTCTTCTTCGGAACCATTTGGTTGGTTTCCGGATTGTTCACCATAGGCTTGTGTGGACCATGTACCACAGATGTCCAACAACCTGAACTGTTAACAGACAGGGATGAAGCATTCTTCGTTGCCATATGTTATACTCAGTCCTGACCAGCATCGGAGGCTTGGTTGAGGAACCGGTATTGTGAGGGTCATTAGAAGGAGTAGTCATTCTCAGATTCAACCAAATTCAATTAACTTTTAACTGATTTAGTGCAAAACACAACAAACTCAATATGAACCAAGAGAAAACTCAAAGCAGATAAACGAAAGCAGCAGAAATTCAATGATCTATAACCAATTCTTGCAAATATGCTAATTCAATCAAACTTAGATATCGAGTAGCAGTTTCAATGATCAATTGTTAGATCGATCAATGATTAACCTTGCTCTGATACCATTTGTTAGGATCAGTGATCTAAGTTTGATTGATTAGAGAGTATAGCAGCGGAAATTCAAACAACGAATTAAACAATTCACAAGAACACAATTGATATTCAATGTAACAGTAAATGGTTATAGAAAAAGAGAATTCTGCAAGAGAGATATTTCATTCATATGCTTTCGTGGTGGCTCAATGTCACACTTTACAATTAGGTCAACATTCCTTATATAGGATATGTGACGTCTGCTCATGTCACTTGATAGTGACATCTAACAGAATTATTCAAACTACTGAAACTATGCAAACTACTGAGAATGTTCTCAACTACTGATTACATCTCAGAGAATGCTAAGTACAAGAAACATAAAACTACTGAAACTAAATTACAAGTACTCAAAGGAAACCATCACAACTACTGAAGTTGATAACTTTAGCTGTTGTGACAACTACTGATCACTTTGGTCTTCAGTCTTTGTTCTTCAGACTTTGTTCTTCAGACTTTTACTTTCAAACTTTGTCTTCAGCTGATAGCTTCAGACTTTGTCTTCAGTACTTTACTTTTAGACTTTGTCTTCAGTAGTAGTCTTCAGTTCTTGTCTTCAGACTTTGTCTTCAGTACTTTGTGATCAGCTGATGTCTTCAGCTATTGTGATCTTCTTCGGCAGTTGTAATGTCTGTGGGACTTAGAGGTTTTTCTAATCAGGCTCATTGGTTCTTTTGGTCCAACATCCTTCACCAGCCTCTACTTCAGGGTCAGAAATGTCAGGGTCATCTAGTACCCAAAACAATACACCTGAAGCAAATGCAGCAAACCTGAAGACCAAGAACTTCGGCAATATGACAGTTGAGGTAGCTAAAGAGCACATGGATCTCTTAGCTGTGGTAGTCCACTCCTCTGATGGACTAATTGCTGGTAAAATTGGGAACTGCCATCTGGCAGATGAGGATTATGAGTAGGTGGATGAGACAGAGCTGGAGCGGATGGACATAATGTAGGCCTTAGCAAGTGCTGTCCGGAGAGCTAAGAACTTTGTTAAAAAGACAGGACAAAATTTGATTGCAACTAAGGACACTACCTTCGGCTTTGATAAAACCAAGGTAACTTGCTTCACCTGCGGTGAGAAAGGGCACTTCAAAAGGGAGTGCGTGAAGCCAAAGAAGACTGGTAATGGGAATCCTTTCTCCTCCTTCAATCGTCAGGATAAACCCACTAGCAGTCCTACTTCATCAAGCAAGGATCCCAAAGCCTTGACTGCTCATGATGATGAAGGACAGGACTGGAGCTTTCGGTTTGTCTCACCGGGAGAATCCAATATTGCTAGTGTGGAGGATCTAGATGATGATTTGGCTAGTGAAGGAGATATTACAGTTGAACTCGCGATGTCAAACACAGAAGAGATTGCTCCAATGGTCAACTACCCGCCTGAAGAAGGGAAACCCGTGACAACGTCAGAATCACCAGCACCAGAAACACCAGACTCTGCATTGATGGCTAATTCATCAGAACCCGCTCAGGTAAGTACTACTGACCAACTTTTCTATAATCATGCTTGTTCTGATTGTAATAAATTTAGGGAAAGCATTGATTTAAAATTTGCTAGGTTATTAGATGTTGGATATTCTACCTAAGAAGAAATTGAAGATTTCCAACATTATTGAAATTGAAGATTTGAAGAACAATAGCAACAAAAATATTAGTCTAGGGTTTATATTGTAATTATTTTTATTGCTAGACTAGTATAAATATTAGCACATATTATCATTGTAAAGTGTGACTAATTCACCACTTGTTAGGGTGAATTAAGTTCATCATCAACAACAATATATCATCATCTTTCAAGGATGATGATTTCAACAACATATCAATAAACACCAATCATTAAACATGTTTGTGTTCTTCATCATGTTCATCATCATTATATTTTAGCATCGAATCATTCAAGTTCTTGTCTTTATCAATATGATCCTAAGATCCTGCTCATTGTTCTGTTCATATCGGGAACACACATTAGATCATAATGATAACTTAGTAAAGGATTTGGAACTATGCACTGAGGCTAACAGAGTGTTAAACAAAATAAGCATAGTTACAAAGAAAAGATAGACCTTTTGAACAAACAGATTAGGGAAACAAAAGTAGTAGCCTTTAACCAAGCTAATGACATTAGGTACTATCTAAACGCCCTTGAGGACACTAAGAAACAAAAGGCAATTTTAGAAGTAGAAGTTGATTCTCTAAAACAAAAACTGCATAGTTGGACTAGTTCTTCACACATAGTCCAACACTTAATGAGAGAACATAATAATGGGGAAGGTTTGGTTATAAAGTGGTTCCACCACCACATGTGACCTTGATGAACACTAAAAGTAAACCAATTAATAACAATCCAATCAAGGATCATGTGGTGTCTACTCCTCTTGTAAGTGATCCAGATTCACATGTTCATCAAATGAATCTGGTTCTAAACAAAAGGAGGCCACTTCTATGGCAAAAGGTAAAATGCCTTGTGCTAATATCGATAAAGAGTTTGAAAGGGTTAGTATAAAGTCTAGTTCAACAACTGTCAAATCTGAACCTAAAAAGACTAGTAATGTTAACCAATCACGTGCATCATCTCAAAGTCCAGAAAATAGAAAAGAAAAAGATGTTAAAAATGTTAAAGCAATTAACTTTGTTAAACCAGACAAAACATCTAAACAAGCAGAGTCAAAACCCAAACAAAGTAAGGCCACCCGGGTGTCACTTACATCTCCACAAAAATAGTTAAATCGTAAAGTCGAAAGCAGATCTTGCTACAGTTGTGGAGAGTATGGACACATTGCATCTCATTTTCCTTACTATGAGACACCAAGGAGGAAAGTTGAACTTCCTGAACAAAAAACCTAGCTCATTTAAGAGGAACTCAGTGACGCCACCTAAAAGAGATAGTGAACTTAAAGTTCAACACATTAGCCAGTTGTCTGTTTATCACAAACATGCCTTACACAAAGCTGGCTTATGGAAGGAGAAATCAACCTCATTGTCTGATAATGAGAACAAGAAGACATCTAAGCTTCCCTCACCCTCGAATAGTCAATGGGTTACATTTATGATGTGGGATGCCTCTGGCAAACCCAAGCCAGTGAAGGCTTGGGTCCCTAACTTGAACTAATGTTTTCAAACTGAATGTGCCGGGTGTTCGCTATAGTGCTGAAACCAACACGTGGATTATAGACAGCGGAGCATCCAGGCACATGACAGGGAATAGGGATCTCTTATCAAATGTCAAACAGATAAAAGGATTTCACGTTTTGTTTGCAAGAAACAAAGGTGGGTATATCATAGCACAAGGGGAAGTAAGTAATCAGAAAGTGAAGTTTGACAAGGTAAACTACGTTCAACAACTTCAAAATAACTTGCTTTCTGTTTCTCAATTTGTGATAAAGACTTTAAGGTAGTATTTGACAACAAGAAGTGCTATGTCCTGTAAAAGGACTATGTCATCCCGGAGGATCAAGTCTTAATGTCTGCCTCAAGATATAAGGATCTTTATGTCTTAGATCTATCAAAGGCCTCCACAACAGATCATGAAGTTCAGTGCTTCCTGTCAAAAGCTACTGAGAAGGAATCCATCTCCTGGCATAGGAGAATAGGACATATTAATCCACGGAAGATGAATCACTTGATCCACAATGATCTAGTGAGAGGAGTTAACGTAAAAAACTGCCAACTTCCAGATTTTTGTGTTGCGTGCAACAAGGGAAAACAGACGAAGAAGTCTCATAAGGAAAAGAAAGTTCATTCTATCGAAATTCCTCTTGAACTTCTTCACATGGATCTGTTTGGTCCAGTAAGTACAAGAAGCATCGCAGGGGACTTGTACTGCTATGTAGTTACTGATGACTACTCAAGATTCACTTGGGTGATGTTTCTGAAATCCAAATTAGAGACATTTGAGTCATTCAAGGAATTAGTAACTACTCTGGAGTCCCTATACAAGTTGAAGGTACGTCAAGTGCGCTCAAACAACGGAACCGAGTTCAAGAATCAATGGATGGAGGCTTACTGCAAGGAAAAGGGAATTGTGCATCAGTTCACTTCTGCCTACACTCCTCAGATGAACAGCGTTGCTGAAAGGAAGAATCACAGCTTGATAGAGACAACACAGACGATGCTAGCAGACTCAAAACCGCCCATCCAATTCTGGAATGAAGCAATTACAAATGCGTGTTATATGCTAAATCGGGTTCTGGTAGTTAAACGCCATGGAAAGACATGTTACGAGTTACTACAACAACGTAAACCCAATCTAGAGTATCTCGAGTCGTTTGGCGCTCCGTGCACCCTACTGAAGAAGACTCAGGAGGGAAAATTCAGTGAGAAGGCTGATGAAGGTATCTTTCTAGGATACAACATACCGAACAAGAGGGTTTACAACAACTCTACGGGTCAGGTAGAAGTGTGGTTTAATGTTGATGTTCAGAGATACACCACACCACCTTCTAGAAAAGGACCCGCCTTCTTTTTCAACTATGATGGATTCTTCAAGTGTTCAACATACCTCTCTCCACTTCTGATGATGAGTTAGCAACAAAGATGATGTATGATGTTCTAAACACACCATCTCAAAATCTACATCATCTGGACTACAAGGCGATTCATCTAACAAATCAGGGGGAGCACTTGAAGATAGTGACTCTTCCTCTGATGAAGAAGCTGTGGAGACTGATCAGAACAACAAGGAGCAACAGTTTCATCCTACCAATAGTCCACAAGCATCCGAAATTGATGCCTCTGCGTCTTCGGAACCTTAGACTCCTACGCCTCAGATACTGAACCGAATGTTCATAATCTTGATTCTGAGGTAGTTGTTCCAACCACTCCTGGATCACGACTAAATGTCTATCATCCTTTGGATAATGTCACTGGAGATATGAGATCAGGAGTTCAGACCAGAAATCAGTTGTATTCAGCTGATTATGCCTCGGTGATAGAAAAAGGTTATCGTCATGACGATGCATATCGTTGCTTTGTGTCTCAGTTCGAGCCAAAGTATATTAGTGAAGCCCTAAATAATGAGGCATGGGTGAGTGCCATGCAAGAAGAACTTCTTTAGTTCAAGAAGTTAGGTGTATGGACTCTCGTGGATAGACCTAAAGGTGCTAAGGTCATTGGCACAAAATGGGTCTTGAAATGCAAGAAATATGATCAAGGCGTGATCATCAGAAAGAAGGCTCGACTTGTTGTTCAAGGATTTTGACAAGTCGAGGGCATTGACTACAATGAAGTGTTTGCACCCGTGGCAAGAATGGAAGCAATCTGTATCTTCCTTGCCTACGCATCGTATATGAAGATTAAAGTTTATCAACTTGATGTCAAGAGTGCATTCCTTCATGGTGAAATCAGAGAGATAGTGTATGTCAGTAAACCCGAGGGATTTAAGGATCCATATCATCAGGACAGAGTTTACAAACTCGACAAGGCTCTATATGGGCTTCATCAAGCTCCTAGAACCTAGTATGAGAAACTCTCAACTCACCTTGTGAAACACAGTTTTCGCAGAGGTGTCATTGATTGTACACTGTTCATATAAGAAAAGGATGGAGATTTACTGTTTGTCCATATCTATGTCGATGACATAATCTTCGGTTCAAAGAACAAAGATCTATGTAAAGAGTTTGAAGCATTATTGAAGGCTGAGTTTGAAATGAGTGTCATGGGAGAGATGAAATTCTTTCTCGGGTTACAGGTGGATCAGACACCAAAAGGGATTTTCTTACATCAGACCAAGTATGTAGGAGATATCCTTAGTTGGTTTGACATGGAGAATGCTTCCGCAGCTGGGACTCCACTTGCTACAAACCATGATGTAGCACCGGACGAGAATGGTGATCTGGTTGATGCCACCATGTACCGAGGAATGATTGGATCTCTCATGTACCTCACTGCCTCAAGAACTGATATCATGTACGCAACATGTTTATGTTCAAGATATTAGGCAAAGCCAAAAGTTAACCATCTGATAGGGGTAAAAATGATCTTTCGTTATCTGAAGGGTACTCCAACACTTGGGTTGTGGTATCCTCATGACGATGACTTCGAGCTCAAAGCGTATAGTGACTCGGATTATGGTGGCTGCAAGATGAACTACAAGTCTACATCAGTGGGATGTCAATTCTTTGGGAGGAGATTAGTGACTTGGCAGTGTAAGAAGCAGACCTCGGTTGCTTTGTCAACCTGTGAAGCTGAATACGTTGCTGCTGCAAGTTGCTGTTCACAAATCATATGGATTCAACAGCAAATCCGGGACTATGGTTTGAAATTCTCTTCTACTCCTATTTTTGTTGATAACTCTGCTGTGATTGCAGTAACTAAAAATACGCTCCAACATCCTAAGACCAAACACATCGGCATAAAATATCATTTTATATGTGATTGCTTTGAAAAGAACCTAATCGATATGAGTAAAATAAATACTAATTTTCAACGTGTTGACCTCTATACAAAGGCTTTTGATAAACCACATTTTCTATATTTGTTAGAGGTCAACGGCGTTAAAAAGAAAAGTGATGTAATTCCTGATGATAACCATGTGTAGTCCGATGAGTATAGTAAAATTTTCTTGTAATTTTCGTTTTTATTTATTTATCTATTTTATTATAAGTAGTCAAATTAAATTGATGTTATTTTATCGCCTATTAATATCCTAAAAAGCGTAAATCGGTTATGGTTTTAGAATTTTAGGGGGAGAATAGGTTAGTTAGTAACATTAACAAAAAACAAGGGAGGATGAGAGGCTAGCTGATAGAAACTAGATCGTATTTGTGATACCGATTCAATGACTTTGGAAAATGATAGTACACAGGTACAAACCACTTGGGACTTTAAAAGTTTAAATAATTAAGATGCGAAGTTCAAAGCATAAGTCTGTGTAGTCTGAGCAATATAAAAGGAAAAATGATAGTAAAACTAGCTACTACTAAGGTAACACAAAAAAAGTAGACCTAGAGGTTGTTAGACCACAGATGATATGTTGGTAGATTCAACATAATATATGATTAGACCTTGTTGGTGATCTCAAGAACAAACTAAGTTATTCAACAAGCTGTGGGTTAACATCTTATCCCTGGTTAACACAATCAACAAAATTCCAATAAGGGGTGACGAACAGAATAAACGCCACAAATATGAGCATAAGACCAAAATATGAGCAAAAGCAATCAAACTAATAACCTATGTTGTTGGTGAGAACTGTGCAAAAAGATTAAAATTGCTCAAACAAGAAGATAGATAATGTGCCTCTCTGTTGTGCGGTGGCACTGACCTGAGGATAAGCATAACCTATATATTCTAGAATTCATTGTTGTTGGCGCCTCTCTACTGTGCAGTGGCACTGACCTGAGGTTGGGCTTCTCTCTAAAAGTTCTAAGAATAGTTTCTTCTTGAAAACTACCTTGAGACCGCTCAAAAATCTCCTGAGGAATGTTGATTACCATATAAGTGTGGGATCCACAAATGCTTGTTGAAATAATCAAACCTTATACTATCACCAATCTGTGTCAAAAGTCTTTGTATGGATTTAAAAGGACCAGTATACTGACAATCATTGTGGCTACAATTCTTGAAAGTCCAAATCAATATGGGGATCTAATAGTACTAGTATGATTTCCTAAACTTGCTAACGACTCTAGATGAAAAACAAGAACTGAGCATCAAAAGGTGTTGATAACATGTCCCAAATGAATTGACTTGCCTGTATGATTCCAAATTGAATTGGTCCATTTATGGTCAAAATTAATTGAAGCTGCCTATTCCAGAACCGAATCCATTAGATTTCTATCTTAGGATTTACATCTCACACAAAACGTCAAAAACAAGTTTTAGTTTTGTATTTCAGTTTAAGTCTTTCACTTTGTTTAAATTTAGTCAATTCAGTTTGTTTGATACCGGATTACACCATGAAATTCAATAAGGGATTTAATCATCTCAAAGGGTCATGTCTGAGGTGACCACACGTGTTTTCAAAGGTAAAATCAGTCACGTCTGAGGTGACAAATTGCTTAAAAGGATCACGTCTGAGGTGATCAATAGTTTTTCAAGTTACAAAGATCTTGTCTACAGATGATGTCTATACATTATAGAGTGGCCACTATTCTATGACTCTCTAGATATTGTACAAGCTCTACAATTTCAGAACGTTATACGATTCTGTCTTGCTTTTGAGATACATGTCGGAGTCACTAGATGTGATACATGTATGTCCCTAGATCATGATATGAATATAATAGATCTTGTTTGTCTGATTCTGAGGTAATGCTTGAAATGATTAATGAAATGATATTGCTTGTTTGATATTTATAATGTTTCATATTTCATTAATGAGTCGACATTGAATTGGTTAATTAGATTTGTGGTTGTTTGAAGTGTTATACATAATGTTATATTAATTAATTAATGCAATCAACTTAACAGAATGAAGTTCTCATGCGAGTGGCCCATGTGAATGGACCACGCATGAATAACTTCATACGAATGACTCATTCGCACAACGAAACCAGGAGACTGGATCAGTAGTATGATTATAATATGAGATTGACTTAGTCGCACGACTAAATACTCAATCGTGCGAATGAATCAACCGCATGGTTCCATCGCACGACTGAACCATACTAATGGTTCAGTCGCACGATTGAATAATACTAACCTATAAATACAACCCAATTCGTGAAAAAAAGGGCTTTTGATTACTTACGACTCCAGAAGTACCCTACCCCTCCAGAAGCCTCACAATTCGTTCTCCAAGTTCATAGAACACATTAGATCGATTCCAAATCGATTTCTAACGTTAGTTTCAATTCTTTATTGATTCTTCGTGTGTTCTCACTGATTGGATCGCCAATCAAATAGGATTCCACACTATTTGATCTGGTTTACACGCTAATCACTAGGTATTTCGTTCAAATACCAGGCCCTAACAAGTGGTATCAGAGCTTGGGCTCTTGATTACGTGTGATTCAATCAAGATTGAAAAAAAGTTTGTGTTTTTGCACTAAAAACGCAATCTTTTGCGTCAAAAGTGATCTTGGACGTTCCTTGCTCATCAAAGTTTGGTCTCTATGGACTTAGGCGATTAGACCTTGCGAAATTTCGAAATTTTATGGCTAAAACACGTTTAACCTAGAAATTTTCGCAAAACAGCAGCCACAGTCGCACGAGTGTGCCATTCGCACGACTGGACTTCATTCGCATAGTCCAGACGCACGATTGGACCTAGTCGTATCTCCTTTCATACGACTGAATCGTTCGTTCACATTGCTCATACCCATCAGACTCATTCGCACGACTGAGCTAATCGCTTAGTTCAGCCGCACAATTGAACCAGTCACAGAGTTCATACGCACGACTAGACCATTCGCATCCTTCAGTCGCACGAGTGATAGTTTGGTTTATTAGGCTTAAAGTCATTCCCAATGGAAGATCAAATGTCAGCCTTTATTGCTTGAAAGGACTCTAGGATACAGAACCTGCTGTTGCTTGAGAGTGAAGTGGGTAATCATAATAAACCACCAAAGCTTTTGACGTTAGATGACTTTGCCCACTGGAAACAACGTTTTGAGATCTACCTCAATGGAGTGGATCCGAATCTGTGGGAAGCCATCGAGATTGGATATAGTACACCGGTTGGAGCTGATGGAGTTAAGCTAACGTTAGGAGGGATGACAGATGTGCAAAAAGTTAAATACAATGCAGAGAAAAGAGTTTATGCATTGATTACACAGTCTATTCCTAAAGACATATTCCATCAGTACTCAGAGACTAAGCAGTCCAAGAAACTTTGGGATGAGCTAGAAAAGAGGTATGATGGGAATGCTTCATTAAAGGCAATGAAGGCTAAGGAGTTAAAGAAGGAATTCGATAATTTCTCATCGATAGGAAACGAGAGTTTAGACGATGTTATAGATAGATTTTACCATCTGATGAGTGAACTGCATACACATGGGGTGGCAACTACCATGGAAGAGAAAGTTACTAACTTTGCGGACGGATTGCCTGAAAAGTGGACCTCATTCGTATCTAACCTTAGACAGAATGGAATGCTGGCAAAACTGGATATTAATGACTTCATTCTTAAGTTGCGAGAAGAGTCACTTAGGATGAAGTACAGAGCTCAGAAGTCTTCTTACAATCAAAATCAGCCTTGTACAACGCCACGCCTCAAGCTAAGACATCTGGAGCACCTCTCCAGACTGCATTTGTGTCTAGCTCATCGGGTCCTGCACATGCATCTCCTTCAGGAACGGACACGTCGGGACTCTCTTGCACCCACCATATTGGATCCGAAACAAGTGCTACTAAACTGAAGACCGAGAATCTCGGAAATGTGACTGTGGAAGTAGCTCGAGAACACATGGATCTTTTGGCTGCAATGGTCCATTCTTATGATGAACTTGTTGCTGGGAAGATTGGAAACTGCCATCTAGCCGACGAGGACTACGAGCAGGTGGATGAAATGGAGCTTGAGAGGATGGACATAATGTGGGCCTTAGCTAGTGCTGTCCGGAGGGCAAAGAAGTTTGTAAAACAAACCGGACAAAACTTAGTAGCTACTAAGGATACCACATTTGGCTTTGACAAGAGCAAAGTGACCTGCTTCAATTGTGGAGAGAAGGGGCACTTTAAAAGAGAATGTGTCAAGCCTAAGAAGACGGGTAACGGGAACCCGTTCTCGTCCTTCACTCGTCAAGACAAGCAAGCTACCAGTTCTACTTCATCAAGCAAGGATCCAAAGGCCTTATTATCCCATGATGATGAAGGACAGGATTGGAGCTTTAGGTTTGTCTCGCCAGGGGAATCAAACATTGCAAGTGTAGAAGACATTGACAGTGATTCCGCTAGTGAAGGAGATCTAGCAGTTGAGATAGCGATGTCACATAGTGAAGAAGCAACTACAACCAAGGTCAGTTACAAGCCTAAGGAGGAGTCTACCATGTCAGAGATAGAAAAGACAGAACCAGAACCAGAGACATCTGCTGCTGCGTTGATGGCTAACTCTTCTGAATCAACTCAGGTAAGTACTACTGACCAAATGTTTGATAATCATGCTTGTTCTGATTGTGATAGTTTTAGGAATAGCATAGATGAAAATTTGCTAGGTTATTAGATCATAATGATAACTTAGTAAAAGATTTGCACCCGTGCACTGAGGCTAATAGGGTATTAAAACAAAATGAGCATAGTTATAAAGAAAAGATAGACCTTTTGACTAAACAGCTTAGGGAAACCGAAGTAGTTGCCTTTAACCAAGCTAATGACATTAGGTATTATCTAAAATCCCTAGAAGACACTAAGAAGCAAAAGGCAGTTCTAGAAGTAGAAGTAAATTCATTAAAATAGAAACTGCACAATTGGACTAGTTCTTCACACATAGTCCAAAACTTAGTGAGAGAAAGGCACAACGGGGAGGGATTGGGCTATAAAGTGGTCCCACCACCACCTGAGACTTTGATGAACACTAAGACTAGACCAATAAATAGTAATCCCATCAAGGATCATGTGGTGTCTACTCCTCTTGTTAGTGATCCAGATTCCTTATGTTCATCTATGGACTCTGGAAACAGACAAAAGGAGGCCACTTCAAAGGCAAAGGATAAATTGTTTAGTGTTAATCTGGAAAAGGAATTTGAAAAGGTTAACTTAAAGTCAGGATCAAACAGAGTCAAATCAGAACCTAAAAGGACTTCTACGGTTAATCTTTCACATACTTCAAGTCAAAAACCTATTAACCAAAAAGAAAAGGAGGTTAAACAAGTGAAAACATTTAACTTTGTTAAACCAGAGAAAACAACCAAAGAACTAGAGTCAAAACCTAGAGTGAGTTATGTTACTAGAGTGTCACTCACTTCTCCACAAAGAAAGTTTAATCATAAAGTTGATAGCAGGTCATGCTACAACTGTGGTGAATATGGACACATTGCCTCCTATTGTCACTGCTATCAGACACCCCGTAAGAAGATTGAACTTCAGGTTTTAAAGCCTAGGTCTTCTAAGAGGATTTCACTGACTCCACCTAGAAGAACTAGTGAACCTAAAATTCAACCTGTAAGTCAGTCGACTGTTTACCACAAACAGGCATTGCACAAATCTAGGTTATGGAAGGAGAAGACATCCTCAGTGTCTGATAATAATGACAAGAAGGAACCTGAGCTACCCTCATCCTCTAAGGGTCAATGGGTAGAATTTATGATGTGTGATCATTCTGGGAAACCCAAGCCAGTAAAGGCTTCGGTTCCTAACCCAAACTAATCCTTTACTTTGTATGTGCAGGGTGTTCGATATAGTGCTGAAACTAACACGTGGATAGTAGACAGTGGAGCATCCAGGCACATGACAGGAAACAGGACTCTTTTATCAAACATCAAACAAATAGAAGGAGGGCATGTTTCGTTTGCTGGAAACAAGGGTGGCTATATCACAGCACATGGAGAAGTGGGGAATTAGAAAGTTAAGTTTGATAAGGTGAACTACGTTCAACAACTACAAAATAACTTACTTTCTGTCTCCCAAATATGTGATAAGGGATTTAAAGTCATCTTCGACAACAAGAAGTGTTGTGTACTAAAGAAAGACTACGTGATCCCAGAGGACCAAGTCTTGATGATTGCTTCAAGATATAAA
The DNA here is from genome assembly GCA_025506515.1 of Flaveria trinervia. NCBI lineage: Eukaryota > Viridiplantae > Streptophyta > Magnoliopsida > Asterales > Asteraceae > Flaveria > Flaveria trinervia. The sequence goes on along the minus strand of CM046454.1, from coordinate 23,794,390 downwards.
GATCTCTATGTCTTGGATCTGTCAACAGCTTCTACAACGAATCATGAGGTTCAATGTTTTCTATCTAAAGCTACTGAAAAGGAGTCCATCTCCTGGCATAGGAGAATGGGACACATTAGTCAAAGGAAGATGAATCACTTGATTCAGAAGGATCTGGTGAGAGGAGTTAATGTCAAGAACTTCCAGCTTCCTGACTTTTGTGTAGCTTGCAAGAAAGGCAAACAGACAAAGAAGTCTCATTCGGAAAAGAAAGTTCATTCAATAGAACTTCCTCTTGAGCTTCTTCACATGGATCTGTTTGGTCCAGTCAGTACAAAGAGCATTGCAGGCGACTTGTACTGCTTTGTGGTCACTGATGACTACTCAAGGTTCACTTGGGTAATGTTTCTGAAATCCAAATCACAAACATTTAAATCATTCAAAGAGTTAGTAACCACACTGGAATCTCTCTACAAGCTGAAGGTTAGACAAGTACGCTCAGACAACAGAACAGAATTTAAGAACTAGTGGATGGAGGAATACTGCAAGGAAAAGGGAATTGTGCATCAATTCACTTCTGCCTACACACCTCAGATGAATGGCGTTGCTGAGAGAAAGAACAGAAGCTTGATAGAGACAGCATGAACTATGCTGGCAGACTCGAAACTGCCTATTCAATTCTGGAATGAGGCAGTGGCAAATGCATGTTATACACTGAATCGAGTCCTGATAGTCAAGCGCCACGGAAAGACTTGTTACGAGCTACTACAAAGACGCAAACCGAATTTGGAGTATCTCGAACCATTTGGTGTGCCGTGCACACTTCTAAAGAAGATACAAGAGGGTAAATTCAGCGAGAAGGCAGATGAAGGAATCTTTCTAGGATACAACATACCGAACAAAGCGAGTTTACAACAACTCAACGGGTCCAGTAGAAGTGTGGTGTAATGTTGACGTTCAGCGATATACCACACCACCTACTGGCAAAGGACCCGCCTACTTTTTCGACTATGATGGATTCTTCAAGTCCTTCAACATCCCTCTCTCTCCCTCGGATGACGAGTTAGCTACACGAATGATGTATGATATCTTGATTACACCAACATCTAGCTCACAGGGAGAATCATCTACTCAGTTAGGGGGAGTGGTCGACTACAGTGACTCCTCCTCTGAAGATGAAGCTGAAGAAGATAACCAGAACAGTCAGGAGGAACAGGTTCCAGTTCCTGAAAGTCCACAAGCATCTACCAATGATGCACCTTTGACTTCAGAGCCTCAAACTCCAACTACCTCAGATGCAGAACCAAATGTTCATAATCTTGGCTCTGAGGTAGCTGTTCCTACTACTCCAGGATCACGACTAAACATCTACTATCCCTTAGACAATGTCATTGGAGACGTCAGATCAGGAGTACAAACCCGAAATCAGCTATACTCAGCGGATTACGCCTCAGTTATGGAGAAGGGATATATTCATGATGGTGCTTATCGGTGTTTTGTCTCACAGTTTGAGCCAAAATACGTCAGTGAAGCACTAAATGATGAGGCATGGGTGAGTGCAATGCAAGAAGAACTTCTTCAGTTCAAGAAGTTAGGTGTATGAACTCTGGTTGATAGACCTAAAGGTGCTAAAGTCATTGGCACCAAATGGGTCTTGAAATGCAAGAAGGATGACCAAGGGGTCATTATCAGGAACAAAGCTCAACTGGTGGTTCAGGGTTTTCGCCAAGTCGAGGGAATTGATTACAATGAGGTGTTTGCACCCGTGGCAAGAATGGAAGCCATTCGTATCTTCCTTGCCTATGCATCGTACATGAAGATTAAAGTCTATCAATTAGATGTAAAGAGTGCATTCCTTCATGGGGAAATCAGAGAAACAGTCTATGTAAGTCAACCCGAGCAATTTGAAGATCCTTATCATCGGGATAGAGTCTACAAGCTAGACAAGGCTTTATACGGGCTTCATCAAGCTCCAAGAGCTTGGTATGAGAAACTCTCTACTCATCTTGTGAAACACCGCTTTCGCAGGGGAGTTATTGATTGCACGTTGTTCATTAAAGAGAAAGATGGCGACCTACTACTCGTACAGATATATGTTGATGACATAATATTCGGTTCAAAGAACGAAGAGTTATGCAACGAGTTTGAAGCAGTTATGAAGAAAGAGTTTGAGATGAGTGCTATGGGGGAGATGAAGTTCTTTCTCGGACTACAGGTGGATCAAACACCAAATGGGATCTTTCTACATCAGACCAAGTACGTAGGAGACATTCTCAATCGCTTTGACATGGAGAATGCATCTGCTGCTGGTACTCCACTTGCTACGAATCACGACATAGCACCTGATGAAAATGGAGATCTTGTAGATGCCACGATGTACCGAGGAATGACTGGATCCCTCATGTATCTCACTGCCTCAAGACCTGATATCATGTATGCTACATGTTTATGTTCTAGATATCAGGCTAAACCTAAGGTCAATCATCTGATCGGGGTCAAAAGGATTTTTCGCTATCTAAAGGGTACACCCACACTTGGGTTGTGGTATCCTCATGATGATGATTTTGAGCGCACGGCGTATAGTGACTCGGATTACGGAGGCTGCAAGATGAACTACAAGTCTACATCCGCAGGGTGTTAATTCTTTGGGAGAAGACTAGTGGCTTGGCAGTGTAAGAAACAGACATTGGTTACACTGTCCACCTGTGAAGCCGAATATGTTGTTGCTGCAAGTTGATGTTCACAAATCATCTGGATTCAACAGCAAATGCGGGATTACAGTTTAAAGTTCTCCTCTACTCCTATTTGTGTTGATAACTCTGCTGCAATTGCAGTAACTAAAAATCCGGTCCAACATCCTAAGACCAAACATATCGGTATTAAATACCATTTCATAAGAGACTGTTTTGAAAAGAACTTAATTGATGTGGTAAAAATTAATACTGATTTTCAACGCGCTGACCTCTACATTAAAGACTTTGATAAACCACGTTTTAAATACTTGCTAGAGGTCAACGGCGTTAAAAAGAAAAGTGATGTTATTCCTGATGATGATCATGTGTAGTCCGATGTAGGTTAGTTAATTTTTTTCTTTTATTTTATTTGTTTATCTTAGTCTGTTTAATTTAAACTCATGTTATTTTGCTGGTTATTAAAATCCTAAAATAATTAACCCAGTTATGATTTTCGTATTTTAGGGGGAGAATAAGTCAGCAAGTTAACATTAAAAAAATAAAAAAAACGAGGTACAAGGAGTGGAAAGCTGATATAAGGTAGATCGTATCTATGATACCGATTCAAACCCTTTGGAATATGATAGTACACAGGAACAAATCAAGAGGGACTTTGAAATTTTAATTTAGAAAAGGTGCAAAAATTCAAAGTATAAGTCTGTGTAGTCTAAGCAATATAAAAGGGAAGATGATAGAAAAATTGTAATTCTTAAGGTAACACAATGAGAGTAGACCTAGAGGTTGCTAGACCACAATTGATATGTCGGTAGATTCAACACAATAGATGATTAGCCCTGACTGGTGATCTCAAGATCAAACTAAGTGGTTCAACTGACTGTGGGCTCCCATCTTATCACTGGTTAACACAATCAACAATATTCCAATAAGGGGTAATGAGCATGTAAACGCCACAAATGTGTGCGGATGACCATAAATAGAGCAAAGCACGAAAAAATGAAATAACAATGCTATCAAGCTAATGACTTATGTTGTTGGTGCATTTGGTGCAACATAAACTTAAGCTGCTCTAACAAGGAGATAGGTTGTGGTTGTTTGAAGTGTTATACATAATGTTATATTAATTAATTAATGCAATCAAACTTAACAGAATGAAGTTCTCATGCGAGTGGCCCATGCGAATGGACCATACGCATGAATAACTTCATACGAATGACTCAGTCGCACAACGGAACCAGGAGACTGGATCAGTCGTATGATTATAACATGAGATTGACTCAGTCGCACGACTAAATACTCAATCGTGCGAATGAATCAACCGCATGGTTCAATCGCACGACTGAACCATACTAATGGTTCAGTCGCACGATTGAATAATACTAACCTATAAATACAACCCAATTCATGAAAAAAAGGGCTTTTGATTACTTACGACTCCAGAAGTACCCTAGTCATCCAGAAGCCTCACAATTCGTTCTCCAAGTTCATAGAACACATTAGATCAATTCCAAATCGATTTCTAACGTTAGTTTCAATTCTTTATTCATTCTTCGTGTGTTCTCACTGATTGGATCGCCAATCAAATAGGATTCCGCACTATTTGATCTGGTTTACACGTTAATCACTAGGTATTTCGTTCAAATACCAGGTCCTAACACTAGAGAAGAGAAGTACAAGAAGTTTAAGGAACTCATGAAGGATGTAAGACATTACACGAAACTAGGTCCAAGGGGGAATTTGTAGATACATATGTCCCTATTTTTTATTCGGAACTCATGAAGGAACTCATTGATTGGATCGCCAATCAAATAGGATTCTGCATTATTTGATTCGGTATACGCGTAAATCTATTGGTATTCGTCCAGTACATGATCCTAACAGAAAGGTTATGGCCTATGCATCCCGACAGTTGAAAGTTCATAAGATTAATTATCCTACTCATGACTTGGAGCTAGCAGTTGAAGTCTTTGAGTTAAAGATTCAGAGGCACTACCTATATGGGACGAAGTGCAACATTATCACTGACGACAAGAGCTTGAAGTACTTCTTTAAGCTTTAATATGAGGCAGAGGAGATTATTGGAGCTCATAAAAGATTATGATTGTGAGATCAATTACCATCCGGGCAAAGCCAACGTGGTGGCGGATGCCCTCAGCTGAAAGGAGAGGTCCGAACCAATTCGGGTAAAGGCTTATAAGTTGGTTATGACCTCTGATGTGATGAAGCAAGTCAAGGAGTTTCAAGATGAGGCATTAAAGGAAGATCATCTTAACTCTGAAAGAATGAGAGATCTGGTCGCTAAGTTGGGTGAAAACACACTTAGTGTTAGAACCTGATTCGGACATATGTGGATTCCTTGTTATGGGGATCTACGTGTGAAGATCATAAATGAAGCTCATAGGACTCGATACTCTATTCATCCCGGTGCCACGACAATGTATCAAGATATGAAGAAAGATTATTGGTGGCTGGGTATGAAACCCGATGTAGCGGAGTATATGAGTAAGTGCCTTACTTGTCTACAAGTGAAGTGTTGGACCAAAAGAGCCAATGAGCCTGATCAGAAAAACATCTAAGTCCCATAGACATTACAACTGCTGAAGAAGATCACAACAGCTGAAGACATCAGCTGATTACAAGGTCTGAAGACAAAGTCTGAAGACAAGATCTGAAGATTTCTACTGAAGACACAGTCTGAAGCTATCAGCTGAAGACAACGTCTGAAGTAGAAGTATGAAGAACAAAGATTGAAGACAAAGACTAAAGACCAGTGATCAGTAGTTGTCACAACAGCTGAAGTTATTAACTTCAGTAGTTGTGATGGTTTTCCTTTTCAGTACTTGTAATTTACATTTCGGTAGTTTATAGTTTCAGTAGTTTTAGTTCAGTAGTTTTATGTTCTTGTACTTAGCATTCTCTGAGATATGATGAGTTGTTGAGAACATTCTCAGTAGTTTGCATAGTTTCAGTTGTTTGTATAATTCTGTTAGATGTCACTATAAGTGACATCAGCAGACGTCACATTCCTTATATAAGGAATGTTGACCTAGTTGTAACGTGTGACTTTCAGCCACCACAAAAGCATTTGAATGAAATATTTCTTTTGCAGAATTCTCTCTCTCTCTATAACCATGTACTATTCCATTGAATATCAATTGAGTTCTTGTTAAATTGTCTAATTCATCATTCGAATTCCACTGCAATCTACTCTAATTGATCAAACTTAGATCACTGATCCTAACAAATGGTATCAGAGCTAGTTAATCATTGATCGATCTAACAATTGATCATTGAAACTGCTATTTCGATATCTAAGTTTGATCGAATTAGTATATTTGCAAGAATTGGTTATAGAGATTGAATTTCTGCTGCTTTCGGTTATTTGCTTTGAGATTTCTCTTGGTTCATATTGAGTTTGTTGTGTTTTGCGCTAAATCAGTTAAAACCTAATTGAATTTGATTGAATCTGAGAATGACTACTCCTTCTAATGACCCTCACAATACTAGTTCCTCAACTAAGCCTCCGATGCTAGTTAGGACTGAGTATAACATATGGCAACGAAGAATGCTCCATCACCTGTCTGTTAACAGTTTAGGTTGTTGGACATCTGTGGTACATGGTCCACACAAGCCTATGGTGAACAATCTGGAAACCAACCAATGTACTATTCCATTGAATATCAATTGTGTTCTTGTGAATTGTCTAATTCATTGTTCGAATTCCGCTGCGATACTCTCTGATCAATCAAACTTAGATCACTGATCCTAACAAATGGTATCAGAGCAGGTTAATCATTGATCAATCTAACAATTGATCATTGAAGCTGTTATTCGATATCTATGTTTGATTGAATTAGCATATTTGCAAGAATTGGTTATAGATAATTGAATCTCTGCTGCTTTTGTTATTTGCTTTGAGTTTTCTCTTGGTTCAATTGATTTGTTGTGTTTTGTCTAAATCTGTTAAAACTAATTGAATTTGGTTGAATCTGAGAATGACTACTCCTTCTAATGACCCTCACAATACCGGTTCCTCAACCAAGCCTCTGATGCTGGTTAGGACTGAGTATAACATATGGCAACGAAGAATGCTTCATCATCTGTCTGTTAACAGTTCAGGTTGTTGGACTTCTGTGGTACATGGTCCACATAAGCCTATGGTGAACAATCCGGAAACCAATCAAATGGTTCCGAAGAAGAAGGAAAAATACTCAGATGAGGATCGGAATTGTTTGAGATTGATGCTAAAGCCCATGGTATTCTGGTAATGGCTCTGCCTAATGAAATCTATTCAGGGCTTATGCATCATGAAACTGCTCATGACCTCTGGAATGCATTGAAGGAACGATTCGGTGGAACTGATGAGGTCTTAGCAAACAACAGAGAAATCCTTGCCCAACAATATGAGACATTCTCTCATAGGAAGGGTGAGACACTGACTCACCAGTTTGAGCGTTTTTCCAGATTGATTTCTGAGCTGAAAATGGTCAAACATGAATACACCAATACCCATATGAACAATAGATTTCTCAGATCACTGCCTGAGAGATGGGACACATACACCATTGTCCTACGCTCAAGTGCAAATCTGGATAGCCTATCTCTCACCCAACTCCATGGGAAACTGCTTATTTGAAAGAGAGATAGAGCAGAAAAGGAAACTGGCATCATCAGGAAAGCTCACTGATGACTTTGTACCAGGGAACACTGCCTGGTTGGTCATGAGTCAGAATATGCTGCATCTGACAGGATTATGATGAGCATATAGATTCTCTTCAAACAGTCCTGATCATGTATTGTTGGTGTTGATAGTCAGTCTAGCTGTAATAGTGACAACTTGTGCTTCATCATGGATGATCTGATGGGTATTGCTGATGATGACTTAGAAGAGATGGATATTCTAAGCCAAATGGCCTTGGTTAATATCAGATCTCAAAAATTCTACAAGAGAACTGGTAGGAAATTCCCTGGACTCTCTGGCAAAACCAAAGTTGGTTTTGATAAGAGTAAGTTGAGGTGTCACAAATGCCACAGGCTTGGGCACTTTGCAAGAGAGTGTAGATCATCTGGATCTAACTCCTCTACACCCTTTGTGACCTTTCCAAGTAATATTCAACAAAAGAGGGCAACATCCTGCTAGTTCTGGTCATCATTCACAACCTATATCTCCTGCATATTTTGTCCCTCAGGTCCAATGTCATATCCTTATCCTGCTATTACATGCCTCAGCCAAATCCAGTTCAAGCTCCTATTGCACAACAACCACAAGCATTACCTGAGCCTCTACCATCTCAATCATCTCAATCACAACCTCATCACAGCTTCTTCACCCCTGGCATTGTTGACTGAGCAGTTTACCAGATGATCTCTCTGGTAATGAGCATTATTTGCTGCTGATGGTCAACATGGTGGTGAACATCCTTTTGGGAATCTAGCTCTCATGGCCTGGAATCTACTGAGAGTTCATGCTCCAATGCATCTTCTTCACAGGTAACCCAGGTATCCTCTGAGGCTAAGGCCAAGCTTTGTTCTGAATCTTGCATAGATGCATTTATCTCTATTAGAGAGGCAAATGTAGCTTTAATAAATCAAAATTTAGAACTGAGCAAAACCTTTCCAAAAGAAAAGTTGAATATGAGTCTGTTATTAAGGATAAAGATGATGAGATTATAAGCTTAAATGCCAATTAAATGATGAAAAGGCTAAGCTAGAGGTCATTCTTGAGGACCATAGAGAACTCAAAGAAAAACTTGCAGTTACCCAAGTTGAGTGTGACCGCTGGGTGTTATCCTGCAAGGGATTTGAAATGCTGCTCAGCAAGCAATCTGCTTCGAATGTGAAGTTTGGAATTGGTTACAACCACATTGAACCACCAACAGATTTTACTCCAAAACCAATAGTAAAATCTGAAGGTGAAAGCAATTTCCAAACCACATCATCATGTGCATCATCCTCAGGTGATCTCCCAAAATCACAAGATGAAATCAGTGTTGATACCTCAGCAAATCAATTGGCTGATGGGTTAACTACTGATAAGCACATGAAGCTGAGTACTTAGATGTTGTTCCTCAAAGTACTTCAAGTACTGAAGGGCAAGTTACAAAAACTGAAAAGCATTTCAAATCAGCTGAAATAAAAGGATTAACAACTGCTGATATAGAACAGCTGAAGAACAAGTCTTCAGTTGTTATAGATCCTTCAGTACACAAAACAAAAGTACTGAAAGGAGGAAAGTACTGAAGAGAACACCTTCAGTAGTTTCCACATCAGCAGTTGATCAATCCAAGATGAAGAATAAGCCATGTGAAATATGTGGTAAATTCAATCATCTTTCTGATGAATGTTGGTACAAAAAGGGTTCCAAATTCAACAGAGATAAGCTCATTAAAATCAGATGGATGAAATGAAAAACTGAGTTTGAGACCAAGTTTGTACCACAATCATCCCATTGTGATAAACCCAAGACTTCAACAAAATACAAAAAAGGATAGGGTCATCACAAAATAGCTGATAGTGCTCCTAATGAAACATCAGACTAAGTCTGTGAATTTTAAGGAGGAAATGGTGGGTCACAGGAACTCATCAAACACAAGTACTGATATGTCACAAGAGCTGAAAGCTTTGGCTACAAATCAGACACAACTTGTTATGATGGTTCAGCATTTGTTGGGGAGAGTTAACCAACTAGATGCACCTGTGATCAAATCACTGAAAAGGCATTCCAAGCCCAAATCCAAGGAATCCATTTCAGTACCATCTCCTTCTTCATCGGCTGTTAATCATAAGAAACAAGTTATGGTTACATCTTGATTGAAACAGACCCAAAACCAAAAGGTTTGGGTCTCTAAACCTAACTATTACTTTTGATGAACGCAGGGTTCTTTAGCATGCCAAGGAGCATCTGGTATGTGGACAGTGGAGGATCTATGCATATGACTGGGAGTAGTTCTCTTCTTAATGAGTACTCTCAAGGAAAGAAGGGATTTGTTTCATTTGGAAATGATGCCAAGGGTTACATCATTGGGAAAGGATTTGTGTCTAATGGACAAATCCGTTTGATGATGTTAACCATGTGGAGAATCTCAAGTATAATCTGCTGAGTGTCAGTCAGATGTGTGATAAAGGGCATGTTGCACGTTTCACAGCCAGAACTGTAGGATTCTGTCTTCCCAAGTTCTGAGGCTGATTGATAAGGTATTGGATGAACATACTCTCCTGAAGGCCAACAGGATTGGAAGAGTATATGCCTTGGATTTGTCAAAGAAGATTGATTTGAAGGGTCATCCATGCCTATTCTCCAAAGCCTCTCCTCAGAATCTAAACTGTGGCATAGAAGGCTGGGTCATGTTAATCTCAAAAACATGAATCAACTGATTCATAATAGTTTAGTGAGAGGTCTACCATAAAGGAGTTCCACTGTGATGAAACCTGCACTGCTTGTTTAAAGGAAAACATCACAAAGTCTCATTCCCTCCTATTGAAGAACCTAAGTCCACTGCCTGCTTGCAGTTACTGCACATGGATCTATTTGGTCCTGTGAGAGTGATGAGTATGGCAAAGAAGAAATACAGTCTGGTAATTGTGGATGATTACTCCAGATTTGTATGGACTTTCTTTCAGCATTCAAAGGATGAGGTTGCTCAGAAGATTATAAACTTTGTGTTGTATGTTGAGAAGCAATATTCCCTATCAGTCAAGTGTATAAGGAGTGACAATGGAACAGAATTCAGAAACCATACACTTGATGATTTTTATCTCTCAAAGGGAATCAAGAGGCAGTTTAGCATCCCAAGGACTCCAGAACAAAATGGAGTAGTGAGAGAAAGAACAGGACCCTAATTGAAGCTGCAAGGTCTATGTTGGCTGACTCTGGTTTGCCATTGACCTTTTGGGCTGAAGCTGTCAATACAGCTTGCTATGTGCAAAATAGAGTGTTAGTAAATCAGAGGTTGATGAAGACTCCATATGAAGTTCTACATCATTTGCCTCCTTTGATTTCATTTTTCAGAGCCTTTGGGTGTCCTTGTTTCATTCTCAACACAAAGGATCAACTCCACAAATTTGATCCTAAGGTGGATGCAGGGTATTTTGTTGGTTATTCATCTACTTGCAAGGCATACAGAGTCTTCAACTGCAGAACAAAGATAGTTGAAAGAACTCTGCAAGTGAAGTTTAATGAATCTCCAAAGGACAAGATTCCACAAAACCCTGTGGAGTTATTTGATTTGGACATACTGCATATGTTCCTTATCAACCTCCAGCTGTTGCAGATCATGTGGATAAATCATCTTCTGCAGCATGTCTTCCACCTGGTGGTACTAAAGATGATGATGATATCAGTACTCACCTTTTCAAGTTTAGTGACCAACTGCCTGTGTCTACTAAACTTGATGTTCCTGTAGCTTCAGTAGCTCCATCCACAACAAATGCTGATGAGATTTCTGATTCCTCTACATCATTTGACTTGCCATCTAATATTTGGTTTCAAGAATCTGGATCAACATCTGCTGCTACTGAGCCTGCTACAAACACTTGCACTGATCTCATAGTGTACCAAGAGCTGAAGAATCACCCCATGTCTCAAATCTTTGGTGATATCAATGCTGGTGTCTCAACCAGAAGTCAATTGTCTAACTTCTGCTTCTATGATCTCTTCATCAGTCAGCTAGAGCCAAAGAACTATCATGTTGCTTTAAGAGACAATGGATGGGTTGAAGCCATGCAGCTTGAGCTACTTCAGTTCAAAAAGCAGCAAGTGTGGGAACTGGTTCCTCTACCCCCAGGTAAGTGTGCAATAGGCACTAAATGGGTGTTTAGGAACAAAACTGATGAAAATGGGCTTATTGTCAAGAACAAGGCTAGACTAGTTGTACAAGGGTTTTCTCAAGAAGAAGGTATTGATTATGATGAAACCTTTGCCCCTGTAGCCAGACTAGAGGCAATTAGATTGTTCTTAGCCTATGCTGCATTCCACAATCTTAAAGTTTTTCAAATGGATGTCAAAAGTGCATTTTAATATGGTAAAATAAAAGAAGAGGTTTATGTGTGTCAACCACTAGGTTTTGAGGATAATAAACATCCTGATTGGGTGTATAAACTTGATAAGGCTCTTTATGGGTTGAAGCAAGCTCCTAGAGCCATGTATGAAACACTTTCCAATTTTCTTCTTAAAAATAATTTCACTAGAGGCTCCATAGATAAAACTTTGTTTATTAAGAAGGTGGATCAGCATAAGCTACTTGTTCAAATTTATGTTGATGATATTATTTGGCATCCTCTGATCCCCAGTTGTGTGATGGTTTTACATGTTAATGAAACAAAAGTTTGAAATGAGTGCAATGGGAGAATTACAGTTCTTTCTAGGCTTGCAAATCAAACAAAAGGCTGATGGAACCTTTATTCATCTGTCAAAATATACAAAAGATCTTTTGCATAAGTTTGATTTACAAAATTGTAAGCCCTGTTCTACTCCCATGTGCAACACCACACAACTGGATGCATATCAGAAAGGTAAAGCTGTTGATAAAACACTTTACAGATGTATGATTGGGTCATTGATGTACTTAACAGCTTCTAGACCAGATATCATGTTTGCAACTTGTGTTTGTGCTAGATTTCAAGCTGCTCCTAAAGAGTCTCATTTGATTGCAGTCAAGAGGATCTTTAGATATCTACAAGGTACACAATCTCTAGGTTTATGGTATTCCACTGGACACTCTTGCAAATTAGTTGCTTTTTCTGATAGTGACTTTGCAGGGTGTAAGTTAACCAGAAAGTCAACTTCTGGTGGATGTCAATTCCTAGTCAACTGTTGATTTCTTAGCAGAGTAAGAAACAAACATCTGTTGCTACATCCACTGCTGAAGCAGAGTACATTGCTGCTGCAAGCTGTACTTCTCAGGTACTCTGGCTTTAGAACCAACTTTTAGATTATGGCATTACAGAGACTAAGACTCCATTATTAATGGACAGTGCTTTAGCTCTTTGCATTGTCAAGAATCCGGTCCAGCACTCTAGGACCAAACATATAGAGATCAGACACCATTTTATTAGGGACTATTTTGAAAAAGGTCTGATTGATCCAAAGTTTGTGCCTAGTTCTAATGAGCTTGCAGACATTTTTACTAAGCTTTGGATAGTTCAACTTTCCAAAACCTTGTGTTAAGGCTTGGTATGCTGCAGCTAGAATTAGTGACAACTACTGATGATCTCAGTAAACAAGTACTGATGATCATTAGTAAACGTCACAAATAAGTACTGATTCTGTTACAAACTACTGTTGTAGTTATAACGACTATTGTTAGTAAAAACAGATAAGTACTGTTGTCCTATGAAATAACTGAAAACAGCCAAAAATACTGATGAGTAAGTGTTGAGGACAATATGAAACAACTGAAAAGCTAAGAATTGACGAAAACTATTGACGGGAATTTTCTCTTAAGTTGTTTCTAAAACTGTTGTTTCATCTTAAACAACTAAAGCAAAACCAATGTCTTCAGTAGTTTCACAACTACTGATGACTAACACCAAGTCTTCAGTCGTTTACAACAACTGATGACAAAACCATGTCTTCGGTAGTTTCACAACTACCGATGACTAACACCAAGTCCTCCATTGTTTCCAACATCTAAAGTCAAAACCATGGTTTTTTAGTAGTTTTATAACTATTGATGCCTAAAACCAAGACTTCAGTTGTTTTAACCTCTGAAGGTTAATACCACGTCATCAGTCGTTTAAAATTACTGATGATTAACACCAAACCCTTCAGTTGCTTTATAACCCTTACCCTATAAATACCTCATCTTACAGAGCTTCATCATCTCAAACCTAACATTCAAAAACTCAGAACCTTCTCTCACATTAATGGCGAACATGCAGCTTAAACCACGACACAACTGTGTTGCCTACCTTACCAAATCACCTTTCTGGACGAAGTTTGATACTGCTATTGATCTAATGGTACATTCTCCATATAACACGGCCTTCCTTATCAATCCTACCATTTATGCCGAATCCCTAAAACAGTTCTGGACGAACGTCACCCTTACCACTGGGGAGAATGACACCGAGTCTCTCCAGTCGTTCGTCAACTGCCGTAAGGTGGTCATCACTCCGGCAATCCTTGGCCAAACCCTACAACTGGATGATGCCACCTTCCCCGCTGGATATTCAAAGGGCATCACTGATCTATCCTTTGCCCAACATGGATATCAGGGTAACCTCAGCGCTTCTACCATCCTAAAGAGGCATTTCCATGACGCAGAACTCCTTATCTTTCATATGGTGAATGTCTGCCTAGCCCCTAAGACTTCGTCTTCGGATCAAATGTCAACCAGGTGGCAGCAGGTATTCTTCTCTATCCTTGAGCAACAAAACTTAAATTTTTCTGAAATATTATTTCTTGAACTTAAGGATATGGTCTCAAAACCTATTGCTAACCGATGGATATTATATCCACGGTTCATAATGGCCATAATAGAGAACCAGCTGAAAGCTGAGGGACTTGTTGGCCTTGGAGTCCCTGCCATGGCTGTATTGCCTGAAGTATACTCCAAGCACAACTCAGACCAGTCACTCAAACAGGCTGCCAAGCTACAAAAACCCACGCAGCTGGAACCCACAGTCACCACCTCCAAACCCAAAGTCCCCACCAAACCCAAACCCAAAAAGGCTGCTCAGGGAGATGAGTCCCCTGAGGATGCCCCTGCAACACAAATGCAGGATATATCTACTGGCCATAACCCACCAGTAGATACACGTACTCACCCACCCTCATCCGCTCAGGCTTCCTCTCAACAGGAGCCTATAGCAATCACATTTGGGGCACCTATCCATCTGGAACCTTCCTCATTTGAGGAGGTTGCCATTGAAACGCACCACTCTCCCCGGGTGCATACTGCTTTCACACCATCTCCCACTGCAACCGCCCCCCAAAGTCCTACCATAATAGTTGCAAAGGTGCTGACTCAGTTGCATTCCTCACCCCCTCCCCAGATACCAATAAAAACTGGGATAGCCTCAACCATTGAGGGGGAGGACCAAAGTGCTTCTGATACCCCACAGCACACGGGTTACAATGTTCAATCTCCAAGTGTAGAAAAGGATATTCGAACTTCTGGTGAGGCTGTCACTTCTCCTGCTTTAGCAAATGATCAGGATGAAGTTGGTACCATCCATAAGACCTCACCAGAGGCAACTGCCAATGAAGGCCATAGTCCTGAGGCAGGAAGTCCCCAGTACCAAGAACAAGGGGCACATGCTACTACTGATCTACACTCAGAGCATGTACATTCTGATTCAATCAGGAGGTCAGGTGATTCAGCACAGACTGATGATGACCTGGGCTTTTTCTATGATGTTCTAGCCCACAATACCATCCTAGAGAATGAGGTGAGCAGACTCAAAGAGCTGCTTGCCAAAATGTCTCAGGGTCAAAGACCATCTACCCCACAAACCCCACAGATGGCACCTTCAATTGAAGTTTTACCAAACAGTGAGCCTACACACATAACTGAGCCACCAGCCTCTGCTTTCGGCACCACCTCTCAGGGACAGAACCCCTCTGAGCAGATGGTTGCTATCTTTCAAAACTCCTTACCTCTCATCACTCCCATCATCACTGACATAGTGCATAAAGTCATTGATGAGAGGACTCCCTCAAATCTACAAACCTCTTTGATGATGCTGTTCATAAATCTCTTTCTGTCTTCCAAACCCCTGATTCCAATGCAACCAAAAAGGGGGAGACTGCAAAGTCAAAGACAGTGAAAGACAAGAAAAGAAAGAGAGTTGATGCTCAGAAAGAGCCTGAAAAAGAGAAACAGTCTAAGAAAGAAAAGGAGGTTGAGAAAGAACTGATCTCAGAATAGTTAATTACATATAAAAGAAAGAAAAGTGCTGAGTCAAGAGCTGATGAAGAGAAATCATTAGAAGACCTTGTTAAAGATGCTGATGAAGCTCATAGCAGATCAATGGATACAATTATAGATCAGCTATTTAGACATGGTCATGACACAGCCACATTAGACTCTGAGATCAGAAGGCTAGAAATAGAAGAGATACAATCAAGATGGGCTGGTTATAGTGTGATGGAAAGGGAGAGATTGGAAATCATGATCAGGTTCATAGCTATATATCTTGGAAGATCATTGATTGAAATCAAGTCATGGTCCAGGGACAGCATCTTGGCAATAACCACCAAGATCTGTTCGTCTGAAGTATATACCAAAGGGTTGGTCATTGAAGCTTTGAATGAAGCTGGTGCTGGGAGCAGGACTGAACTGGTCAAACAATCCAAAGCCTCACTTACATCTAAAATGCTAGAGCAGCCTGTCAACATTCCCACACCAAAACCACCACAACCACAACCCACTAAACCAATTCCCTTATCCACAAAACCAATAGCCGATGATATACCCTAGAAGAGGAAGAGAAGGGTACTGAGGCTAGAAGAGGAAGAAGAAGATAATGATGAAGATGAAGATAGGCTGCCAATATCAGCTGTTATACAGTTGCCTAAGGCCATAAGTCATCCTCCAACAATTACTCCTGAATCTCAAGACAAATTGTGAAAGTGAAATTAGAAGAAGAAGAGCTTCACAAACAACATGATGAGGAATTGTTGAGAAGAGTCGACAAAGCATATGCTGCCACATCTTCAATCATCAATACGAAGAAACATGCTCAGAGATTATACACTCTCGGACACACATTTCAATATCAAAAAGAGAGAGTGAGGATTTGGCCTGATCCCAGGGTGTCTCATAGGATTCAAAAGAAAAATATTCCACAGAGATACATTGGCCAAGTAAAGAAGATTGTAGATGAAGTGATCTCTCTGGCCTTTGTAGTATCACCTTGGGAGATCCTAGATGACTTCAAGAAAACCTATAAAGCTAAACTGACCCCACAAAAGATGCTGGAGAATAAAGTGGTGAAAAAGGGGTTAGTGTATAGGAGGCTTGAGGAAGTTAGAAATAATGAGCTCCAGTTGTTCTTAGAGGGTATTCACCCAGATGAATTTGCATATAGAATCATAACAACTGCGGAGCTAAAAAATGGGAAGCAGGTCAAATACCTATCTGAGTACTATTGGCCAGAATCACTCTTTGAAGGAGAAACAGAAGAGCTTACCATAGAGGAACAAATAACCTTCATTGAGGCCTATACAAGGGAGTCTTACAGACTCATATTTGGGAAGTAGATCTCATGGATGGGGTAACAGCTCTGTGTCCAGTTCCCCAAGACAGAGTTCCCATCCATCCTTTGCCAAACAGATCATTGAGACTTCTTCCCAGGCCTGTGCTTACAAGGGTCACTTCTGAGCTAATCTAGAAGACAAAAAGACCAATCCTTCTACCATAATAAGTGGGACATCTTCAATAAGCTTAAAGGTTTTGGCTGCATTGGTTCAGGGGGAGTTTCTCGGACCAAAATAACAAATGAGCCAGATTAGAAAAACCTTTTAGTCCCACAAGACATCTCAACAACTGCTGAAGACTTGATCAGTTGTTTGACAAAGTCTGAAGATCAACAGATGAAGACTAAAGTACTGAAGACTTTAACTGCTGAAGACCAAAGTCTGAAGATCAACAGCTGAAGACTAAAGTGCTGAAGATCAACAGCTGAAGACTAAAGTACTGAAGATCAACAGCTGAAGTACAAAGACTGAAGACATCAGCCGATGACAACAACTGAAGTTCAAGAAGTCCAAGCACTGAAGCCTTCAGAGTTTGTCACAACAGCTGAAGAAGCATTCTTCAGTTGTTGTGATGGTTTCCGTTCAGTAGTTTTATTATTTATTTCAGTACTTGTAAAATGACTGAAGAGCATGTTCTTCAGTCGTTGTTGTTTCAGTAGTTTCTTTTCAGTAGTTGTAGTGGTAGTTTACACTTGGTGTTTTTGTAAGAAGATGCCAGCTGTTTGACATCTTCAGTAGTTGTGTTAACTTTCAGTAGTTTGAATAAATCTGTTAGATGTCACCATCAAGTGACATCAGCAGACGTCACATCTCTTATATAAGAGATGTTGACCTAATTGTACGTGTGACATTTTTGCCACCACGAAAGCATATGAATGAAATATTCTATTTGCAGAATTCTCTCTCTCTATAACCGTTTACTCTTACATTGAATATCAATTGTGTTCTTGTGAATTGTCTAATTCATTGTTTGAATTCTGCTGCAATACTCTCTAATCAATCAAACTTAGATCACTGATCCTAACACCATCGATCTTATGGTGGATTCCCAATACCGAACCGCCTTTCTTTTGAATCCTACCATATACCATGATTCCTTACACCAATTCTGGACCAACGTCTCTATGACAACTAGTGAAAATGATAGCCAAATCACTCTCCAGTCGTTGGTTAACCAGAAACAGGTGATAATCACCCCCGACATCATTCGCAAAACCCTAAATTTGCATGATGGCACCTGTATTAAAGAATACCAGAAAGGCACCACTGATATGTCTTTCATCAACAACGGGTATGAAGGAGACTTAAGTGCTACAACCATTCTCAAAAAGCACTTCCATGATGCTGAAAGACTTATCTTCCACATGGTGAATGTCTGCCTTGCTTCAAAGACATCTTCATGGGATCAGATGTCCTCAAGATGGCACAGGTATTGTACTCTATCTTTGAACGACAAAATCTAAATTTTCTGAGATAGTGTTTATAGAACTAAATGATCTGGCTCAGAAACCTATGACAAACAGATGGCTACTATATCCAGGTTTCTGATGGCCATAATTTTAAATCAATTAAAATCTGAAGGCCTTGTTGGTCTTGGAGTCCCTGCTCCAACTGTTTTAGCTAAGGTATACTCCAAACATAACTCTGACTCTACTCTCAAAGGGGTTGCTCGGCTGCTCAAACCCAAGCAGAGGGAACCCACAGCCTCCACCTCCAGATCCAAAGTTCCCACCAAACCCAAACCTCAAAAGCCCAAAAAGGCTACTCAGGGAGATGAGTCCCCTGCGGATGCCCCTGTACCACTAATACAGGATACACATATTGGTTCTAACCCCCCAGTCATGTCAAAGACTCAACAAGCTGAAACCGCATAGGTATCCTCTCCACAGGATCCTGTTGCAACCAAATTTTGGGATACCACATTACTGGAACCTATCTCAGTTGAGAAGGTTACCATTGAAGAGCATCTCTCACCCCGGGTGCAATCTGCTTCTGACCAATCTCCAAATGCAACCGCCCCTCAAAGCCCAACCCTTATAGTTGCTAAAGTGCTGAGTCGGCTGCATTCCTCACCCCCTCCCCAGAAACCAAATAACAGTGGGAATACCTCAACAATTGAGGGGGAGGACCAAAATGCTGCTGATAACCCACAACACAGGGGTTATAATGTTCAATCTCCAAGTGTAGAAGAGGAGGTTAGAACATCTGGTCAGGCTGCCACTTCTACTGATTCAGCAAATGAACAGGATGAAGTTGGTAACATATATAAGACCCACCAGAGGCAACTGCCAATGAAGGACAAAGTCCTGAGGCAGGAAGTCCCCAGAACCAAGAACAAAGGGCACATGCATATACTGATCTACACTCAGGGCATGTATATCCTGATTTAATTAGGAGGTCAGATGATTCAGCAAAGACTGATGATGACCTGGTCTTTTTCTTTGATATCTTAGCCCATAACACTATCCTAGAGACTAAGGTGAGCAGACTCAAAGAGCTGCTAGCCAAAATGTCTCAGGATGAAAGTCCATCTACCCCCATTGACCCACAGATGGCACCTTCATTTGAAGGTTCACCAAACACACAGCCAATACACTTAAATAAGCCACCAGCCACTACTTTTGGCACCACCTCTTAGGGACAAAACCCCTCTGAGCAGATGGTTGCAACCTTTCAAAACTCCTTACCTCTCATCACTCCCATCATCACTGAGATAGTAAATAAAGCCATTGATAAGAGGATCTCCTCGAATCTCCACACACTTATTGATGATGTTGTTCATAAGTCACTTTCTGCCTTTCAAGCCCCTGATCCCAATGCATCCAAAAAGGGGGAGACTACTAAGTCTACGGCAGTGAAAGAAAGGAAAAAGAAGAGAGTAGAAGATGAGAAAGAACCAGAAAAAGAAAAGGAGTTAGAGAAAGAACAAGAACTGATCTCAAAGAAACAGCTGATCACAGTGCAAGAGCTGAGCACAGACAAAGAGCAGAAATATCAACTGATCACTTACAAAAGGAAGAGAAGTGCTGAGTCAAAGTCTGATGGAGAAAAGTCCTTAGAAGATCTTGTCAAAGAAGCTGATGAAGCTCACAGCAGATCTATGGACAAAATAATAGATCAGCTCTTCAGACAGGGTCATGACACAGCCACCTTAGATGTTGAAATCAGAAGGCTGGAGATAAATGAGATTCAAGCAAGATGGGCTAGATACAGTGTGTTAGATAGGGAAATATTGGAGATTATAATCAGGTTTATTGTCGAATATCTAGGAAGATCATTGATAGAGATAAAGTCTTGGTCCAGAGACAGTATCTTGGAGATAACCAAGAAAATCTGTTCTGTTGGAGGCTACAACAAAGGGTTGATCATCGAAGCACCGGATGAAGCAGGTGCTGGGAAGAGAACTGAGATGGCAAAGCTCTCAAAAGCCAAACTCACCACTAAATTGCTAGATCAGCCTTCTCATACTCCCACTCAAAAACAACCCTCAAAGCAATCATCTCTAAAATCTGCCAAGTCTATCCCTAAACCAAAACCACCCACAACTCAACCCACAAAACCAATTCCATTACCCCAAAAACCATCTCAAACCATACCCAGTGATACACCCAGAAGGAGGAGAAGGGTGTTAAGGGTAGAAGAAGAAGAAGAAGAGGATGATAATGAAAACAGTCTGCCAATCTCTCCTGTTCTCAAACTTAAAACACCTGAGCCCAGAAGTCAACAGATGATCACACCTAACTTGCAAATACAAATGGTGAAAGTGAAGATTGAAGAAGCAGAACAGCAAAAGCAGCATGATGAGCAATTTCTCAAAATGGTTGACAAGGACTTCCCTCAGTCCTCATCCATTCAAGAAATGAAGAAACAAGCTCTGAGGCTGTACACTCTTAGACATACATTCCAACATCAAAGAGAAAGAGTGAGAATTTGGCCAGACCCCAGGGTAAGTTCCAGAATTCACAAGAAGAACATACCAAGTAGATATCATGGCCAAGTGAAAAAGACTTTGAATGCTGCAATTATGTTGGCTATGGTAGTCTCACCCTGGGAGATTATAGAAGAATTCAAGAGAGCACACAACTCAAAGAAAACCCCTCAATCTATACTTGAAAACAAAATGATCAAGAAGGGGCTGTTATACAAGAGACTTGAAGATCTTCAAAAGAGTGAACTCCAGTTATTGCTAGAAGGCTCTCATCCAGATGAATTCGCATACAGAGAGATCATAACTATTGAGTTAAAGAATGGGAAGACAGTAAGATATCTGACTGAATATTATGGCCCAGAGTTCTTCTTTGAGGGAGAAGCAGAAGAACTCACCAAGGAGGAACAAGTTGTTCTCCTTGAGGCCTATGCAAGAGATTCTTACAGACTCATCAATGGGAATTAGGTTTCATGGTTAGGACAAGACTCTGTGTCCAGTTTCCCCAAGACAGAGTTCCCTTCCATACTTAGCCAATCAAAAGATCAGAAACCTTTTCCCGGCTTGTGCTTACATGATTACCTCTGAAGCTGATCAAGAGGGTGTTTCTACCAAAGAATAAGTAGGATCATCAATAAACTTAGAGGTTTTGGCTGCATTGGTTCAGGGGGAGTTTGTTGGACCAAAAGAACCAATGAGCCTGATCAGAAAAACCTCTAAGTCCCATAGACATTACAATTGCTGAAGAAGATCACAACAGCTGAAGACATCAGCTGATTACAAGGTCTGAAGACAAAGTCTGAAGACAAGATCTGAAGATTTCTACTGAAGACAAAGTCTGAAGCTATCAGCTGAAGACAACGTCTGAAGTAAAAGTCTGAAGAACAAAGACTGAAGACAAAGACTAAAGACCAGAGTGATCAGTAGTTGTCACAACAGCTAAAGTTATTAACTTCAGTAGTTGTGATGGTTTTCCTTTTCAGTACTTATAATTTACATTTCAGTAGTTTATAGTTTTAATAGTTTTAGTTCTGTAGTTTTATGTTCTTGTACTTAGCATTCTCTGAGATGTGATCAGTTGTTGAGAACATTCTTAGTAGTTTGCATAGTTTCAGTTGTTTGTATAATTTTGTTAGATGTCACTATCAAGTGACATTAGCAGACGTCACATTCCTTATATAAGGAATGTTGACCTAGTTGTAACGTGTGACTTTCAGCCACCACGAAAGCATTTGAATGAAATATTTCTTTTGCAGAATTCTCTCTCTCTCTCTATAACCGTGTACTATTCCATTGAATATCAATTGAGTTCTTGTTAAATTGTCTAATTCATCGTTCAAATTCCGCTGCAATCTACTCTAATTGATCAAACTTAGATCACTGATCCTAACATGAAGGCTGAGCATTAGAACGTGTATGGGAAGATCCAACCATTGGATATAACAGAGTGGAAGTGGGAGCATATCACCATGGATTTATTACGATGCTACTGCATACCGCGTGAGGGTATGATGCCATATGGCTGATAGTCGATCGTTTGAAGAAGGGTGCTCACTTCCTACTGATCCGCTAGACATATTCATTTGAGAGGTTGGCGGATTTGTTCATCAAGGAGATTATAACTCTTCATGGTGTGCTGGTGTCTATTGTGTCTAATCGGGACACCCGGTTTACATCTAAATTTTGGAAGAAATTCCATGATGCGATGGGGACGAGGTTACATATTAGCACGACTCATCATCCTTAAATAGATGGTCAGTTGGTATAGTTCTCATATAACATAGTTATCATGCTAGAAGATATGCTTCGGGCATGCGTCATTGATTTCAGAGAAAGTTAGGATGACCACTTACCGTTAGCATAGTTCTCATATAACAATAGTTATCATGCCAGTATTGGTATGCCCTCTTATGAGATGCTATATGGTAGGAGATGTAGAACACTCGTTTGTTGGGGTGATATTGGTCAGAAGGAGTTGGGGAGTATTGAGGTGATCAAGGCTACGACTGAGAAGCTTGAAAAGATCAAAGCCTTCATGAAATCAGCCAAGGATAGGCAGAAGTCGTATGTCCATAAGAGGTGAAGGCCGATGAGTTCCAGGTGGGTGATAGACTTATGTTGAAGGTCTTACCTTTAAAGGCTATCATTCGTTTTAGAAAGCAGGGCAAGTTGAGCCCAAGGTACATAGGGCCTTTCCGAATTATTGCTCGAGTAGGAGAGGTGGCCTATAGATTGGAGTTACTGAATGAGTTAAGCAGAATTTACCCGACATTCCATGTATCTCATCTACGAAAGTGCTTAGCTGATGAGGATATGGTTGTACCACTAGAAGATATCGAAGTTGATGCGTGACTCAATTATGTGGAGCAACCAATAGCAATAATTGATCGTAAGGAGAAACAATTAAAGAATAAAGTAGTTCCCCTTGTGCATGCACAGTGGAAGCACAAGAAGAGATCCGAGTCTACATGGGAGACCAAAGAACAGATGAAGCAGCATTACCCATGTCTGTTTGAGTAATAACAGGTTTCAGGGATGAAACCTAAATAGCAGGGGTGGACTTGTAACACCAGGATATTTTTAAAGACAAGAAAGAAAGAATAAAAGCAAGGAATTAGAAAGAAACACAATAAAAACCAAGTAGAGGGGTTAAATATGTAAAAGGTACAAAACATTATATAATTTTGTACAAAAGCAACATGGCCACCCATCCCATATTACTTTTTAACTTTTCATTCGGATCTTCTAGAGAGAGAATGAAGAAGAGCTGAAGTTTCAGGTTTTAGAGAGAAGAACAAGAAGAAGTTTGAATTCGAGGTAAGAATTCTTGGTTTTGTGATGTTCTAGACCGACCTATGGCTCGGTTGTGTGTTTATATGTGTTTGGTTGTGTGTTTTGGTGGGTTTTAGGGGCTTGAACTCAAAAGTGCATTTTGGTTTGAGGAACTTCATCCGAAAGTTGCATAAGGTGAGTTCTAAAACCCCCTTTTTACTTGTTTTTACTAATTTTGGGGGTAGAAATGCATGTTTAAATGTTTTTATAAAATGTGGGTGTGTACTCGTATGTTTGTGTGTGTATGAATGCGGGTGGATTTGATTTTGGGTGATATATGTTTTTATGATTGTGTTATGCTCATGTTTTGTTGATTAGAATGTTAGAAGTAAGCTAAGAACATGTTAGATTGATGTTTGGGACTGAATTGGAATGATTATAGTATTGGTTGGTTGCCCATGCACATGAAAATGGCCCATGCGCCTAAAAATGGCCCATGCGCCCAACGGTTCATAACTGATTAAGTGTTCCCCATGCGCCCAAATAGTATTCATGTGCCTAAGAATAGGCTTAATTTGACTAAGTGTCCATGCGCCCAGAAAGCCCATGCACCCAGGCACTCATGCGTATGCATAGTGCCCATGCACCTAGAAATGTACCCGGATGCCTATGTGTTGGCCATGCACCCATACAGTGCCTATGAGCCTAAGTGTTCCCCACGCACCTGCATAGTGCCCGTGCGCCTAAGACTTAGAATATTTTTTGAGATTTTGGGAAAAAAGTAAAGGGTAGGCTTTGACTTGGGAGGTTCCCGAGGGATATGTAAGTTGACGTTCTGGAAGTCATAGACGATGTGACGGGTGAGGTATGATATATGGCATGCGTGATGATGTGATGTGTATGATGACGCCTTGTATGATTATGTTTATGTTCCTTATTACGTGTGTTTATTTTCCGTGACTTTACGTGGCATAGTTGTGAATGTAAGTGGTAAAGTATTATGTAACGTATGATCTATGATCATGTATGAAAGTAAAGAAAGGTTTTTAATGAAAGTAAAGTATTTTATTTTAAAACTAGAACTCACTCAACAACGCTATGTTTTCAGTTGGCAGGTGATGGTTGCTGAGGATGGCATGGGTGGTTACTTGGGTTGTTTTGGATGGCATCCATTTTGTATAATGATGATGTATTTACATTGTAATGATATTTTGTAACTGTTAACACTGTTGTATTATTTTGCAAAAGTTATTATATATTTATATGAAATGGTTTAAGTAAATTCTGCTACAATGTTTTACCAATGTTAAAATTATATGTCTGTTTTTGTGCGATGATTAACTAGCTGTGAGCATCCCGGGAACGGGGCCTTACAGATTACTTATAAACAAACACCTCAACCTAAACATATCCCTTTCCCGTTCCATATTAAAATGGACCCAAACTCTAAGCCATACACTCTTGAACCCACAACATCAACTTTACCCTCTTCCGCACCCACTCAATCAAAACAACCACCTCAAATACCCCTCCTTAAACCCAAAACACTCATTAGAACTCAAACATCATTATCTGCCCAACAACCACCAAAGTCATACTCTCAACCATCCAAACCTCTTTCCTTAGAAGAGTTCGAGATCAAGACAAAACTCATCAAATGTACCACTCTGAGCAATATCTCATGTGAGGAGGGGTCTATCAAGCTAACCTATGTTGATGGCTCCTCATGCTCCCTTACTAGAGAACAATTCTTTGATCTGCCAAGAGGAACACTGGACTAGGCTCTCAAACTCTTAAGCCTTAACTCTGACTCGTTAAATGAAGAAGAAAAGAAGCTAAGAAGAAGTCTGGTGACTTTACTAGATTCAAAGAAAGGAGACAAGGTACCAAGTTAGTCCCTTGTACCTAGGAAGAAAATAATCCAGTGGAGGTTTGAAGACTCTTCTCATAACTTTGTTGTGGAAAGAGAGAATGGTGAAGTCAACAGACTCAATGCCCCCTCTCTACTAAAGTTAAGCAGATTTGATATCGTTGAGTTAACAAAGAAGCCATTCTCCAATCCCTCTAACTCTAAGGTAGCTACTCACATCAAAGATCATCTAAGCAGTGTTCATTGGCTGAGCTGACTGCAAGGGCCAAGATTGAAGAAGAGTTAAGAGAGAAAGATGAAAATGAAGGATCAGCAACCAAAGGCAAACCCTTTCCTCAAATGGTTGAAGGTCTTCAACTGGAGTCTATAGATAGATGGAAGTATGAGTACAACTCCCGTCAACTAACTCTATTCAAGAGGCACAACAAAAGGTAAATATCATTAAAAGTGACAGACTAGATCTCCTATCCATGAATGATTTGTACAAACTTCTCAGCACCATTTCTTGGACGAACAGAGAGACAGATAAATATCTTCTCTCCCTGGTCCTAAAAGTGTTGAGAAGAAAAAACAAGTAAGGTTTTGGTAGGATCAGCCTAAGGGGAGTTTGTTGGATCAATAAAGGCTGGTGCAACAAAAACAAACACTTAGACAATTTTGGTGCACCTGATGAAGGACTTCTGGAGGCAAATGTTGAACTTCTGAATGTCAAGTCTATTGAGCTTCCAAAGAGAAACTCCAACTTTCAAAGACAAAGACTTCTTTCTTCCGAAGTTCAACACTTAGAAGAATTTAAGAGAATGACTTTCGATGTATGAAGGCCTGAGGAATGTCTCAAGCCTCAAAAGAACTACCCTCTTCTGAAGTATAAGTGGCTTTAAAAGAACAAGTTCTTCCGAAGCCAATTAACCTTTGCAGAACCTACTATGAACCAGTGGACATAAGTATGGACCCTTTGACACTCCGTCGCAAATCTCTGAGATATTGCATGGTGCTTTCCACACCCATGTAGTTGACCATACTTTATTCCATTTTGCATTACCTATCACTTAGTATAGTTACCAACTATAGTTGGTGACAAAAGGTAAGTCATGGACATGTCATGACTACCAAATCTTAGATAGTATTTTGTCTAAGATACCTTACCTGTAGCAATGTATTATTTGCTTAGTAATAGGTTTCCGGCTGGTATCAAAGTATATCCAGCTATAGATAGTAGTATATTGTTTGTCATTGTAACTCATGTAATATGCTTGTAAGAGTCTTGTAATACTTGAGTTGAGAAGTAATATATACAAGTATCTTGAAAATTATCTTCTTGTGTTTTGATTACTTAGTACATTATTATCAACTATTAGATGGATTTTGCATCATCTAACTGAGTTTGATTAAATGAGTTTGAGAGAAAACATTTATGTTGAGTGACTAATACCGATCTTGCACCTTGCATGGTGGATCAACTGTCAAGGGTTAGCTACCGCTTATTGTGTACCAACAGGGATCGACATTCGTTGTCGATCAATAGGGGCTCTTGCTGTGTGTAGTCTCGTTTATGATGAAGTGAAAGATAATGAAAGAATGAAAGAAAAAGAACATGCTTAAAAGATGCAAGAAATGTTATGTATTATGATGTACGCGTGGTTATTATAAGAAGGGTAAGGTTTATATCTTCTTATATTACTTAAAATAGAACTTACTGAGCAAAAATGACTTTTATGCATAATGCTTAGCAAGTGAAGAATGATGGGATGGTACAAAGATGGAAGCTACATGGCGTGTGATGAATGACATCCATGTTTATGCAATCATTTATTTTAATTTGAAAAGTACAATGTTTTTATTCTATTTGGGAGACAAATGTATGATTACAATAAAACCTGCAAATTTTAAATGAATGTTTCTTTAATTCCACTACAACGTTTTACTTATAAAGTGATTTTATGCTATGATTAACCAACTGTGAGGTTACCTGGAAACGGGTCCTTACATCAAGATTCAACATATAGCTTACACCTTTTGACAATTGAAGATTCAAGAAATTAGTTATCTTACTCATGATTTGACACTTGTTGTGGTATTCTTTGCACTCAAGATATGGAGACACTGCTCATATGGTGTCAAATATACGACCATCACTAACCATTAGATTCTAAAATATTTCTTTTAGTAGAAAGAGTTAAACATTAGAAAACAATGATGAGTGGAACTACTAAAGGGCTACGACTGCCAGATCCATTGTCACCCGGGCAAAGCTGATGTGGTAATAAATACCCTGAGTCAAAAAGAAAGACATAAACCAGTCCAAGTGAGGTTTTACAGGATAACTGTAATGCCTGATACTATGGAACAGATACCTTGTGCTCAAGAGGAATCTTTGAAAACTGAGCATATTGTTACAGAATGAATGAAAGGTGTTGATACGCTAGTTTATGAGCTTAATGTAAATGTTTGTCATGTCTTACACATATGTAATGAATGAGTTAAATGAAATATAATATGTGATTGATGCTTATAATGTTTAATGTTTCATTGTTTATTGTGTGATAGAGTATATTGAACTAACTATATAGGTTTGTGGTTGTTGTGCATAGTTCTTAGTCAATAATGATTGAGAAATGTGTTCAAACTTAGTCGCATGAGTCTTCATACGAATGGACCATGCTAATTGACCATACGCATGAATTTCTCATGCTAATGGACCAGTCGCACGACTGAACTAGTAGACTGGATCAGTCGCACGATTGAGACATAAGATTGACTCAGTCCCACGACTGAATCTTCAGTCCTGCGTATGAATCAATCTCATGATTTAGTCGCACGACTGAACCACGCTAATGGTTTAGTCGTACGATTGGAAAAGCCTAACCTATAAATACCACTTAATTCATGGAAAAAAAACAATTCGAGATACTTGAATACTTTTGACACAAAATCGTAACCTAGCCGTCCAGAAAGCCTGTTCCAAGTTCATAGTTCGCATCTGATCTTGTTCTACTCGTTCTTAACGTTTCTTTATAGTTAGATTGATCGGAATTGAATTCTCACTGATTGGATTGCCAATAAAATAGGATTCCATACTATTTGATCTGGTTTCACGCATTATCAGTTAGTACTTCATACGTACACGGTCCCTAACAAGTGGTATCAGAGCCTTGGCTATTGATTTACGTGTGATTTGATTAGTTTTGGTGTAAAAATTACGTTTTTCATCAAAGGAGTCACCTTTTTTAGTAAAATAGTTTTTTCGATGTCTCCTGGTCTCAAAGTTTACGTCTTTCGGCAAATGGCTGATTAGGGTTCTTGAAAAATCGTGTTTTTGTGTCAAAGTGTCAAAAACCTTTGATTTTGCAAAAACAGCAGCCTTCAGTCCACGATTGGCTCAATCACACGACTGAACTCAATCGCACAGTCCATTCGCACGATTGAACTCAGTCGCTCACTCATTCGTACGACTGAAAAACCCCATTCGCTTGTCTCTAATCGCACACTCTATACGTATGACTGAATCCAATCGCACGATTGAATTCATTCGCACCTCTCATTCGCACGATTGAATCATCCGCATTGACTTATCCTCATTTGTCCAATCACACGATTGACTCATCTGCATTTGTCCAATCGCACGATTGACTCATCCCATTTGTCCAATCGCACGATAGACTCATTCGCACTTGTCCATACACTTAAGTCTACCACTCTTGTTTTAAAGTTCAAAGTTTATAAAGATGGAGGATCAGTTCTTTGCTTTTACTGCCAGAAAAGAATCTCGCATCCAGAACTTTCTGCTTCTAGAAAATGAAATTGGGAATAACAATAAACCACCAAAACTTATAACATTAGATGATTACCCATAATGGAAACTGTGGTTCGAGATCTATCTAAATAGAGTTGATCCCAATCTTTGGGAATCCATTGAGACATGTTATAGTATGCCAGTCGGTGCTGATGGTGTTAAGCTCACTTTGGGATGTATGACTGACAGCCAGAAAGCGAAGTACAATGCTAAAAAGAAGGTGTATGCCATGTTGACCCAGTCAATACCAAAAGATATTTTTCATCAGTTCTCGGAGAACAAGCAGGCGAAAAAGTTGTGAGAGGCTTTGGAGAAAAGATACGATGGGAATGCAACGTTAAAGGCATTGAAGGCAAAGGCTCTCAGAAAGGAGTTTGATAACTTCTCTTCAATAAGGAAAGAAAGCTTAGACAATATTATCGACAAATTCTATCATCTAATGAGTGAGCTGCACACTCATGGGGTAACGACGTCTATGGAAGATAAAGTGTCAATCTTGCTGATGGTTTGCCGGAGAAATGGGACTCATTTGTGTCTAATCTGAGAGAAAACAATATACTTGCAAAGATAGACATAAATGACTTCATCCTGAAATTAAGGGAGGAGGAACTGAGGATGAAGTACAGGTCACCAAAAAAGATCCGATGACCAGAATCCTTCACTTTATAACTCATCTCCCACTCCAACCAATTTAGGAGCACCACTTCAAACTGCCTTTGTGTCTAGTTCAATAGCTCCTTCCCAAACCACTACTTGAGGACCAGAAACGTCAGGGTCATCCACCACCCAATATACAATGCTTGAAGTCAACACTACAAAGTTGAAGACCGAAAATCTCGGTAATGTCACTGTGGAAGTAGCAAAGGAGCACATGGATCTCCTAGCAGCTATTGTACATTCCTATGATGGTCTAGTTGCAGGGATGATCGAAAATTGCCATCTTGAAAATGAAGATTATGAGTAGGTGGATGAAAATGAACTAGAGAGAATGGATATAATGTGGGCTTTGGCTAGTGCTATTAGAAGGGCGAAAAAGTTTATGAAAAAGACAGGACAAAACTTGGTAGCCACAAAAGACACAACCTTTGGTTTCGACAAAACCAAAGTTACCTGCTTTAACTGTGGTGAAAAGGGGCATTTCAAACTTGAATGTGTAAAGCCCAAGAAAACAGGTATGGGAAATCCGTTCTCAACCTTCCACCGTCAAGACAAACCCACAAGTTAGCTACCTCTTCAAGCAAAGAGACAAATGCCTTGACTGCTCAAGGTGACGAAGGACAGGATTGGAGCTTTAGTTTTATGTCTCTGGGTGAATTAAACATTGCTTGTGTCGAGGGATTGGATGATGGCTCGGCTAATGAAGGTGAAATCACAGTTGAACAAGTAACGTCAGATAATGAAGAAGCTGTGAATGTGGTAAATCACCGGATTGAAGAAGAACTCAAAACGACATGTTTAGAATCTCCAGGATCCGAAGAGTCTAACTCTGCATTGATGGCTAATTCAACTGATTCTTCGCAGGTAAGTACAAAAGACCAACTTTTTGAAAATCATACTTGTAATGAATGTAACAAATTTAGAGAAAGAACTGATTTGAAATTTGCTAGGTTATTAGACCATAATGATAGCTTAGTAAATGATTTACAACTATGCACAAAAGCTAATCGTATTTTGAAACAAAATGAGTGCAGTTATAAAGAAAAAATAAGACTTTTAGGTAAACAACTAAGGGAAACCGAGGTTTTTGTTTTTAATCAAGCTAATGACATAAAGTTTTATTTAAATTCTTTGAAAGAAATAAAGAAAGAAAAAGCAGTTTTAGAAGTCGAAGTCAATTCTCTAAAACAAAAACTGCACAGTTGGACCAGTTCTTCTCATAGAGTTAAACACTTAGTGAAAGAACGAAATAATGGGGAAGGGTTGGGTTACAAAGTTGTTCCACCATCACATGAGATCCTGTTAAATACAAAATGTAGACCTGTAAATAACAACCCAATCAAGGATCATGTGGTGTCCACTCCTTTGGTTAGTGATCCTGATTCCACAGGTAGACCGGTGGAATCTGTCACTAAACAGAAGGAGGCTACTTTAAAATCAAAAGAAAATATGCCTATTGTTAATTTGGATGAAAATTTTGAAAAGGTTAATGTAAAGTCAGGTTCACACATGTCTTCTTCTGAACCCAAAATGACAAAACCAGTTAACCAAACCCATGTTACATGTCAAAGTCCAACCAAAGGACATGCTAAAGAGGTTAAAAACATCAAAACAATTAATTTTGTTAATAAAGGTGATACATCTAAACGAGAAGTGACTAAATCCAACAAGATACATGTCACCCTAGTATCATATTCAACCCCACTTAAACAGTTTCCTCAACATGTAGAAGGAAGATCATGCTACACTTGTGGAAAGAGAAGACACATCTCTTCTAACTGTCCTTATTATCAGACCCCAGACAGAAATTTGAACTTAATGATACTAAACCAAGTTCTTCGAAAAGGACTTCTATTACTCCACCAAAAAGAATTAATGAAACTAAAGCTCAAAATATAAGCCAGTCATCTATTTATCACAAACAGGCCTTACAAAAAACTGGCTTATGGAAGGAAAAATCAAGTCCATTTGCTGATAATGAGAACAAGAAGAAGAATCATATGTCCTCACTCTCAAATGGACAGTGAGTTAAGTTCATGATGTGTGATTCCTCTAGGTCACTCAAGCCAGTTAAGGCTTGGGTCCCACACTTAAACTGATAATTTCCTTTGAATATGCAGGGTGTCCATTACAGTACTATCATAAATACCTGGATTGTTGATAGTGGGGCATCTAGGCACATGACCGGGAACCTGTCTCTCCTTTCAAATGTCAAACAAATTAAAGGGGTACATGTATCATTTGCTAGAAATAAAGGACGATACATCGCCGCTCAAGGCAAAGTGGGAAACCAGAAAGTCAAGTTTGATAAGGTCAACTACCTTCAACAACTACAGAATAACTTGCTTTCAATATCCCAGATATGTGACAAAGGATTCAAAGTTTTTTTTGACAACAAGAAGTGCTATGTATTGAAGAAGGGTTACATTTTCCCAAAGGACCAAATCTTAATGCCAGTTTCAAGATATAATGAGTTATATGTCTTGGATCTATCAAAAGCCTCCATAACCGATCATCAAGTTCAATGCTTCTTGTCAAAGGCAACAGAGAGGGACTCAATCTCCCGGCATAGGAGAATGGGACACATAAATCCATGGAAGATGAATCATCTGATCCAGAATGATTTAGTAAATAGAGTAAATGTCAAGAATTTTTCACTTCCTGATTTTTGTGTAGCGTGTAAGAAAGGTAAACAGACCAAGAAGTCTCACTAGGAAAAGAAAGTAAATTCCATTGAATTGCCTCTTGAACTTCTACACATGGATCTGTTTGGTCCTGTGAGCACCAAGAGCATCGCT
The DNA here is from genome assembly GCA_025506515.1 of Flaveria trinervia. Taxonomy (NCBI): domain Eukaryota; kingdom Viridiplantae; phylum Streptophyta; class Magnoliopsida; order Asterales; family Asteraceae; genus Flaveria; species Flaveria trinervia. The sequence goes on along the minus strand of CM046454.1, from coordinate 23,761,706 downwards.
GGTGATTTGTACTATTATGTAGTCACTAATGACTACTCAAGATTCCCTTGGGTAATGTTTTTGAAATCCAAATCAGAGACATTTGAAGTGTTCAAACAGCTAGTGACTACATCGGAATCCCTCTACAAGCTAAAAGTGAGACTGATTCGCTCAGACAACGGAACAGAGTTCAAGAACTAGTGGATGGAGGTTTTCTGCAAAGAGAAAAGAATTGTACATCAGTTCACATCTACCTACACTCCACAAATGAATGGACTTGCTGAACGAAAGAACAAGAGCTTGATAGAGATAGCAAGAACGATGCTAGCTGACTCGAAGCTACCCATCCAATTTTGGAACGAGGCAGTTGTCAATGCATGTTACACCCTCAATCGAGTCTTGGTGGTCAAACATCATGGTAAAACATGTTATGAGTTGCTCCAGCTACGTAAACCTAATCTGGAGTACCTCGAACCATTTGGCGCACCATGTACGCTGCTGAAGAAAACTCAGTCAGGGAAGTTCAGTGAGAAGGCTGAAGAAAGGATTTTTCTAGGATAAAATATACCAAATAAGAGAGTTTATAACAACTCAACGGGGCAAGTAGAATTGTGGTGCAATGTTACCCACATTCTTCTTCGACTATGATGGATTCTTTTAGTTCTTCAACATCCCTCTCTCCCTTCCTGATGACGAGTTATCGACCAAAATGATGTACCATGACTTAAACACACTGTCACTAGACTCGACAATATTAGATTCATAAGGTGAATCTTATAGTTCTTTAGGGGGAGCACTTGAGGTAAGTGACTCCTCCTTTGATGTTAAGTGGAGAATGATCAGGTGGATCAGGAGGAACAGGTTCCTACTACTGAAAGTACTCAAGCATCAGATGTTGATGCCTCTAACACTTTGGAACCTCGCACTCCAACAGCTATAGATACTGAACGAGGATTTCCAAATCTGGATCAGGAAGTAGTTGTACCCACCACTCTCGGATCATGACTAAATGTATATCATCCACTGGATAACGTCATAGGGGATGTACAATCGGGAGTACAGACAAGAAATCAGCTATACTCAGCTAATTATGCCTCAGTCATGGGAAAAGGCTATCTTCACGATGGTGCTTATCAATGTTGTGTCTTAATTTGTGCTAAAATATGTAAGTGAATCCTTAAACGATGAGGCATGGGTTAGTGTCATGCAAGAAGAACTTCTTCAATTCAAAAAGCTAGGAGTATGGACACTGGTGGATAGACCAAAAGGTGCTAAGGTAATTAGCACCAAATGGGTCTTGAAGTTCAAGAAAGATGACCAAGGGGTCATAATCAAAAACAAGGCTCGACTTGTCGTTCAAGGTTTTAGACAAGTCGAAGGAATTGATTACAATGCAATGTTTGCACCTGTGGCTAGAATGGAAGCAATCCGTATCTTCCTAGCCTATGCATCTTACATGAAGGTCAAAGTTTATCAACTGGAGGTCAAGAGTGCGTTCCTTCATGGTGAAATCCATGAGAAAGTGTATGTCATTCAACCTAAAGGATTTGAGGATCCTTATCATCGGGACAGAGTTTACAAGCTTGATAAGGCTCTCTATGGGCTCCATCAAGCCCCGAGAGCATGGTATGAGAAACTCTCAACTCATCTGGTGAAACACGGCTTTCGCAGAGGAGTTATTGACTGCACACTGTTCATCAAATAAAAGGATGGCGACTTACTGCTAGTACAGATTTACATTGATGACACAATCTTCGGTTCCAAAAACGAAGAGTTATGTAAAGAATTTGAATCGTCATGAAAGCAAAATTTGAGATGAGTGCAATGGGGAAGATGAAGTTCTTCCTAGAATTACAGGTGGATCAAACACCAAAAGGAATCTTCTTGCATTAGACTAAATATGTAGGGTATATCCTCAATCAGTTTGACATGGAGAACGCTTCAGCTGCCAGAACTCCACTTGCCATGAACCACGATGTGGCACCCGATGAAAATGGTGATCTGGTTAATGCTACAATGTATAGAGGAATGATTGGATCCCTTATGTATCTCATAAAGTCTCGTCCTGATATCATGTATGCGACGTGTCTTTGTTCCAGATATCAGGCAAAACCTAAAGTCAACCATCTCATAGGTGTTAAATGGATTTTCCGTTATCTGAAGGGTACTCCAACACTCAGGTTGTGGTATCCTCATGATGATGATTTTGAGCTTACAGTGTATAGCAACTCGGATTATGGCAGTTGCAAAATGAATTACAAGTCAACATTAGAAGGATGTCAGTTCTTTGGTAGATGGTTAGTCACCTGGCAGTGTAAGAAGCAGACCTTAGTTGCTCTGTAAACATGTGAAGCTGAATACGTTGCTGCTGCAAGTTGCTGTTCACAAATCATCTGGATTCATAGCAAATACGCTACTACGGTTTGCAATTCTCTAACACTCCTATCTATGTTGATAATTCTGCTGCTATAGCCGTAACAAAAAATCCAGTCCAACATCCTAAAACTAAACACATCGGTATTAAATATCACTTTATACGTGACTGTTTTGAAAAGCAACTAATTGTTGTGGTTAAAATAAATACAGATTTTCAACGCGCCAACCTCTACACAAAAGCATTTGATAAACCAAGGTTTTTATATCTATTAGATGTTAATGGCGTGAAAAAAAATGATGTGATTTCAGAGGAAGAAAATGCCTAGTCTGACATTCTTTAATTTTCTTTTATTCTATTTTTATTTTCCTGTTTATGAAAATCCAAAAACACAAATATATTTTCGGTTTTAGAATTTTAGGGAGAGAATAGGTTAGATTAGTATTAAATTAGTAAATTAGCTACTTTATTTAATTTCTTAAAAAATAAGGGGAGAAGGACAGCTTAACTAAAAGGAAAGTAATCAAATCTGTGATACTAATTCAATGTTTATGGAAAATGATAGTACACAGGGAACAGACTGTTTGGGACTTCAAAAGATTTTAACTGATTAAGATGCAAAATTCAAAGAATAATTCTGAAAAGTCTAAGCAAAATAAAAAGAAAAATGATAGTAAAACTAGTATGCTACCAAGGTAACATAGAGAAAGTAGACCTAGAGGCTGCTAGTTCCTTATATGATGTGTCGGTAGATTCAACACAATAGATGAGTAGACCTCATTGGTGGTTTCAAGTTCAAACTAAGTTGTTCAACTTGCTGTGGGTTCCCATCTTATCCCTGGTTAACACAATCAACGCAGCTCCAATAAGGGGTGAAGAGCAAAATAAACGCCACAAATGTGTGCGGACGACCATAAAAATTGAGCAAAGCACATGGAAAAATGCAAAATGCAATCAAGCTAATAACTTATGTTGTTCGTGCGTTATGTGCAAAAAGAAAATAAATGCTCTAACAAGAAGATAGGTTGTGTGCCTTTCTGCTGTGCGGTGGCACTGACCTGAGGATAAGAATAACCTAAATATTCTAGAATTCATTGTTGTTTGCGCCTCTCTGTTGTGTGATGGCACTGACCTATGGCTTGGCATCTCTTTGAAAGCTCTTAGAATAGTTTCTTCTTGAAATATACCCGTAGACTGCTCAAAAATCTCCTGAGGATCGTTGATTACCATATAAGTGTGGGATCGACAAATGCTTGTTAAAATAATTAAACCTTAACTCATCACCAATGTGTGTCAAAAATCTGTGTATGGATCTAAGAGGACATATATACTAACAATCATCGTGACCTACAATTCTTAAAAGTCAAAATCATTGTGTGCATCTTGTAGCTCTACTATGATTTCCTAAAACTGCTATTGACTCTCAGTGAAAACAACAATTTTGCATCAAAATAGTTTATTAAAATGTCCCAAATGATTCTGATATACCTGTATAATTCCATAATGAATTGTATCATAAATGATAAAATTGAATTGAAGTTGTGTTGTCCAGGAAGTAAAATCAGTTAGAAGCACTCTAGTAGATTTAAATCAATCTCCATTCAAATAATACAAAAATATGTGTTGGTTTTGTTTTAAAATTTCTAGTTGTTTTTATTTAATTATATTTAGTCATTTGGTTGGTAAAAGTTGGACTATGCATATGAACTCAATATGTGAATCACTCACTAAAAGAGGTCACGTCTCATGTGACCAATCGGGTTTTTAAGTTATAAGGATCATGTCTAAGGTGATCAACAGTTCTGTTAAAAGGATCACGTTTGAGGTGATCAACAGTTTTTTCAAAATTAAAAAGGGTCATGTCTGAGATGATCAACGGCCATAATGTCTTATCAATAATTAACAAGTTAAGTGTTTGAAAGTGCATGAGGTCAAACTCATAAGTCTCAGCCAATCGCTCCCAAATCGCACAAAAGCAAACATACTCTGCCAAAATTCGATTTCGTTGATTTCGCACTAAGATTGAGTTACTAACGTGTACTCTCATCTTCTATAGGTACTTAGTGAATGAAATCGCACAAAATGCATGGAGTAATCAAACCCAAAATGACCAATTTGATTAGAATCAAGAAATCTGTAAAAACTTTCAAATAGACCACTTAAATCGGCATAATCGTTAAAATGAAGGACATACAATGATCGTTAGGGTCCCTGCGAATCTAACCAGTCTAAGCACGACGTTTAACATCAAGTTTTGACCTAGATTTAAGGTTGGAGTGTCGAATAGATAGTTATGTGAATAGACACTCCGAATGAACTTCAATCGCACAATTGAGCTAGGCGAATAACTCAATCAACCGAATGTACAAGGCGTATGTGCTCAATCGCCAGATTGAACTCAGCCACATGCTCAATCGCTCGCCTAAAGTCAGCCGCATGCTCAATCGCCCGATTGAACTCAGCCGCATGCTTAATCGCCCGACTGAACTCGGTCGAATGCTCAATCGCACAACTGAACTCAGTCGTATGGTTCAATCTGATTGAACCAGACTAATCTCAGAACAATTTAAATTTCAACAGTTTCTATTATGAACAAATCTCATGTTTATGTGTCTTGTGTAACAGAAACATGGCAGATAGGTGGATCATCTACACTAAAGCATAACATTCGTGCTCACTTGGATGCCACCACCCGGAATGCTACTGAGTTTGTTGGTATTATTTCATTTTTGAGGAGATCAAGGATCTACAGAGCCATATCTGCTCCATGCACACCCTACCGGTATATACAGCAGGCCTTCTGGGAAGGTGCGTCAGTTGACAAATCTACTGAGCCCTAATGCATTCGAGCACCATTTTAAGCAAGAGATTGAGGTTACTACAGTAGACCTTCGACGGGTACTGGACCTGGGTGATGATGCTGCCCACCCAACCAGGTTACATCCTTTGACCATAAGAGGATGTTTTCTACAGATGAAGTACACCGGAGACATCAACGCAGGTGTGATCAACAAAAACAACATGTGTCCCCAGTTCAAGTACCTGGCACATGTCATTATGAAGTGCATTGCTTCATGGAGGGGTGGATTTGATGATCTATCTGACTAAATCCAGAATGCTTACGTGGCACTAGTGCTGAATCACCACTTTAGCTTCTCCAACATGATTTTCTCTTACTTGATCGAGTACCTTGAGGCCAAGGGTAAGGAGAGCTTCTGCATGTATCCAAGGTTCTTGCAGATGATCATAGATGCGAAGCTCCCCCTACTACCCAACGAGAAGGACGATGCAGTGATGTTAGAGGTGATGGATGACACCACTCTGGGAAGGATGAAGGTGTATAGGGGGAGGCAGGTGAAACCCCCTGTTAGGAGATTGTTCGGGCACTTGGCCAGTGCTGATTACGTGGCGCCTTCTCACAATAAGTGGCGTCACGATGAGAGTGATTCAAACGTTGAGCCTATTGAGATACCCACTGATGATTTTGACGACGACGATGACCATGGTGATGTTCAAGGCGGAAAGGCTCCGGATGGATCCGAGCAGGCTCTAATCCACCCCAACTTTCAGATAGATGAAGAGGAAGAGTCGAACAAGGAGCCACTAGTGAGGACAATGGGTAGCAAGGTTGTTGCCACTAAGAGAGGGCTTGCGGCGGTTGGTGGACGCCAGGGTGAGTCCAGGGATACCGCTACTGCTGATACTGATCCATCATAGATCCCGAACCATCCCATTAGCCCAGGGGGAGCATCCTCTTCTAAGGGCTCAAGGAAGAAGAGGATGGCTCAGCCCCACGGGATGAAGAGCAAGAGGAGGAGGATTACATTGATTACCACCACATCCACCACAATTACCACCACCACTACAACACCACCTACCACCACTACCACATCCCCTACCACCACTACTACACCTCCCACCATCACTATCACACTTCCAACCACCACTACCACAGCCACCCCTTCACCATCCACACCTATTCCACCACCCATATTCACCACATCCAGCACCACCACCACCACCCAACGAACCGGGACATCTACTCACGTCCCACTAAGCCATGGTTCCACTCTACCCTCCATCGGGCTAGAGGAACAGATAGCGAACCTAAATCGGATGGTGCTAAAGCTGCTAGCTGCCGATGAGTAAAGAGCCACACAGCTAAACCAGCTTGTAGAGCTAAATGCTGCTCAAGCTCAGCAGATTATACAGTTGTAGGAACAGAATGCTCATTCGGTTAAGAGGATTGAAGATTTTGAGGCAGAGAACAAGAAGATCATGCTCAGGCTAAAAGGATCAAAAGATGAGCCTCTAAAGATCAAGGAAGGTAATGATGATGATGATAATGATGATGATGATGAGGATGTTGATTCTTGTGAAGAAGATGAAGGTGATGATGAAGGATCGAGTGGAAAGAAGAGAGGAGATGATGATGATGAAAAAGGTGATGTTGTTGCATCAGCCTTTGCTCAGGGTCAAGAAAGACGCACTAAGAGAGCTCAATACCAAGGAGCATCATCTTCAGCTCCTGCAGTTGAAGAATTGACTGATCAAGATAAAAGTAAATATTAGATGTTTTGTATAAAGAAAACTTTTGTACTTGATTCAAATATTACATTGATGTAATTTATGATTATCTATGTTTATCTATGTTTAAATGTCTTGATTAATTACTAATGATTGATGTGTTAAATGTTTAAGTCAAGCAGATAAAACGTCCCAGCATGATGAATATGATATTGCTCCCCTTCAGCAAATCAAGTCTCAATTCACAATGATTCTTGATTTGTAAGGGATTGTGAGGAGGTCAGTGAGCTATACTCCCGAAAAAGGAGAAATCATACATGACCTGACCGATGAGCAACTTGCAAAGATGTTCAGACTGAGTCTTGACCTCGTCAAAGACGCTCCAAAGGTTGATATTATGAGTGATGACGAGCTAAACGATGTTGATGAAATAGAGATAGAGGATGTCATGTCTGAGCACTATCCAGAGTACATTGACCGAGAGGGAAATGTGATCCCCGACTTGGGTGACACTCTCAGCAGTGCTACATTTGAAAAAATGGATGAGATGGAGAAAGAAACAAATAAGGATGAAAGCCAAGCCCAAGCCTTGGATGCAGATGTTGATCTAAAAAAGGCTGAATGGGCAGCTTGTTTTGCTGAAGTACGAGCCCAACGCACTGCTCAGAAGCCAAATGCCTACACCAAACTATACAAGGTCAAGAAACATTTGAAGGTGTCAGGAAATATTATTGTGTTGGTGTATTTTGATGATCTAAATGTTTATGCTATAAAAAGGGAGAAGGGAATAGAGTACATCATATATCCACATGATCTGAAGAGTCTCCCAGATTTTGAGCTCAACCAACTGGCACTCTTAAATCTGCTATATGTTGATCCAAGAAAGATGTCAGGTTGGTTTGAGGCTGCCCTAAAGAAGGAATACCACACCAGATGGGTAAACTTCAGACCTCAACAACAGAAGAGGTACATTCGTAGGTCTGAAGTGGATCCTATATCTCGAAAGCCTAAAGTCGTGCTGAAGTGGAGTCCCCCATGCACAATGTCCAAGATTCCCTTAAGGGAAATGCCTTAGGACTTCACTTCACACTTCAAATGGTGGTATTATGATTGGAGAACAGGCAAAGAGGTCATAATTCTAAATAGAGAAGGAAAAATGGAAACTATCCGGGTATTCGACCCAATGTGGCTTACAAACTTGTCTGCAGAAGATGTCTACACATTGTTCAAGTGGCCACTATTCTATGACGCGCAAGATATTATACAAGCTCTCCCGTTCTAGAACGTTATACGACTCTACTTTGCATTTGAAATACATGCATGAGTTACAAGAGAGGAGAAGTACAAGAGGTTTGAGGAGCTTATAAAGAATGTTAGACGTTAAAGTAAACAAGGTCCAAGGGGAGTTTGTTGATGCATATGTACCTTGTTTATGACCTTAATGTAAATGTTTGTCATGTCTTACACATATGTAATGAATGAGTTGAATGAAATATAATATTTGATTGATGCTTATAATGTTTAATGTTTCATTGTTTATTGTGTGATAAAGTATATTGAACTAACTATATAGGTTTTGTGGTTGTTGTGCATAGTTCTTAGTCAATAATAATTGACAAATGTGTTCAAACTTGGTCGTATGAGTCTTCATGCCAATGGACCATGCTCTTGGACCATACACAGGAATATATCATTCTAATAGACCAGTCGCATGACTGAACCAGGAGAGTGGATCAGCCGCACAATTGAGACATAAGATTGACTCAGTCGCTCAACTAAATCTTCAGTCGTGTGTATGAATCAATCGCATGATTCAGTCACACGACTGAACCATGCTAATGGTTCAGTCGTACGATTGGAAAACCCTAACCTATAAATACCAATTAATTCTTGGAAAAAAAACAAAATTCGAGAGACTTGAATAATTTTGACACAAACTCATAACCTAGCCGTCCAGAACGTCCAGAAAGCCTGTTCCAAGTTCATAGTTCACATCTAATCTTGTTTTACTCGTTTTTAACATTTCTTTAATAGTTAGATTGATCAGGATTACGTTCTCACTTATTGGATCGCCAATCAAATAGGATTCCACGCTATTTGATCTGGTTTCACGCATTATCAGTTAGTACTCCGTACATACACGGTCCCTAACAAAGGGACATGTTCTAGATTTAGAAAAGAACATATAGCAACAAACTTATTACAATGGATGCCCAAATTTTAATCTTACTTTTCATGAGAGATAGGTACCTCAAAGAAAACACTATGTAAACTATGATCAAATTTTACATTTCATAAATATCATCTACCCTCAATAGATGCGAGGATTTTTCTAGAATCATTATAATATTTATTGTGATGTAGAGTAGATTAGGATAGAAAAATATTAATCTAAATGGATCTTAAATCAATTATGATTTTTATAACTGGTTGAATTTGTGATTCAAGGATGGAACATGATTAGATAATCATATGACTATAGGGGAAGATAAATACTCCAGTTCTTTCCTTAGCAAAGTAGAGGAGATTCATCTTTTAAATTTGATTCAATTTACACTTTATGAGATATATGCATGAATTAATTTATAAATTGTGCTAATAATTAGTACATGACAAATATCTCGTTACATAATCTAAGTCTACATTACATTTTATATCTAATAAACATGTTTTTATGCACTCGCACACACACTTTCACACGGGTTAACGTCACAAGTGAAATAATTATTTAATTTCACCCTAATAAACAAATTAATCACGGAATTAATAATTATCAATAACGGTCACTATTGTCTTGCATGGTCGATATCAAACTCATGAATATGTAAATCCTGACTTTCAATGTGTTGTGAGGCCTAAGTTCCAACACCATTATTACTCCTCTCCATACCGAAACACGAGCCATAATGCATGGCTTCCAAACACATCAGACAACCAAATACATAATAAAAAATAATAGAATATTACATCCCAAAATCAAATTATTAAAAACTAATTCACCATCAAAATAACTTCACTTAAGATTTCAACAATATGACCTAAACGTAATGGGTTATACAAACATAACAAGTTATACAAAAGTGTATCCAGATGCATGAATAATAAGGTTTTCAAGATTGCAGTATATTGTTTCTCATATTTTTTTACAAGTGATACAAATCATAAGAATAAGATACAAAGACTTGAGACACTTTATACTACATCCAATAGCCGGCCATACTTTAAAGGCTAGCTGGAAATACTAATCTAAACAACAACAAGATCAATGTAAAGTCAAAAGATAGACTTGTCTTTTGACTAATAACTATGACATGTAATAGCTCATATCCTTATGTATTACAAAATTGATAAAAGAACATAAAGTAGAAAGTTACATACACAAAACCTTAATGTACAATCACAAAAAGCATAAACCATTCACTAACTTGTATAAGTTGGTGAGTCTTTAGAGTTGTAGTGGAAAGTTCATCAACTTTATGAAAAGCACACCCGAGTAAGGATGTCCTTCAAAGTCTTCAGAAAAATTTGTCTTCACTTCATCGCTTCGGAAGACTTTATCTTTAAAGATTCACAAGACTTCACTTTTGGCTTCAGAAGATATTGGTCATGGCTTTGGAAGAATTCATACTTTGAATATTTTCTGGTACAGAATATGAAACTTCCAAAGCAACTTCTACTTAGTACCAAGTGCTTGCATGCAGGAAGCACTTGGGTTATTTTGGATGCATGAACCTTTCTATAATCCTTACAAACTCCCCTTAGGCTGATCCTACCAAAACAAAGAAGTTTCTCAAGATATTGATAGTTCTCATCATGATCATGACCATTCCTTTCTTCATCAATTGGTTAGGATCACTCAAACTTTCAAAATACCTTCTCATGTCAAAGAGATCATGTAGAGGTAAGTTAAGCATGTCTTGCTAGACGTAGACATCTTGACCACCTTGATATTTATTGACATTCCATCTGTCTAGATTAGTATTAAAAGTCCAAGACAAGATGGGTCTTCTGGATGCAAGAGGCTCTACTTGAGTTAGAGTAGGTTGAGTAGGGTCTTCTTGTATATATTTAGGATGCTCTGAATCATCCTGAGGTCTGGAAATGGATGCCTTTGGTTTCTTCTTTGATACAAATTTAAAGGCCATCATTTTCTTCCTTTTTAACTGAGTAGACCGGCCTTCAGTACCTGGTTGTTATATTTTGTCTTTCTCAGTTGGGCCCTCCTCCCTTATAGGTTTAGAAAGAGAGGGACTTAGACCATGCTGTTGATCAAAAGATGAAGCTTGATATGGTCCAGCATGAGGTCCAGGTTGTGTTGTCACAAATGGTTCAACCTTAACCTCACCTTGAGGAGTAGCCTGAATTGGTGGAGAGTGTAAGTCAACAAGCTTTCCTCTTTTAATCTTCTTATTAATCACTCTAATGTGCTCATCCATAATGGATAGAGACATTGGACCAAGTCTCCTTACGTAGAATCCATACAGCTTCAAGAAGCTCATCATCTTTTGCTTGCAATAAACTTCTTTTGACTCTTTTGGATGATGGCCCTTAACTTTGCTACTTCTTCCCTTATCTTCCTCTTAGTAGCCTTTTGTTCTTTGAGAACTTGTAGCTCAAGCTTCTTAAGGTACTAAAATTCTATGTACTCATATAATTAAGGATGAAGTACAGCTGCCTGGTAGACTCCTGTGGCACTCAGATAGTTAATGATGTTTTGTCTGTTAGCTCTCTTGTCTACCTGATGTTGTTCAGTTGACGTATCCTCTTTCTCAAGACTTCTTTAAACTAGGGAGAGGGTAGAAGCATGTTTGTACAGTCTTTTTGCCTTCTTCTTCCTTGATCTTAAGGAGAAACTGTGCATCCTCTGCCTCCTTCCTCTCTTTAAACATCTCTTTGTCTACTAGTTCATTTAATTCCTCTAAAGGAGAGAGATGATCTCTTCATCAACAGGTATTTCACTAGGAATGGGATGCTAAAGTTTTTGATTCTTTGATAGTGCTCACAGGTTCTATCACTAAGCCTTCAGTCAAGGTTTCCCCTTTGAAGCTAATCTTAGGGTCCATTACAACATCCAGTTGACCAATGACATTGCCTACTCGCATTTGTTTACTTGCTTTAAACACTTCAGCAATCCTGTCTTGTATCTTTTCAGCCATTCTTTCAACTTGAATATGATGAGTCGGATTGGCAAATGGCATGTTGACAAGATCAAGACCTTCACAGTAGTTAAAGGTCTGAAAGTTAAAGATCTTTTGTTGCCCTTGAAGTCTATAAAGTATGAGGGCTCTTCTTTTAGCATCATACCTCCACCCTAGTATGTAATTTGAAGCTCCTTGGGGTGGAGATTATATTGCTCTTAGAATAGCCTCCTCAAATAAACTCTAAATAAGAGAGTCAACGTCAATATGGACTTGAGCAGGTTGCTAAGTATGGTCACTTGCAAGTGAAATCCTCTACGTCCATACTCTATGAAGAACTCTTAGGTTTAATGATTGTTAAGACTTTCTCTCTTTTTTGGTAGCACCACCCTCTTGTATAGGTGAGCTACAAGTTAGGTCTATCACATCCATAGGTTCTTGTTTTCTTGGATGAGATTTCCTTAAAGGTCTCCCAACTAGTTTCTCCTTGAGATAAGAATCTCAAGTTGCTAATCATTGGCTTTATTTTGTAGGGGATGTTGGGTATTGTAACAAGATGATGTAGTGTGGATAGAAGAAGATGATGATGCTTCTTGAATTTCTAGCCTCCAAAAGAGAAGTCCTCAAGCTTGTATACCCACAAGCACTTCAAACACCTAACTTTTTAGGTAGTTTAACACCAACTCTATCCTTTTTCTTGCAAATCCGAATTCAGCCAAGCCAAAACCAAATTTTCAGCTTGTAAAAACGATTTTCAGCCAAGAATAATGAGAGAGAAAAGACCTTTGCATGTGTGTGTAAGAGAGAGTGTTTGGAGAGGAGTGCAAGAAACATAAAGTCTTGTATTAAACCAAGACTAAATGAATCAAAACCCCACAAAAGGGGTGGCTGAATGGACTCTCTTTCAAATGGGTTCCCTCCCATTTTATTTTATAAACATTACACTCTTAAACCTATAAGATTTATAAAATTAAAACCTCTTTTAATTTTATAACATTAACACACTATTATGTGTTATTACTTAACTTACTTAAATAATGTTACAAATAATTCACATGAACAAATTATCCATATAATTTGTTCTATTTCAAATGCAATGTTTTAGAAAACTAGTTTCTAAATTGGTGTTAATATTTATTTGTTGATCTTATCAAAAAATAAATATTTATTGGTGTTGTTTAGCTTGTTATTGGGTATGACCCGACTTGGATCATAACATACTAACCACATCAATCTTATATGTGTCTTGGGCATACAAGATCCAACAATCTCCCACTTGCACGAGATTCATAGAAAATTTATGCAAGCAGTAAATACGCCTAGCAATGGTTTACTACCCTTAAGAGGTATGATTAAGTGCCATTCAATAACATCATCCCCTTCAAGTACCTTACTCTAATTGTTTTTGGTGAACTAATCATCTATCCTTTTGTCAAAGATGTCATGTTAAATCCCAGAGACACAGAGTGCTCATTCTCCATTGATTTAACTTTATCAGGCCTTGGACATCTTGCTCTCAACGAATAAGAGGGACAAATCCCATCTTGACTACATACGTCTCTCACAATTACCTTGTATTATACGTGAACTCAGACTTATGTACTGCCATGTTTCAGAACAACGAAGAACTAAGTCAAAGTATAATATTCGGTAAATATCAAGACCCAATATGTATCTCAGGTCAAAGGATACCAAATGATGTTCGCCTTTGCTCAAATTACTTTTCATCAATGAGGAAGATTCATGTAGTAATATTGAGACGCAGGTCAATCCAATATTTGTATCTCACAAATATCTATAAAATGTGGCAGTAACCCTCTTTGCTCTATATTCATCCATATGAATATCTACCAATCCAAGTTCATAATAGTGTTACCTTCATAGTAGTTCCCACAAGTATGAATGACTACGGACTTTCTGAGTAAATGATTCACTCATGGATTTTAAACATGCAAAATAGGAATATTGGTTGAATCATTATAACAAAATAATATATTCAAGTAATAAAGGGTTACAATATCTAAATACCAAAGTTAAAGATCATATTCAGTCACTATAATATTGAAGTCCCATGGCACAAGTATGACTTTCATGCTTTTCCTTTTCATGAAGCTTCGTGAGTGGATCCGCAATGTTTTGATCCTTGTGAACTTTGTGAATACATATCTTTCCATTTTCAACTTCATCCCTTATGTAGTTGGATCTCCGTTTAATGTGCCTAGTCTTTTGATGTGCATGGGGTTCCTTGATTTGAGCAATCGCACCCTCATTCGACAATGAATTTCTTTAACCATGAAGCTTCCTAAGCTGCTAATGAAGTGGCGATGTATTCTGGCTCTATAGTTGATAATTGTAAGGCCCCGTTCCCGGGACGCTTACAGCTGGGTTCTCATCGCACATAAAACATATAAAACATTTGTATTTCATAAAATCGCAGCGGAAAACTAAAACAATCTTTCATTTCCATGTAAATGCTTTTGCAAATTAATACAACATTCATTACAAAATAGTTTGTTCGCATTACAATGCAAAAACATCAATCAAAAGAATGCCATCCCAAAAGGAGCTGAGTAGCTTCACGGTGCCATCCTTAGCAATCATTTCCTACCAACTAGAAAACATATAAAAAGTTAGGGTTGCTGAGTGAGTCCTAGTTTTATTATAAAACATACCTTACTTTCATATAAAACCATTCGTTACTTTTACATGATCACACATCATATGTACGCATAGATAATGCCATTATTATCTTCTTCATTCATTCATTCGTTCATTCGTTCTATATAACTTTACTTGCGCATCAGACATCAATCGTACCAATACCATGTGCTACACCCCAGTTAGTCTTAGCTACCGGGCTGAAGTCAATAAATGAACAGCTAAACGTATGTCACGGTACTAGGAGTAACCATCAGTCTTAGCTAATGGGCCGAAGTCAATAAATAAACAGCTAAACGTATGCCATAGTACTAGGGGTAAGCGGTAGAGGCACTACACGTTTGGTCAATCACAAAGAAGGACCCTGATATCCAATGCTTGCAAGACTTCTTTCATTCGTTCATTAATGCATACATTCATCATCATATTCCTCTTTCATTATCTTTCACTTTACGTTACATAATACTTCGTTCATTCCTCATAATAAGTAAAGCCATGGGAAAGATATTATACATCATACTAAGGAACATTAACATGCATCCACATCACATCATACAGGGCAACATCATACATACATAACAAGCATAAACATGCAACATCATCATCATCATGCCCAACATGCTCTCTAAGGCCTCAATCATCAACATACCTGCTCTTACGAAAACCTTTGCATCGAAACTTACATCTGCCCTTTCTCCCAAAAGTCAGAAGTCAAACTACGCTTTCCACAGGTGCAACCGCCCTATTCGGCGTATGGACGCCCTTCAGTCACATGGCCTCCATGCGACTGAACATCATGCGAATGAACTAATACGGATGAAAATCTATGCGAATGAACATCCAGTCGTGCGAATGGACAACGCGGATGGACCTCATGCGAATGGGTCTAATGCGGATGGGCACTTATGCGACTGGACCTCCAATCGCATGACCCCCATGCGACCGGCCGTTCAATCGTGCGAATGAACCTTCAATCATGAGAATGGTCCCCAATCGTGCGAATGGACCCCAATCGTGCGAATGGACCCCAATCGCACCCTATTCGGCCGTATAGCCTCCATCCGGACTCCAGTCGGTCGCCTAGCCCTAGCTGATGCAGAGTGCAGTTCATCCCGACTGTAGCCGAGGGTTTTCGGCCTCCAAACTCATCTAAACCCATTTTAAGCCTAAATCGACCATCCTAAACCTTAGGGATGCATACCACAACACCATTCAAGCACACACAGCTCACAATCAAGTCACAACGCATCATACATACACACCCCAAATGGGTCAAACACATACACATACAAAAACGGGTTTTTTTTATGCTTTCCAGCCCCAAAATCGGTTGAAAACAAGTAAAAGTGGGGTCCTAGAACTCACACAAATGAGCACAACATTAAGGGCTTTGATTTGGCTTGCTACACAACAAGTTTGGCCACCCGAATCACCCGAACCACTCTTTTTTTCTCTTATTCTTCTCCTTTCTCTCTTCTTCTCTCTATGAAGTCTGAAATGTGGGGTGTGTGGGGAGAGTGGGCTGCCCTCTCCCTACTAATATCACCACATTTCCAACTTTTCTTTGTTGGCGAGTTTGGTCCCTCGACTTTGAACTTTATTTTCTTTTCTTTCTTCACCGGCTTCAAAATAATAAATATTCGGGTGTTACAAGTCCACCCCCTTAAATAGGTTTCATCCCCGAAACATGTTATTCGTCGAACAAACATGGATAATGCCGTCTCATTTCTTCCTCAGTCTCCCACGTTGACTCGGATCCCTTCCTGTGCTTCCACTATACACGCACAAGAGGAACCACTTTATTCCTTAGCCTTTTCTCCTTTCGGTCGATGATTGCCACTGGTTGCTCCACATAATTGAGCCGTTCATCTACTTCGATATCTTCCAATGGAACATCATATCTTCATCTGCTATGCACTTCCTTAGATGAGATACGTGGAATGTTGGGTGAATTCCATTTAACTCATCCGGCAACTCCAGTCTATAGGCCACCTCTCCTACTCGAGCAATGATTCGGAAAGGGCCTATATACCTTGGGCTCAACTTGCCCCGCTTTCTGAATCGGATAATACCCTTCCAAGGTGAGACCTTCAACATAACCCGGTCACCCACTTGGAACTCAATCGCCCTGCGTCGTTTATCAGCATACGACTTATGTCTATCTTTGGCTGACTTCATAAAGGCTTTGATCTTTTCAATCTTCTCAGTCGTAGCCTCGATTACCTCGACGCTCCCAAATTCCTTTTGACCAATGTCACCCCAACAAATGGGTGTTCTGCATCTCCTACCGTATAACATCTCATATGGAGGCATGCCAATGCTGGCATGATAGCTGTTGTTGTATGAGAATTTGACTAACGGTAGGTGGTCATCCTAACTTCCACCAAAATCAATCACACATGCTCGGAGCATGTCTTCCAGTGTCTGAATGGTCCTTTCTGACTGACCATCAGTCTGGGGATGATAAGTCGTGCTAATATTAACCTCGTCCCCATAGCGTCATGGAACTTCTTCCAAAATTTAGATGTAAACTGGGTGTCGCGATCCGACACAATAGATACCGGCACACCATGATGAGTTACAATTTCCTTGATGAACAGATCAGCCAACCTCTCTAACGAACATGTCTCGCGGATCGGTAGGAAGTGAGCACTCTTCGTCAAGCGATCAACTATCACCCATATGGCATCATCCCTTTTGGGGTACGCGGCAGCTTTGTAATGAAATCCATGGTGATGTGCTCCCACTTCCATTCCGGTATATCCAAAGGTTGTATCTTCCCATGCGGCTTTTGGTGCTCGGCCTTCACCTGTAAGCAAGTAAGGCACTTACTCATATACTCCACCACGTCGCGCTTCATACCCGGCCACCAATATCATGGTACATCTTCGTGGCACCAGGATGAATGGAGTATCGAGTCTTGTGAGCTTCATCCATGATCTTCACCCATAGATCCCCAAAACGAGGAATCCACACACGACCGAATCGGGTACTAACACCGAGTGTGTTTTCACCCAATTCCGCGACCAGACCTCTCATTCTTTCAGAGTTAAGATGATCTTCCTTCAACGACTCGTCTTGGAACTCTTTGACTTGCTTCATTACATCAGAGGTCATGATCAACTGATATGCTTTCACCCGAATCGGCTTGGGTCTCTCCTTCCGGCTAAGGGCGTCAGCCACTACATTGGCCTTGCCTGGATGGTAGTGGATCTCAAAATCATAGTCCTTTATAAGTTCCAACCATCGTCTCTGCCTCATGTTCAGATCCTTCTGCTCGAAGAAGTACTTCAGACTCTTGTGGTCAGTGAATATGGTGCACTTCGTCCCGTAGAGGTAGTGCCTCCAAATCTTCAACGCAAAGACCACGGCTGCTAGCTCCAAGTCATGAGTAGGATAATTGACCTCATGAACCTTTAACTGTCTAGATGCATAGGCTATAACCTTTCTTTTTGCATTAACACGCACCCCAACCCCGAGTAGGAAGCATCAGAATAAACCACTAGATCTTCACTTCCATCGGGTAAGGACAGGACTGGAGCTTAAGTCAACCTCACCTTCAGTTCCTCGAACGCCTTCTCTTAAGCCTGACCCCAAAAAACTTTACATATTTTCGGGTCAACTTAGTCAGTGGAGAAGCAATCTTAGAGAAGTCTTGGATAAATCTTCTATAGTAGCCCGCCAAACCCAAGAAGCTATGGATCTTGGATGGCGTCTTCGGTGACTGCCATTGCATAACCGCCTCCACTTTCTCCGGGTCCACCATTATCCCGTCAGGATTCACCACATGACCCAAAAACTGAACTTCGCGCAACCAAAACGCGCACTTGGAGAATTTAGCATACAATTTCTCCCTTCTCAACGTCTCTAGAACCTCCCGAATGTGACCGGCATGCTCTAGTTCGCTCCTTGAGTAAATCAGGATATCATCAATAAACACAATAATTGATTTATCCAGCATTGGCCGACACACACGGTTCATCAAATCCATAAAAGCAGCGGGCGCGTTGGTCAAACCAAAAGACATGACAAGAAACTCGTAATGACCATAGCGCGTACGAAAAGCTGTTTTAGGAATATCTTGCTCCTTCACCTTCAACTGATGATAACCAGATCGAGATCTATTCTCGAGAACCAACTGGCACCCTGAAGCTTATCGAACAAATCATCTATCCTCGGTAAGGGGTATCGGTTCTTCACCGTCAACTTGTTCAGCTCGCGGTAGTCGATGCACATCCTCATACTACCATCCTTCTTCTTTACAAACAGGACCGGAGCACCCCAAGGAGAGATACTCGGTCTAATGAACCCCTTATCAAGCAGCTCTTGCAACTGCTCCATCAACTCTTTCATCTTGGTCGGAGCCAACCGATACGGTGCTTTGGCAACAGGTTGGGCACCCGGTATCAGATCAATCTGAATTCAATCTCTCTGTCAGGTGGCACTCCTGATAACTCTTCTGAGAACATGTCTAGGAAGTCACACACAACCGGTAAATCGGCTAGTTGTGGTGTTGGCGTATCCACATCTTTTACATAGGCCAAGTAAGCACTACATCCACGCCTCATACACTTTCCCGCCACCGCCATCGATATCACCTTCGGAATCATAGTAACCCGATCACCATAAACCGTTACTGAACTACCATCAGGCGCCGACAACCGAATCATCTTCTTGTGACACATAATGTTTGCCTTGAAGTCCGCTAGCCAATCCATCCCAAGAACCAAATCAAAACCACCTAAGGCCATCACAAATGGTCTAACAGGAAACTTATGACCCTCAAGTTCCACATCACAATTCTCTATCATCTTAGAAATCCTGGTAGACTTACCTATGGCAGTTTCTACATCAAAGGGTGCATCAACACGTCTACTACTAACAGGCAGCTTAGCGCAGAAAGCAGCAGAAATAAACTCTTACTAGCACCAGAATCAAATAACACAGAAGCTAAAGTTTGGTTCACTAGAAACGTACCGGACACAACATCAAGGTCTGTCCTAGCCTCCTCCTGTGTCATGGTGAATGCCCTGGGGCACGCCCTCGGTCCATCACTTCCCGTCTTCTTCACCCCAGAACCCTCAGCCCTCGACTTCTTACAATCTCTGCTCATATGACCAGTTTCCCCACAGTTAAAACATTTGCCCCACAGGCAATCCTTCACCATATGCCCTCTCTTCCCACACTTGAAGCACACATTCAAACCCAGCCTACATTCTCCCGCATGCTCCTTTCCACACTTACCACACCTCCTTGATCCCACTCCTGATGTGGCCACACGGCGGTCATCCACCCGCGCCTTTTGTTACCCGTCGAGACATCACCCCGACCAGACCTCCTCCCATTCCAGTTCCGATCATCACCGACCTTCTTACTCGCTTCAGTCACCACCACCTCCCGTTCGTCATACAGTCTCCCTGCCAAATCAACCGCCGACCTAAATGTGCTTGGTCGGGCGGCGATCATATGCCCGCAGACATCCCCCGGTAAGCCCTGAATGTACCTCTTGATCTTCCGAGTTAGAGGCGTCACCTGATCTGGCACCAATCGTGCCATCTCATTGAACTTTGTTGTGTACTGCTGGTGTGTCATGGTTCCAGCCTCCAGCTACAGAAACTCCCTCTCCAACTTATCCATTTCCATGTGAGGACAGAACTCCTCAATCACCATCTTCTTCAACTCGGGCAATTTCATTCTCCCGATTGCCCGATTACCCTCTGCTTGGACAATGTTGTCCCACCAGCATAGTGTCGAGTCCACAAATGAATGAGTGGCAAACTTCACCTTCTGATCTTCCCGACACTCGCTGATGTCGAGAACAGCCTCCATCTCTCTCACCCATTGGTGAGCAGCGGCAGCATTACCATTACCGTCGAAAGTAGGGGGCTTACATCTCATAAACACCCCATAGTTACAACCTCGTACTGTCTCTGGCACAGGCTCTTCTTCTTCCTCCTCTTCTTCGTCATCCGAGAGAACCGTTTCCGGCTCTGGTTGTTCTCGTTCTCTCGAGGGCCTGTTTCTCTCTTTTCTTTCCCCTTCTCGTATAGCCTTAATAACTTCGGTCACCACAGACGGTAAGATTGTCTGCATGACCTGATGTACTTCCTCAACAACAACCTCCTTTACTGAGGCCCTTAGGTTTGCTCTCTCATCCCCCGCTTCTGGATGAGGAGTCTCTGTTTCTTCAGGAACCACCTTCTCGACCCTTGGTCTTCCTTCGCGGCTCAACATCAGGCCCCGCCACGGCCTCCACCTCTAGATGCTTTAGAAGATCTGCCTCCAGCCATTCTCTAACTCACACTGAAAGATTCAAACACCAACACGGTCATTCAAGGAAACAACTCAGTTTATGTCAAGTATAGTAAGTCCCTAATTACAGTGGCCAGTTGTGATTAGCCACTTACTTTACTCTTCATACCCCAAGTATTACCTGTCCTGACTACATCAGTATTTAAATCTACATACAACACATAACCACATACCATGCGCACATAAAACCGGTTAACTTTAAGAAAAACCTGATGGCATGCAGCTACTCAGATTGGCATCCCATTCCTTTCCGTCCCATTCTTAGTTTAAGTAAAGGTTTATTATGAAAGTTTACCCATTTCACTTAAACTTTGGCTCTAATACCAACTTGTAAGGCCCCGTTCCTAAGACGCTTACAGCTGGATTCTCATCACACATAAAACATATAAAACATTTGTATTTCATAAAATCACAGCGGAAAACTAAAACAATCTTTCATTTTCATGTAAATGCTTTTGCAAATTAATACAACATTCATTACAAAATAGTTTGTTCGCATTACAATGCAAAAACATCAATCAAAAGAATGCCATCCCAAAAAGAGCTGAGTAGCTTCATGGTGCCATCCTCAGCAATCATTTCCTGCCAACTGGAAAACATATAAAAAGTTAGGGTTGCTAAGTGAGTCCTAGTTTTATTATAAAACATACCTTACTTTCATATAAAACCATTCGTTACTTTTACATGATCACACATCATACGTACGCATAGATAATGCCATTATTATCTTCTTCATTCATTCATTCGTTCATTCGTTCTATATAACTTTACTTGCGCATCGGACATCAACCGTACCAATACCATGTGCTACACCCCGGTTAGTCTTAGCTACCAGGCCGAAGTCAATAAATGAACAGCTAGATGTATGCCACGGTACTAGGAGTAACCATCAGTCTTAGCTACTGGGCTAAAGTCAATAAATGAACAGCTAAACGTATGCCACAGTACTAGGGGTAAGCAGTAGAGGCACTACACGTTTGGTCAATCACAAAGAAGGACCCTGATATCCAATGCTTGCAAGACTTCTTTCATTCGTTCATTAATGCATACATTCATCATCATGTTCCTCTTTCATTATCTTTCACTTTACGTTACATAATACTTCGTTCATTCCTCATAATAAGTAAAGCCATAGGAAAGATATTATACATCATACTAAGGAACATTAACATGCATCCACATCACATCATACAGGGCAACATCATACATACATAACAAGCATAAACATGCAACATCATCATCATCATGTCCAACATGCTCTCTAAGGCCTCAATCGTCAACTTACCTGCTCTTACGAAAACCTTTGCATCAAAACTTACATCTGCCCTTTCTCCCGAAAGTCAGAAGTCAAACTACGCTTTCCACAGGTGCAACCGCCCTATTCGAGCGTATGGACCCCTTCAGTCACATGGCCTCCATGCGACTGAACATCATGTGAATGAACTAATACGGATGAACATCTATGCGAATGAACATCCAGTCGTGCGAATGGACAACGCGGATGGACCTCATGCGAATGGGTCTAATGCGGATGAGCACTTATGCGACTGGACCTCCAATCGCATGACCCCATGCGACTGGCCGTTCAATCGTGCGAATGAACCTTCAATCGTGCATATGGTCCCCAATCGTGCGAATGGACCCCCAATCACACCCTATTCGGCCGTATAGCCTCTATCCGGACTCCAGTCGGTCGCCTAGCCCTAGCTGATGCAGAGTGCAGTTCATCCCGACTACAGCCGAGGGTTTTCAGCCTCCAAACTCATCTAAACCCATTTTAAGCCTAAATCGACCATCCTAAACCTTAGGGATGCATACCACAACACCATTCAAGCACACACAAGCTCACAATCAAGTCACAAACGCATCATACATACACACCCCAAATGGGTCAAACACATACACATACAAAAACGGGTTTTTTTATGCTTTCCAGCCCCAAAATCGGTTGAAAAAAAGTAAAAGTAGGGTCCTAGAACTCACACAAACGAGCACAACGTTAAGGGCTTCGATTTGGCTTGCTACACAACGAGTTTGGCCACCCGAACCACTCTTTTTTTCTCTTATTCTTCTCATTCCTCTCTTCTTCTCTCTATGAAGTCTAAAATGTGGGGTGTGTGGGGAGAGTGGGCTGTCCTCTCCCTACTAATATCACCACATTTCCTAACTTTTCTTTGTTGGCGAGTTTGGTCCCTCGACTTTGAACTTTATTTTCTTTTCTTTCTTCACCGGCTTCAAAATAATAAATATTCGGGTGTTACAATAATGCCACCATATCTTGCTTAGAGCTCTTCCAAGAGATTGCTCCTCCATTCAAGATGAAAATATACCTTGATTGTGATCGTGAATCATCCCGATCAGTTTGGAAACTCACATCCGTGTAACCTTTTACTATGAGTTCCTCCTTACCAGATCCATAGATTAGGAACATATCTTTGGTCCTCCTTAGGTACTTAAGTATGTTCTTAACAGCCATCCAATAATTATTTCCAGGATTTTGTTGGTATCGGCTTGTCATGGTCAAAGCGCATGACACGTCCGGCCTAGTGCATATCATTGCATACATGATGGATCCTATAGCAGACGCATACGGGATACCCTTCATTTTGTCTTGCTCATCCTTTGAGCTTGGACATTGAGTCTTACTCAATATCGTTCCTCTTTGGATAGGTACCGTACCTTTCTTAGAGTTTTCCATCTTGAACCTTTTCAAGATCTTATCAATGTATGCACTTTGATTTAAACCTATCAACCGCCTTGATCTATCCCTATAGATCTTTATTCCCAAAATATAGGCGGCTTCACCAAGATCCTTAATGGAAAAATAGCTTCCAGGCCAGACCTTTACACCCTCCAAGGTTGGAATTCCATTTCCAAATAGTAGAATGTCATCGACATACAATACTAGGAAAGTGATGATGCTCCCACTAGCTTTCTTATATACACGTGCTTCATCAGCGTTATGATGAACCCAAATTTGATTATCTCTTCATCAAAATGGTGATTCCAACTTCTTGATGCGTGCTCCATTCCATAGATTGATTTCTTCAACTTGCATACTTTGTTAGGATGTTTTTAATCGACAAAACCTTCAGGCTGAACCATATGGACATCTTCCTCAAGATATCCATTTAGAAAAACAGTTTTGACATCCATTTGCCAAATCTCATAATCATGATAAGAAGCTATGGCAAATAATATCCTAATTGACTTTAGCATTGCAACTGGCTAGAAGGTCTCATCATAATCAACCCCTTGAGTTTGAGTGAAACCTTTTGCTACAAGTATAGCTTTATAACTATCCAAGTTTCCATGCATATTGGTTTTCTTCTTAAAAACCCACTTACTACCAACTATCTTGAAGTTAAGAGGTGGTTTAACCAAGTCCCATACTTGATTGTCATACATGGATTGCATCTCAACATTCATGGCTTCAAGCCACTTATCACAATCCAAATTGGACATTGCATCATGATAAGTGGTTGGTTCATTGGAATCTACCACATAGCATCCATCTATGAAAAATCCATATCTTTCAAGTGGATTACTAATTCTACCAGATTTGCAAACATTTTGTGTGTATTGATCAACTATTTGATCACCCTCAACATCCTCATGTTCAGTGCTAGTGTCAACCAAACGTGTATCGGTTCGTGGTTCTTGATCCTCCTCAAGATTGATTGTTCTACTGGTAGTTCCTTCCATAAGGAACTTAGCTTCTAAGAACTCAGCCTTCTTGGCAACAAACTCCTTTTGTTCCAATGGATCATAGAAATAATATCCCATAGAATCTCTAGGATACCCAATGAAGATACACTTAGTGGAATGGTTTTCTAACTTGTTTGAGGTGGGAGTCTTAACATAAGCCTCACAACCCCATACCTTTAAATATGATAATGATAGAACCCTTCCATGCCATATTTCAAAAGGTGTCGTTTCCACTTTCTTGGTTAGGGCCATATTCAAGATACGGGTTGCAGAGAGTAGAGCAAAACCCCCAAATGATAGAGGCAATGAGCTTCTAGCGATCATAGATCGAACCGTATCCAATAGAGTTCGATTTCTTCTCTCGGACACACCATTGTGTTGTGGTGTTCTAGGTGGAGACAGTTGTGAGACAATACCACAACTTCTAAGATGATCTCTAAAGCATCACTTAGGTATTCACCTCCTCTACTGGTATGGAGAATTTTTACTTTCTTGTTGAGTTGAGTTTCTACTTCATTCTGGAAGATTTTGAACATTTAAAAAAGCTTCATCTTTGTGTCTTAACAGGTACATATAACCATATCAACTATAGTCGTCAGTAAAGGTAATGAAGTATCTTTAATTGTACCTAGTCATTGGTTTAAAAGGACCACATAAATCCGAATGTATGATTCCTAATAAATCTTTTGCCCTTTCGGTTTTGCCACTAAAAGATACCTTAGTCATTTTACCTTGTAAACAAGATTCACATACATCATATGAATCATATTCACTTTCTTTTAAAAGACCGTTCTTTTGAAGTGTTTGTATGCGCTTCTTGTTTATATGACCAAGTCGGAAATGCCAAAGATGGTATTACTCAAATCCAATTTGAGTTTCTTGGTGGTGGTTTGGTACAATGAGCTATCATATAATGTTTTTTCACAAACCAATTTGTAAATACCATTAATAGGAATAGCTTTAAAATAAAAGATGTCATTTAAAGAAACATGAATTTAATTTTCAATAAATGTTAAAACATAACCATATTGTCTTGATTGGGCAACAGAAATAATGTTCCTAGTCAAACTTGGAGCATGCAACAAATTGTTCAAAATTGCTTCCAAACCATTTGGAAGCTTCAAGATGTAGTCCCCTCGGTCTTCAACTTGAACTTTTTCCCCATTCCCCATGTAGAGGCTAACATCCCCTTTCTTGAAGTCCTTACTTCTTTTGAAGCCCTGCAATAAGTCCCAAATGTGAGTTCCACATCTGGTATCCAATACCCATGTGTTAGAGTGACAGGATCAGCGATCACACGTTTGATGTATTAGGATACAAAGCAGCGGAATACAAACTAGAATTAGACAAATTGTAGCAAGCAATTGATACTTGTAAGCATTAAGATCGCATACGGTTATAGGGAGAGAATATATATATTTCTGATTTCAAGGAATGTTTATAGATGTAGAATATTTCTAATCAAATCAAGCATTCATTCCATTCATTCACTCATTCATCCATGATTACAATAGGTTGTCACTCCTTATATAGAGTGCAACAATCACTGCTGTTATCACAGAAAGTGACAACTGGCAGATCTAATACAAAAATAACTAATTCTTAACAAACTACTGAAATGTTCACAACTACTGAGAACATATCAGCATGTTAAGTACAAAATATAAAACTACTGAAACTACAACGACTGAAGAACAAGCTCTTCAGTCGTTTTACAAAACTACTGAAACATAAAAATATAAAACTACTGATATCACAACTACTGAAGAAGTACTCTTCAGCAGTTGTGACAAACTACTGAGGCTTCAGTACTTGATCTTCAGACTTTGACCTTCAGGTGTTTCATCAGCTGATGACTTCAGTAGATACCATCAGCTGATGTCTTCAGTCTTTGTCTTCAGACCTTGTACATCAGTTGTTGATCTTCAGCACTTGTAAACTCTTCAGCTGTTGTACTTCAGTACTTTGGTCTTTCAGCTTCAGCACTTGTGTTCTTCAGCTGTTGTACTTCAGCACTTTGGTTCTTCAGCCGTTGAGGTCTTCAGCACTTGATCTTCAGCTGTTGAAGTCTTCAGCACTTGTCAAACTACTGATGAGGCTTTCAGCAGTTGTTGTGATACCATGTGGGACTTAGAGGTTTTCTGATCTTGGCTCATTGGTTCTTTTGGTCCAACAAACTCCCCCTGAACCAATGCAGCCAAAACCTCTAACTTATTTATTCTCCCACTTATTGATGGCAAAATGTTGGTCTTTTTCCTTCTTGATCAGTAGAGAAGATGACCCATGTAAGCTCCGGCCTGGGAAGAAATCTCAAATATTTGTTTGGCAGAGTATGAATGGGAACTCTGTTTTGGGGAACTGGACACAGAGTTGTTATCCCATTCATGAGATTTACTTCCCCATAATGAGTCTGTATGACTCACGAACATAGGCCTCAAGGAGAACAACTTGTTCCTCCTGAGAGAGTTCTTCTGCTCCACCTTCGAAGAAGAACTCTGGACCATAGTACTCTGATAAGTACTTCATGGTCCTGCCATTTTTCAGCTCCATCGTAGTTACCTCCCTATATACAAATTCATCAGGATGGTTGCCTTCAAGGAGTAACTGGAGCTCATTCTTCTGGATGTCTTCAAGCTTTTTATATAACAACCCCTTCTTAATCATCTTGTTTTCTAGTAAGGCTTGAGGGTTCTTCTTTGCTTGGTGAGCTTTCTTGAATTCATCAAT
Source organism: Flaveria trinervia (assembly GCA_025506515.1). Lineage (NCBI taxonomy): Eukaryota > Viridiplantae > Streptophyta > Magnoliopsida > Asterales > Asteraceae > Flaveria > Flaveria trinervia. The sequence continues at coordinate 23,734,283 of CM046454.1, read as the reverse complement.
GATTTCCCAAGGTGAGACTACAACGGCCAACATGATGGTAGACTCTATTGTTTTTCGTACCTGGCCGTTGTATCTGTGTGGGATAGTTCTTTTATGGATTCTAGAACTCACCCTGGGGTCTGGCCATACTCTCACTCTCTCCTTCTGATACTGAAAGGTGTGCCTGAGAGTGTACAGCCTTTGAGCATGCCCTTTCATGGCTTGAATAGATGATGACTGAGGAAATTCCTTGTCAACCATCTTCAACAGTTGCTCATCGTGCTGTTTCTGCTGTTCTTCTTCTTCTAACTTGAAGCTGTTAAATACATCAAGGACCCAATCATACATCTGTAAAGTGTTTCATCAACCACTTTACCTTTCTGATCCGAGTCCAGTTGTGTGGTGCTGCTCATGGGAGTAGAACAAGGCTTACAGTTTTGTAAATCAAACTTTTGCAAAAGATCTTTTGTATATTTGGACTGATGAATAAAAATTCCATCAGCCTTTTGTTTGATTTGCAACCCCAGAAAGAACTGTAATTCTCCCATGGCACTCATTTCAAACTTCTGTTGCATCAACTTTGTAAAGGCATCACACAACTTTGGATCAGAGGATGCAAAAATGATATCATCTACATAAATTTGAACAAGTAGATTATGCTGCCCAGCTTTCTTAATGAATAAAGTCTTGTCTATGGAGCCTCTAGTGAAATTGTTTTCCAGAAGAAAGTTTGATAATGTCTCATACCAGGCTCTGGGAGCTTGTTTTAACCCATAAAGAGCTTTATCAAGCTTATACACCCAATTAGGATGTTTATTATCCTCAAAGCCTGGAGGTTGACATACATAAACCTCTTCTTTAACTTTTCCATACAAAAATGCACTTTTGACATCCATTTGAAAAACTTTAAGGTTTTGATAAGCAGCATAAGCTAAAAACAATCGAATTGCTTCCAGTCTGGCTACAGGGGCAAAGGTTTCATCATAATCAATACCTTCTTCTTGTGCAAACCCCTGAACAACCAGTCTGGCCTTGTTCTTAACAATAAGCCCATTTTCATCAGTTTTGTTCCTAAACACCCATTTAGTGCCTATTGCACACTTACCTGGAGGTAGAGGAACCAGTTCCCACACTTGCTGTATCTTGAACTGAAGAAGCTCAAGCTGCATGGCATCAACCCATCCATTGTCTTTTAAAGCAATGTGATAATTCTTTGGCTCTTGCTGACTGATGAAGAGAGCATAGAAGCAGAAATTTGACAATTGACTTCTTGTTGATACTCCAGCAGTGATATCACCAATGATTTGAGACATAGGGTGATTCTTCAGGTCTTGATACACAATGAGATCTGTGCAAGTGTTTGTAGCCGGTTCAGCAGCAACAGATGGTGATGGTGTATCATTTCCTTGAAACCAATCAGTGGATGGTAATTCAAAGGAAGTTGAATTCGAAGAAATCTCATCAGCATTTGTTGTGGATGGTGCTACTGGAGCTACAGGAACATCAGGTCTAGCAGAGTCAGGCAGCTGATCACTAAACCTGAAGAGGTGAGTACTGCAATCATCATCATCATCAGCAGTACCACCAGGTGGTGAACTGTTGACAGGAGCAACAGCAGGAGTTTGATAAGGAACATATTGCAGTATGTCCAAATCAAATAACTCCACAGGACTTTGTGGAATCTTGTCCTTTGGAGATTCATTAAACTTAACATGTATAGTTTCTTCAACCATCTTTGATCTACAGTTGAAGACTCTGTATGCCTTGCAAGTAGATGAATAACCAACAAAGTACCCTGCATCCACCTTAGGATCAAATTTGTGGAGTTGATCCTTTGTGTTGAGAATGAAACAGGGACACCCAAATACTTTGAAAAATGAAATCAAAGGAGCCAAATGATGGAGAACTTCATATGGAGTCTTCATCATCCTCTGATTTACTAAAACTCTATTTTGCACATAACAAGCTGTGTTGACAGCTTCGGCCCAAAAGGTCAATGGCAAACCTGAGTCAGCCAGCATGGACCTTGCAGCTTCAATGAGGGTCCTGTTCTTTCTCTCCACTACTCCATTTTGTTCTGGAGTCCTTGGAATGCTAAACTGCCTTTTGATTCCCTTTGAAAGATAGAAGTCATCAAGTGTATGATTTCTGAACTCAGTTCCATTATCACTCCTAATACACTTGACTGGAAGGGAATACTGCTTCTCAATGTACAGCACAAAGTGAATAATCTTCTGAGTAGCCTCATCCTTTGAATGTAGAAAGAAAGTCCATACAAATCTGGAGTAATCATCCACAATTACCAGACAGTATTTCTTCTTTGCCATGCTCATTACTCTCACAGGACCAAATAGATCCATATGCAGTAATTGCAAGCAGGCAGTGGACTTGGACACTTCAATAGGAGGGAATGAGACTTTGTGCTGTTTTCCTTTTAAACAAGCAGTGCAGGTTTCATCACAGTGGAACTCCTTTATTGGTAAGCCTCTGACTAAACTATTGTGGCTAAGCTGATTCATGTTTTTGAGATTAACATGACCAAGCCTCCTGTGCCACAGTTTAGATTCTTGAGAAGAGGCTTTAGAAAATAGGCAAGGATTGCCTTTGAGATCTATCTTCTTAGAGAGATCTAAGGCATACACTCTTCCTGTCCTGTTGGCTTTCAGGAGAGTGTGATCATCCAACACCTTGTCAATCAAGTGCAAAACTTTGGATGACAGAATCCTACAGTTTTGACTTGTGAAAAGGGCAACATGGCCTTTATCACACATTTGACTGACACTCAAGAGGTTGTACTTGAGATTTTCCACATGATTAACATCATCAAATTTGATTTCTCCATTGGAGACAAAGCCCTTACCGATGATGTAACCCCTAGCATCATTGCCAAAAGAGACAAATCCCTTCTTTCCTTGAGAGTAGTAATGAAGAAGAGAGATGTTCCCAGTCATGTGCATAGATCCCCCACTGTCTACATACCAGATGCTACTTTGGCATGCTGAAGAACCCTGCAATAATAAACAATCAGTTAGTTTTAGAGACCCAAACCTTTTTGGTTTTGGGCCTGGTCTCATCAATAGATGGTAAACTAACATGTTTATTTGAAACAACAGCCTGAGAGGAAGAAGATGGTGTAGAAGAGGAGTCCTTTGGGTTTGACCTCCTTTTCTGTGGTTTCAACATAGGAGAATCTAGTTGGTTAACTCTACCCAACAGATGTTGTACCATCATCACCAGCTGTGTCTGATTTTGTGATAAAGCTTTCAGCTCATCAGACACATTGCTAGTGGAGTTAGATAAGGTCCTATGTTGCACCTTCTTCTTTTGAGCACCCTCAGCTGTCACCTGTTTAACCCCTTCCTTTTTGGATTTCTTTAAGGACTTAAGGGTTACAGGATTTGATGTTGCTGATACAAATGTGGTCTCAAACTCAGTTTTCATTTTTACCATTTTCTTATTAATTTCTTCTTTTTGTTTGAGTTTGGAACCTCTTTTGTACCAACAATCATCTGTAAGATGATTGAACAAACCACATACTTCACATGGTTTCTTCTTCATCTTAGGTTGATCATCAACTAAAGATGGTGAAGCAACAGAAGACTTGTTCTTCAATGCTTTGGGAGCATTGGTTGCTTTCTTGACTACCTCTTTAGTAGTCTTCAAACTCTTTCTACTGCCAGTTTTCTTCTCTTCAGTACTGACAGCAGTTGAAGTTTGAACTTCAGGTGTTAAATCCTGCTCTCTAGTCCTTTCAGGACCTTCAGGATTAACTCCTGAGTTGATCAACTCATTTATCATGTGAATGTCAGCATTTGAACCATCAACATCAGCTGATAGGTTCGAAGAGGGCTTGATGCTGACTGCTACTTCTGATTGTGCTGTATCAGAAGGTAGATCACATGATGTGATGGATTGGTTATCACTCTCACCATCAGATTCTACCTCTGCTCTTGGGGTAAAATCTGTAGGTGGAGCAGTGTGATTGTAACCAATTCCAAACTTCACATTTGAAGCAGATTGCTTACTAAGAAGCATTTCAAAACCTTTGCATGATTGTACCCATCTATCACACTCGACCTGGGTAACTGCAAGGGTTTCTTTGAGATCTTTGTACTTCTCAAGAAGTACATCTTCTCTAGCCTTATCATCAATTATTTGGCAATTCAGTTTATAAATCTCATCATTTTTATCTTTGAGCACAAACTCAAACTCAGCTTTGTTTTTGGAAATTATTTGTTCTAGCTCAATGTTCTTATTAATTAGAGCTACATTTGCTTCTCTAATGGAAGCAAATGCTGCTATGCATGGTTCAGAACATAATTTGGCTTTTGCCTCAGAGGATACCTGTGATACCTGAGGTGTAGAGACATTGGAAGATGAAGCATCAGCAGGCTCCAAAGCCATAAGAGCTAGATTCCCAAAGGGACTGTCACCACCATGTTGACCAGCACCTGAGAACAGTTGATCATGACCAGACAAGTCATCTGGTAAACTGCTCCAGTCAACAACTCCTGGGGTGAAGAAGCTGTGTTGTTGAGATTGAGGTTGTTGAGGAGATAGGGAAGGCTGAGGTTCTGGTAGTGCATGAGGTTGTGGTGTCATAGGAACTTGAACTTGATTTGACTGTGGCATGTAATAACAAGGGTACGGATATGGCATTTGACCCTGAGGAACAAAATATGCCGGAGATTGTTGTTGAGGTTGATGACTAGAGGTGACAGGATGTTGCCCTCCGTGTTGTTGACTATTGCCAGGAAAAGTCACAAAGGGTGCAGTAGAGTTAGATCCAGTTGATCTACACTCTCTTGCAAAGTGTCCAAGCCTTTGGCATTTGTGACACCTCAACTTGCTCTTGTCAAAACCAACTTTGGTTTTGCCAGAGAGTCCTGGGAATTTTCTTCCAGTTCTTTTATAGAACTTCTGAGATCTGATATTTATCAAGGCCATTTGGCTCAAAATATCCATCTCTTCTAAGTCATCATCAGCAATCCCCTTGAGATCATCCATAATGAAACATAGATTGTCATTATTACACCCAGTAAACTGACCATCAACACTCACAAATGTAGAATCAGAAGTGCTTGAAGAGAAATTAATATGCTTATCATACTGGCATTCAGATGACGCATATTCTGACTCATGACCCACCAAGGCAGTGTTGCCTTGTATAAAGTCTTCAGTGAGCTTTCCAGATGAAGACAACTTTCTCTTCTGTTCTATCTCTCTCTCAAAAGTGAGCAGTTTCCCATGGAGTTGGGTGAGAGATAGTTTGTCCAAACTTGCACTGGAGCGTAGGACAATAGTATATGTGTCCCATCTCTCAGGCAGTGATCTGAGAAATCTGTTATTCATCTGAATATTTGTGTATTCAAGTTTGACCATTTTTAGTTCAGAGATCAAACAAGAGAACCGCTCATATTGTTGAGTCAGTGTCTCACCCTTTCTATGAGAGAATGTCTCATATTGTTGGGCAAGAATTTCTCTATTATTTGCCAAGACCTCATCTGTTCCTCCAAATTGTTCTTTCAAGCAATCCAGAGGTCATGGGCAGTTTCATGATGCATTAGCCCAGAATAGATTTCATTGGGCAATGCCATGGCCAGAATTCCATGGGCTTTTGCATCAATCTCAAGCAACTTCTTATCCTCATCTGAGTATTGCTCCCTCCTCTTCGGAACCATTTGATTGGTTTCCGGGTTATTCACCATAGGCTTGTGTTGACCATGTGTTGGGTTTATTTGAAGATAAAACCGTTTTATCCTCTTGGTATTTCAGAAAAACGCAGCGGATAAATTTGTATTTAAAACATGATTTTAGATCTGAAAATCCATGTTTTATGATGATTAATATACAAATAAACAAACCCATAACAATAAGGATCATTTATGTGGATTAAACAAGCTATGAATACATAAAACATCCATAATAGACAACCATTATGAAGCTGCCAAAACTACCTTTCAGTAGTGGATAATAACACTCCAAAAGAGCTGCCAAAAACCGTGGGTTTGATGGAGATGGAGATGTCAAAATCGGCCAAGACTCCAAGAAGAGGAGATCCTCAAGCTAGTATACCCAAGCTTGTATGCAACCCACCTTCTAGTTAGGAAGAATAACACCACCAAAAGGCCAAATGAACCCTCTTTTTCTGCTGAAAATCCGTAAGGTTTAGAGAGAGAGAGAGAGAGATTGTGTTTTGGTAAAATTGCATGAATGAATCATGGAGAGCATTGAGTGTGTGTATGTATTAAAGTGTTGTCAATTTTCAAGAGGAAAATTGGTCCAATCCCAAGCAAGGGGCGGCCAAGACCAAAAAAAATCAAAACCCATTTCCCTCTTAAAATTATAACACATTACACATTGTTACTTGTCATATGTCACATAATAAAAGGTTACTTTCTAGACCAAATTTAAAATGTGACATATGTGCTCTTTAAGTAAACAATTTTAATTAAAGTACACTCATGTGTTATAAGTTGTTATTTAAACCCCTTTTAAATGACAAGAATAACAGTAAACTCATCAACAAATTATCCTAACAATTTGTTCCATCTCATATGCAATTTATTTAGAAAACCCATTTTCTAAATTGGTGTAATATTTAATTGCATGATCATATCATCAATTAAATATAAATTGGTGTTTGCCAAGCTTGTTATTGGGTATAACCCGACTTGGATCATAACGTACTAACCACATCAATATTCTAAGTGTCTTGGGCACACAGAATCCAACAATCTCCCACTTGCCCAAGATTCATAGAAGATTGATGCAAGCAGTAAATACCGCCTAACAACGGTTCACTACCCTTAATACGCATGACTTGTAGCCATTCAATAACATCATCCCTTTCAAGTACCCTACTTGAAATGATTTAGGTGAATCAATCATCCATCCTTTTGTTTCAGATGTCATGTTAAATCCAAGAACACAGAATGATCATTTCTTGTTGATTTAACTTATCAGGCCTTAGACATCTAACTCTCAACGAATAAGAGGAACAAATTCCATCTTGACTACATATGTTTCTCACAGACACCTCGTGTCATACCTGAATATACCCTTATGTACTGTCCACTATTTCAGGACAGTGAAGAAGAAGCTCAAGGTGTAACACTTGGTGAATATCAAAACCCAATATGTATCTCAGGTCGGAGGATACCAAATGATATTCGCCTTTATTCAAAATTACTTATGATCAATCAATAAGATTCCATGTAGTAAAATTTGAGATGCGGGTTAGTCCAATATTTGTATCCCACAAATATCTATGAACCTTGGTAGCAACCCATTGCTCTATATTCATCCTTATGAATATCAACCAATCCAAGTTCATAATAGTCTTACCTTCAAACTTGTTCCCACAAGTATGAACGACTACGGACATTTAGAGTAAACATTTTACTCATGGATTAAACATGCTAAATTGGAATATTATTTGAAACATTATAACCAAATAACTTTATTCAAATAATAGAAAGTTCCACATATCCAAATACAAAATTTACAGATCAAATCCAATCACTAGAATATCGAAGTCCCATGGCACAAGTATGACCTTCATGCTTTGCCTTTTCAAGGAGCTTCGTGAGAGGATCCGCAATGTTTTGATCTGTATGAACTTTGCGAATACATATCTTTCCCTTTTCAACTTCATCTCGTATGTAGTTGAATCTCCGCTCAATGTGCCTAGTCTTTTGATGAGCACGGGGTTCCTTGATTTGAGCAATCGCACCCTCGTTGTCACAAAAAATCTCTAGGGGGTCCTGAATGGAAGGGACAACCCCTAGATCGGCAATGAATTTCTTCATCCATGCAGCTTCTTGAGCTGCCAATGAGGCGGCGACATATTCTGATTCTGTAGTTGATAGAGCCACCACATCCTGCTTGGAGCTCTTCCAAGAGACAGCTCCTCCATTCAGAATGAAAATGTATCCCGATTGTGATCGTGAATCGTCACGATCGGTTTGGAAACTTGCATCCGTGTAACCTTTTACAACGAGTTCCTCGTCACCAGATCCATAGATCAGGAACATATCTCTTGTCCTCCTTAGGTACTTAAGTATGTTCTTAACAGCCATCCAATGACTGTTTCCAGGATTCTGCTGGTAACGGCTTGTCATGCTTAAGGCGCATGACACGTCCGGTCGAGTGCATATCATTGCATACATGATGGATCCTATAGCAGATGCGTATGGGATTGCCTTCATTTTATCTTGCTCTTCCTTTGAGCTTGGACATTGAGACGTACTCAATATCGTTCCTCTTTGAATAGGTACGGTACCTTTCTTAGAATTCTCCATCTTGAACCTTTTCAAGATTTTATCAATATATGCACTTTGATTCAAACCAATCAACCGCCTTGATCTATCCCTATAGATCTTTATTCCCAGAATATAGGCGGCTTCACCAAGATCCTTAATGGAAAAACAACTTCCAAGCCAGGTTTTTACACCTTCCAAGGTTGGAATGTCATTTCCAAATAGTAGTATGTCATCAACATACAATACTAGGAAAGTTATTGTGCTCCCACTAGCCTTCTTATACACACAAGCCTCATCAGCGTTTTTGATGAAACCAAATTTCTTTACTTCCTCATCAAAACGGTGATTCCAGCTTCTCGATGCTTGTTTTAATCCATAGATTGATTTCTTTAACTTGCATACTTTATTAGGATGTTTTGGATCGACAAAACCTTCAGGCTGAACCATATAGACATCTTCCTCAAGATATCCATTTAGGAAAGCGGTTTTGACATCCATTTGCCAAATCTCATAATCATAATGAGCAGCTATGGCAAACAATATCCTTATAGACTTTAGCATCGCAACAGGTGAGAAGGTTTCATCATAATCAACCCCTTGAGTTTGAGTGAAACCTTTTGCTACAAGTCTAGCTTTATAAGTATCCAAGTTTCCATGCATATCCGTTTTCTTCTTAAAAACCCACTTACTTCCAACTATTTTGGAGTTAAGAGGTGGTACAACCAAGTCCCATACTTGATTGTCATACATGGATTGCATCTCAATGTTCATGGCTTCAAGCCATTTGTCACAATCCGTATTGGACATTGCATCATGGTATGTGGTTGGTTCATCAGAATCTATCACATAGCATCCATCCATGAAAAATCCGTATCTTTCAGGCGGATTACTAATTCTAGCACTTCTGCGAACGTCTTGTGTGTTTTGATCAACCCCTTGATCATCCTCAACATCCTCATGTTGAGTGCTACTTTCAACCAAACGTATATCGGGTTGTGTCTCTTGATCCTCTTCAAGATCCACTGTTCTACTGCCAGCTCCTTCCATAAGGAACTTTGCTTCTAAGAACTCACCCTTTCTGGCAACAAACACCTTTTGTTCCAGTGGATCATAGAAATAATATCCCATAGAATCTCTAGGATATCCAATAAAGATACACTTGGTGGATCGGACTTCCAATTTGTTTGGGGTGGGAGTTTTAACATAAGCCTCACAACCCCAAACCCTTAAGTATGATAGGGATGGGACCCTTCCATGCCATATCTCAAAAGGTGTCCTTTCCACCTTTTTGGTTGGGGCCATATTTAGAATACGGGCCGCGGAGAGCAGAGCGAAACCCCAAAATGATAGAGGTAATGTGCTTCTAGCCATCATAGATCGGACCATATCCAATAAGGTTCGATTCCTCCTCTCAGACACACCATTATGTTGTGGTGTTCCAGGTGGAGTGAGTTGTGAGACAATCCCACAACTCCTAAGATGATTTTGAAAGGCATCACTTAGGTATTCACCTCCTCTATCGGTACGAAGAATTTTAATTGACTTGTTGAGTTGATTTTCTACTTCATTTTTGAAGATTTTGAACATTTCAAAAGCTTCGTCTTTGTGCCTTAACAAGTACACATACCCATAGCGACTATAATCGTCGGTAAAGGTAATGAAGTATCTTTCACCATTCCTAGTCATTGGCTTAAAAGGACCACATACATCCGAATGTATGATTCCTAATAATCTTTTGCCCTTTCGGTAGTTCCACTAAAGGGTGCCTTAGTCATCTTACCTTGTAAACAAGACTCACAAACATCAAATGAATCACATTCATTTGTTTTTAAAAGACCATTCTTTTGAAGTGTTTGTAAACGTTTCTTGTTTATATGACCAAGACGACAATGCCAAAGATAGGTATCACTTAAGTCCAACTTGAGTTTCTTGGTGTTAGTTTGGTACAATGAACTATTTAAAGTATTTTCATGAACAATTCATAAATACCATTAATTGGAATAGCTTTAAAATAGAACATACCATTTAAAGAAACATGAATATCATTTTCAATAAAAGATAATACATAATCATAATGTCTTAATTGGGATACAGAAATAATGTTCCTAGTCAAACTAGGAGCATACAAAACATTCTTCAAAATAACTTCCAAACCACTTGGAAGTCTTAGGATGTAGTCTCCACGAGCTTCAACTAAGACTTTAGTTCCATTTCCCATGAAGAGGCTAACATCCCCTTGTTTGAAGTCCCTACTTCTTGTGAACCCCTGCAACAAATTGCAAATGTGAGTTCCACATCCGGTATCCAATACCCATGTGTTAGAAGATGTAACATTAAGATCAATATGAATCATGTATATTGTACCTGAGGTCTGCCCGGCATCCCTCTTGGCTTTCAACTCTTGGAGATGGACAGGACAATTCCTTGCCCAATGTCCAATCTCCCCACACTTGAAGCATGGGTCATTTGTAGCAACCTTTTGCTTCTTCTCTTGTGGTTTGGGTGGCACCCTTGCCACCCCTTTCCCTTTTCCCCAAGCAGGTCCCTTGCCCTTGGCAACTTTTGCCTTGGGTGCGGGACGAGGCCTTTTATTGTTCCCACCTTCATTGATGGTGAGAACGGGTAAAACCCTTTTACCCATGGCCGCCTCGGCAGTTTTGAGCATTGAGTGAAGCTCACCAATGCTTTTGTCCCAAGCATTCATGTTGTAATTCATCACGAATGTCTCGAACCTCTTGGTAAGGCCATTCAGGATCAAATCCGTGGCCAATTCCTTCGAGATAGGACAATTAAGCCTCTCGAGGCGGTCAATGTGACTTTTCATCTTAAGTACATAAGATGAAACAGATTGGTTGTCGTCCATACGACATGCATGGAGTGCTCGAACCGTTTCGAAGCGCTCAACCCTTGCTTGCTGTTGGAACGTTTCCTTCAGCTGGGTTATCATGTCGTAAGCTCCGTGGTGTTCATACTCCTTTTGGAGATCCGGAGTCATGCTCGCTAGCATGAGACAAGACACTTGGACGGAGTCCTCAGTGTACTTTAGCCAATCATTCAAGGCCTCCTCATCATCCTCGCTAGGTTGATCAGGGATAGGGTCGTCTAAAACGTACGATCTTCTCTCTTGCTTGAGAACGATTCTCAAGTTTCGATACCAATCGATTAAGTTGTTGTGATTTAGACGTTCCTTTTGGAGGATCGCTCGTAAAGATTGGTTGGACGCGAATGAGTTATCGGAATTATCATTATTAGAGGCCATCTACAAAATTTAACAAAGTTTTATTTAGTATTTTCGATATTATCAATTTTAATAATTAATGCCTATTAAGGTCAATTATATATTAAAATCTAGAACCAACATTACATTTAAATTGTGGTTAGGTGACCTTTATCCCACGATTTAAATTAATAAGGTGGTCAACGATTGACGGTTGCAACCATTTGCAACTTCTAGAGGTATGGGATCGACCTTTGAACATCATATGTAAAGTCGGCATGTAATCCCATCAACACCATTTGGAAACCACATTGTAGGTGATCCATTTAACATGGTTTGCAAATCAAGACATCCTACTTACACCCACGTGTGAGTTTGCCAAAACAAATGGTTAGGTGACCTTTATCCCATAAGTAAGGCATTCTCACCTCAAATCACAAGTTCCCTCAAAATGGTTAGGTGACCTTTATCCCACTAAGAGTTCCCAAGTGACTCAAGTGTTGTGTAAAAGGACGGTGTTGATCTCGTTTTTAAAATTTTAGAGATTTCTTAATTCTAGTTTAGAAAACTCTATGTACTTGTATTTGTATGCTTTCAAATACAAGGTACCCTATGGTTCTTAGATTAAAACCAATTTTAATCTTTAAAATCATTAAACCATTTTAATAACTTTTATTAACTTTAAAGAACCAACATTTTCAGCTTGTTAAGTTGGTTAATGAGTTTGTGATGAATATTCAAATACAAACCAAACAATCAAACAACAAACAATCAACCAAGCATAAAACATAAACAAACATATGTGCATAACCATAGCCCTTATGTTGACAACACTTGTTTGCCATCACAAGTGTTGTCTTTGGTCTTTCTAAGGGTCAAACATATCATAAAGGTTCCAAGAACCTCCCACTAGAAACCGCATCCAAATGCTCCATGTTTCTTGTGTCTTTATGTCCATCTTTGGGTCTTGATCTTGTACATCTTCCTTTTACAAAATTGTATCCTAATACATTTTTCTAGTAAAGGAAATGAACCTAATCTATTATTACATAACCAAATGAATGAATAATTACAACCCAAATGAATAAACACAAAAATTACAACCAAATTGAATGAATAAAACAACCACTAGAATCATCCAAACAACACAAGGCCACAAGCTAGGTTATGCACATAAACAACCAATGATCATATCATCAATTCATATAATGAAAAACCCCATTTAAAACCCCAAATTTCAGCCAACATAAACTGAAATTTTGGGTTTTAATCATTTTCCAACAACCAACATTCATAATATGTTTCTTTCAAGGTCTAATCACTAGCATGTGTGATATGACCTTGAAAGTTTGGGGAATCATTCATATAAACTATAACAGCCCAAAATCAGCCTATAACATGTCTAATATCATCTTTTAAAACCAATTTCAAAAGATAAATCAAGCAAGTCATCCACATAACCGGCTCTTGATACCATTGTTGGGTTTATTTGAAGATAAAACCGTTTTATCCTCTTGGTATTTCAGAAAAACGCAGCGGATAAATTTGTATTTAAAACATGATTTTAGATCTGAAAATCCATGTTTTATGATGATTAATATACAAATAAACAAACCCATAACAATAAGGATCATTTATGTGGATTAAACAAGCTATGAATACATAAAACATCCATAATAGACAACCATTATGAAGCTGCCAAAACTACCTTTCAGCAGTGGATAATAACACTCCAAAAGAGCTGCCAAAAACCGTGGGTTTGATGGAGATGGAGATGTCAAAATCGGCCAAGACTCCAAGAAGAGGAGATCCTCAAGCTAGTATACCCAAGCTTGTATGCAACCCACCTTCTAGTTAGGAAGAATAACACCACCAAAAGGCCAAATGAACCCTCTTTTTCTGCTGAAAATCCGTAAGGTTTAGAGAGAGAGAGAGAGATTGTGTTTTGGTAAAATTGCATGAATGAATCATGGAGAGCATTGAGTGTGTGTATGTATTAAAGTGTTGTCAATTTTCAAGAGGAAAATTGGTCCAATCCCAAGCAAGGGGCGGCCAAGACCAAAAAAAATCAAAACCCATTTCCCTCTAAAATTTATAACACATTACACATTGTTACTTGTCATATGTCACATAATAAAAGGTTACTTTCTAGACCAAATTTAAAATGTGACATATGTGCTCTTTAATTAAACAATTTTAATTAAAGTACACTCATGTGTTATAAGTTGTTATTTAAACCCCTTTTAAATGACAAGAATAACAGTAAACTCATCAACAAATTATCCTAACAATTTGTTCCATCTCATATGCAATTTATTTAGAAAACCCATTTTCTAAATTGGTGTAAATATTTAATTGCATGATCATATCATCAATTAAATATAAATTGGTGTTTTCCAAGCTTGTTATTGGGTATAACCCGACTTGGATCATAACGTACTAACCACATCAATATTCTAAGTGTCTTGGGCACACAGAATCCAACACCATGTACCACTGATGTCCAACACCCTGCGCTGTTAACAGACAGGTGATGGAGCATACGTCTTTGCCATATGTTATACTCATTCCTAACCAGCATAGGAGGCTTGGTTGAGGAACCAGTATTGTGAGGATCATTGGAAGGAGTGGTCATTTTCAGATCAAAAACAATTTAGTTCAAGTTTTAAAAAGTTTTAGACAGACCACAACAGACTCAATGAGAACCAAGAAAAGATCTCAGGATGAATGAGCAGAAATACAGAAAATTCAATCTCTATAATCGTTTCTTGCAAAAACAAAAGCTAATTCAATCAAACTTAGATCTTGAATAGCAGTTTCAATGATCAATTGTTAGATCGATCAATGATTAACCTGCTCTGATACCATTTGACAGGATCAGCGATCACACGTTTGATGTATTAGGATACAAAGTAGCGGAATACAAACTAGAATTAGACAAATTGTAGCAAGCAATTGATACTTGTAAGCATTAAGATCGCATACGGTTATAGGGAGAGAATATATATATTTCTGATTTCAAGGAATGTTTATAGATGTAGAATATTTCTAATCAAATCAAGCATTCATTCCATTCATTCACTCATTCATCCATGATTACAATAGGTTGTCACTCCTTATATAGAGTGCAACAATCACTATTGTTATCACGGAAAGTGACAACTGGCAGATCTAATACAAAAATAACTAATTCTTAACAAACTACTGAAATGTTCACAACTACTGAGAACATATCAGCATGTTAAGTACAAAATATAAAACTACTGAAACTACAACGACTGAAGAACAAGCTCTTCAGTCGTTTTACAAAACTACTGAAACATAAAAATATAAAACTACTGATATCACAACTACTGAAGAAGTACTCTTCAGCAGTTGTGACAAACTACTGAGGCTTCAGTACTTGATCTTCAGACTTTGACCTTCAGGTGTTTCATCAGCTGATGACTTCAGTAGATACCATCAGCTGATGTCTTCAGTCTTTGTCTTCAGACCTTGTACATCAGTTGTTGATCTTCAGCACTTGTAAACTCTTCAGTTGTTGTACTTCAGTACTTTGGTCTTTCAGCTTCAGCACTTGTGTTCTTCAGCTGTTGTACTTCAGCACTTTGGTTCTTCAGCTGTTGAGGTCTTCAGCACTTGATCTTCAGCTGTTGAAGTCTTCAGCACTTGTCAAACTACTGATGAGGCTTTCAGCAGTTGTTGTGATACCATGTGGGACTTAGAGGTTTTCTGATCTTGGCTCATTGGTTCTTTTGGTCCAACATAGAGGATATTAAATTTAGATCAATATGAATCATGAAAATTGTACCAGAGGTTAGCCCAGCATCCCTCTTAGCTTGCAACTCTTTGATATTGATGGACAATTTCTTGCCAATGTCTAATCTCCCCACACTTAAAGCATGGGTCAATTGAAGCAACCTTTTGCTTCTTCTTCGCTAGTTTTGGTGGTGGCGCTCTTACCACTCCCTTCCCCTTTCCCTTAATGTACCCTTTGCCCTTGGCAACATTTGCCTTTGGGTGCGGGGTGAGGCCTGTTCTTGTTCCCACCTTCATTGATGGTGAGAACGGGTAAAACCTTTTTACCCATGGCTGCCTCGACAATTTTGAGCATAGAGTGAAGCTCACTTATGTTCTCGTCCCACCCGTTCATGTTATAATTCACAACAAAGTTGTCAACCTTTTTGACAAAGAGTTGAGGATCAAGTCCGTAGCCAACTCTTTCGAGACGGGACAATTCAGCCTTTCGAGATAGTCAATGTGGCCTTTCATCTTAAGTACAAAAGATGAAACTGATTGGGTGTCATCCATACGACATGCATGGAGTGCTCGAACCTTTTCGAAGCGCTCTACCCTTGCTTGTTTTTGGAATGTTTCCTTCAACTGGGTAATCATGTCATACGCTCCATGATGTTCATACTCCTTTGGGAGATCCGGAGTCATACTTGCCAACATGAGGCAAGACACTTCGACCAAGTCCTCAGTGTATTTCACCCAATTATTATAGGCCTCCTCATCCTCCTCATTAGGTTGATCGGGAATCGGATCGTCTAAAATATACGATTGTTTCTCTTGCTTGAGAATAATTCTCAAGTTTCGAAACCAATCTATAAGTTATTATGGTTTAGACGTTCCTTTTGGAGAATGTTCCTTAGTGATAGTGAGTGAACGGACGGGATATCATTATTTTCATTGTTGTTGGTGGCCATCTACAAAATTTAACAAAGTTCAATTTTAGTATTTTTTATATTATTCATATTTTAATTATTAAAGCCCTTTTATGTGTCTTACATAATTTTAAAATTCTAGTATCCAACGTTCCATTTAAATAGTGGTTAGGTGACCGTTATCTTATTATTTAAATTAACAAGGTAATCAACGTTTTGACAATTGCAACTGTTTGCACCTTCTAGGGGTATGGGATTGACTTAAACAACATATGTATGGTTAGCACGTTTATCCCATCAACACCTTTGCATGCAGGAAGCACTTGGGTTATTTTGGATGCATGAACCTTTCTATAGTCCTTACAAACTCCCCCTAGGCTGATCCTACCAAAACAAAGAAGTGTCTCAAGATATTGATAGTGCTCATCATGATCATGACCATTCCTTTCTTCATCAATTGGTCTGGATCACTCAAACTTTCAAAATACCTTCTCATGTCAAAGAGATCATGCAGAGGTAAGTTAAGCATGTCTTGCTAGAAGTACACATCTTGACCAACTTGATATTTATTGACATTCTATCTGTCTAGATTAGTATTAAAAGTCCATGACAAGATGGGTCTTCTGGATGCAAGAGGCTCTACATGAGTTAGAGTAGGTTGAGTAGGGTCTTCTTGTATATATTTAGGATGCTCTGACTCATCCTGAGGTCTGGAAATGGATGCCTTTGGTTTCTTCTTTGATACAGATTTAGAGGCCATCATTTTCTTCCTTTTTAACTGAGTAGACCGGCCTTCAGTACCTGGTTGTTATATTTTGTTTTTCTCAGTTGGGCCTTCCTCCCTTATAGGTTTAGAAAGAGAGGGACTTGGACCATGCTGTTGATCAGAAGATGAAGCTTAATGTGGTCCAGCATGAGGTCCAGGTTGTGTTGTCACAAATGGTTCAACCTTAACCTCACCTTGAGGAGTAGCCTAAATTGGTGGAGAGTGTAAGTCAACAAGCTCTCCTCTTTTAATCTTCTTATTAATCACTCTAATGTGCTCATCCATAGTGTATAGTGACATGGACCAAGTCTCCTTCCGTAGAATCCATACAGCTTCAAGAAGCTCATCATCTTTTGCCTCTCAATAAACTTCTTTTGAATCTTTTGGATGATGGCCCTTAGCTTTGCTACTTCTTCCTTTATCTTCCTCTTAGTAGCCTTTTGTTCTTTGAGAGCTTGTAGCTCAAGCTTCTTAAGGTACTAAAACTCTATTACTTATATAATTAAGGAAGAAGTACCGCTGCGTGGTAGACTCTTGTGGCACTCAGAGAGTTAATGATGTTTTGTCTGCTAGCTCTCTTGTCTACCTGAGGTTGTTCAGTTGCAGCATCCTATTTCTGAAGACTTTTTTAAACTAGGGAGAGGGTAGAAGCATGTTTGTATAGTCGTTTTGCTTTCTTCTTCCTTGATCTTATGGAGAAACTGTGCATCCTCTGCCTCCTTCCTCTCTTTAAACATCTCTTTGTCTGCTAGTTCATCTAATTCCTCTAAGGGGAGAGAGATGATCTCTTCACCAACAGGTATTTCACTAGGAATGGGATGCTAAAGTTTTTGGTTCTTTGATAGTGCTCACAGGTTCTATCACTAACCCTTCAGTCAAGGTTTCCTCTTTGAAGCTAATCTTAGGGTCCATTATAACATCCAGTTGACCAATGACATTGCCTACTCGCATTTGTTTACTTGCTTTAAACACTTCAGCAATCCTGTCTTGTATCTTTTCAGCCAATCTTTCAACTTGAATATGATGAGTTGGATTGGCAAGTGGCATGTGACAAGATCAAGACCTTCACAGTAGTTAAAGGTCTGAAAGTTAATATCTTTTGTTTCCCTTGAAGTCTATAAAGTATGAGGGCTCTTCTTTTAGCATCATACCTCCACCCTAGTATGTAATTTGAAGCTCCTTGGGGTGGAGATGATATTGCCCATAAAATAGCCTCCTCAAATAAACTCTAAATAAGAGAGTCAACGTCAATATGGACTTGAGCAGGTTGCTAAGTATGGTCACTTGCAAATGAAGGTGGTGAATCCTCTATGTCCATACTCTATGAAGAACTCTTAGGTTCAATGATTGTTAAGACTTTCTCCCTTTTTTGGTAGCATCACCCTCTTGTATAGGTGAGCTACGAGTTAGGTCTATCGCATCCATAGGTTCTTGTTTTTTTGGATGAGCTTTCATTAAAGGTCTCCCAGCTAGTTTCTCCTTGAGATAAGAAATCTCAAGTTGCTGATCATTGGCTCTATTTTGTAGGGGATGTTAGGTTTTGTAACAAGATGATGTAGTATGGATTAGAAGAAGATGATGATGCTTCTTGAATGTCTAGCCTCCAAAAGAGAAGTCCTCAAGCTTGTATACCCACAAGCACTTCAAACACCTAACTTTTTAGGTAGTTTAACACCAACTCTATCCTTCTTCTTGCAAATCCGAATTCAGCCAAGCCAAAACCAAATTTTCAGCTTGTAAAAATGATTTTCAGCCAAGAAGAAAGAGAGAAAAGACCTTTGCATGTGTGTGTAAGAGAGAGTGATTGGAGAGGAGTGTAAGAAACATAAAGTCTTGTATTAAACCAAGACTAAATGAATCAAAACCCCACAAAAGGGGCGGCCGAATGAACCCTCTTTCAAATGGGTTTCCTCCCATTTTATTTTATAAACTTTACACACTTAAAACTATAAGATTTATAAAATAAAAACCTCTTTTAATTTTATAACATTAACACACTATTATTTTTTATTATTTAACTTTCTTAAATTAAAAATAATTTCACATGACCAAATTATCCATATAATTTGTTCTATTTCAAATGCAATGTTTTAGAAAACCCATTTTCAAAATTGGTGTCAATATTTATTTATTTGATCTTACTAACAAATAAATATTTATTGGTGTTTGTTTAGCTTGTTATTGGGTATGACCCAACTTGGATCATAACGTACTAACCACATCAATCTTGTATGTGTCTTGGGCATACAAGATCCAACAGGGTAGTCACCTAAGATTCCAAGTGACTAACCTTAAAGACTAAGTAAGTTCATGTTTTTGATAGTTTTTGAACCTTTAGTCTCATGTTCCCCTCATATCCATCAAAAGAATCATGGGGGATGAGAGAATAGGAGCAAAGTCTTCTTCCTCATCAGCAACATAATTTTCTTGGCTGTTGGATTTCCTCTGCTCAAGGACAACTTCAGGTGAAGTGTCAATGGGCTAAGTTGCCATAGTTGAGGTCTTAACATTGTAATCACTTGTAAAAGTAAAAGCCTCTTCCATATGGACCTCCTGAAAAGGTTTATGAAGATCCACCTTAATAATGGGTAAATGATGTGGGCTAGACAGGGGAGAGACAAGAGTACTCATCTCTTTTTGAGTGGGAGAAGAGTAAAGAGACAAGAGGAACCTCAACACTAATCACTTGTTTGATGGGAGTGGTTTGCTCCTCAGGAGAAGTGGGAGCTCTAGTGTCTACTACTTCCTATATGGGTGATGATATGGGGGCTTGCATAAGCTTAGTAGCTTGTGTAGGGGTTTGGTTGGATTTTCTTTGGTAAGTGAGGATTTTTTGTGGTTGTTTTGATGGTTGAGAAGTAGAAGGTGTGGGTTTAACACTAGCTTGAGTTGCTAGGCTGTCACCTTGAGCAATGAGCTCTAACATTTTTGGGACGACTGTATCTACCCAGAGAAGCCAACAGTTAGCTTCTTCATTGTCTTAATGATGTCGGGTTTTATTAATCCCAATTTAGTAATATTACTTGTTCCCCTTCAATTGTGAGCCTAGTTCATAGTTAAGAATGTGTTGAACATATCTAGGGAAGATGTAATACTCTAAGGAGTCTAAGTTCGCAAGCAAGTTAGTAAACACAAATTTTGAGTTCCTGAACTTGACCCCTTGAACTATGAAGGAGAGATCCTTAAGAATGTGGTCCCATCCTCCATCCTTGTTGGACAAGATGTGGATGACCATATGAAGTAATTACTTCCATGTAAGGCCCCGATCCCGGGACGCTTACAGCTGGTCGACATCGCACATAAAACATATAATTATATTTAACATTCATAAAACATCGCAGCGGGACATTAAAATAACTTTTAATTTCATTATAATTGCTTTTGCAAATCAATACAATCATTCATTTCAAAACATAGTTCGTTCGCATTACAATGCAAAAACATTAATGAGAGGAATGCCATCCAAAAGAGCCAACTAGCCACCCCGTGCCATCCTCAGCAACTTTACCTGCCAACTGCAAAATGCATAAAAGTTAGCGTTGCTGAGTGAGTTCTAGTTTTCAGTAAACATACTTTACTTTATATAAAACCGTTCTTTACTTTTGCATGTGATCACACATCATACTCATACATAGATAATATCATTGTTATCTTCATCATTCATTCATTAACTTCATTCATTCATGCTTTCTTACTTTCATTCATACATTCATCATTACTTCTTTTCATTCCATCAAAAACCATGAACTTTACCCAACCGTCATGCATAAAGCTGGTACTGGGCCAGGGTCTATCATAGACCCCCCATCAATGCGCACACCATCCTGGCCATAGTACCTAGGGTAAATTCAGGTGTACCATTGTCATGTGTTATACCCACCATCATGCATAAAGCTGATAGTGGGCGAGGTCTATCATAGACCCCCCATCATGGAGCATAGCAGCCTGGCCACAGTATCTAGGGTAAGAGACAAAGGCTTTATAAAACTGGTCAATCACAAAGAAAGACCCCGGTGTGCATCCTTCTGAGGTAGGTAACCCACACACCGTTGAACTAACACCCTTCATTGGGCGTGTTTCCACATACAAGGCTTGCAAGACTTACTTTACTTTCCTTTGTTCATTAATGCATGCATTTTTTCATCATGTTCCTATTTTCATTATCTTCCACTTTACGTTACATAATACTTTTCATTTCATTCATTAACATTCAACGTAAAGCCATGAGGAAATAATCATACATAATAAGGAACATCAACATACATAGTCAACATCATCATATAGGGCATCATACATACATACATACATCATACATACCATCATGCATAAGCATCAATCATATATCATAACATCATCATACATGCCCATCACACCATCTATGACCTCAAAAGTCAACTTACATAGCCCCCGAGAACCTCCCAAGTCAAAGCCTACATTTTACTTTTTTTTTCCCAAAAAGTCAAAATATATTTTAAGTGTTCATCCGCATTTCTTTTTGTTCATCGGCATTTTTTTTTGTTCATCCGCATTTCTTTTTGTTCATCCGCATTTGTTCATCCGCATTGACTTTACTCATCTACATTTGTCAATGCTCATCCTCATTTGTTCATCCGCATTGACTTTACTCATCCGCATTTGTCAATGCTCATCCGCATTTGTTCATCCGCATTAACTTTCTCGTCCGCATTGACTTTCTCATCCTCATTGACTTTCTCATCTGCATTTCTTACTCATCCGCATTTGTCAATGTTCATCCGCATTTTTTCATCCGCACTTCTCACACTTAGGTAGTTTTCTAAACTTAGGCGTATGAACTACTGTTTGGGCACATGAGCAGCCAAGGGCCCACTTAAATCATACATTCTAAGCCTTAGGAACATAACCATAACATCATCAATCATGAACATAGTCCAAAATCACACCATCACCGCAACATACACACATTCATACATACGAGTATGAAACCCAGCTTTATAAAAACATACCTTCATGCATTTCCACCACAAAATCAGTTAAAACATGTAAAAGAGGGGTTTTAGAACTTATCTTAGATGCCTCTTTGGGTAAGACTTCCTTCAAAGCCTGATTGCTACAAGATCTCACCTAGTAACCCACTAAAAACACACAACCGAACACACACAACATACATAAGCACACAACCGAGGATGAAACCAGTCAAGAACACCTTAAACACACGAATTCTTACCTTGAATTCGAACTTTTCAGCTCTTGTTCTTCAAAATCAAAGAATTTCATCTCCTTTTCTTTCTCTCTGTAACAAGATCCGAATTTTGTGGGTGTGGAGAGAGTGATGGGCTGCCATCACCTTTTACACCCACTTTTTCAAACCTTTTGTCCTTTTTGACACTTTTTACCCCTTAACTTGGGTAAAATACCTTTTCTTTCTTTTCTTCACTTTATTCTTCT
The DNA here is from genome assembly GCA_025506515.1 of Flaveria trinervia. Classification (NCBI taxonomy): domain Eukaryota; kingdom Viridiplantae; phylum Streptophyta; class Magnoliopsida; order Asterales; family Asteraceae; genus Flaveria; species Flaveria trinervia. The sequence goes on along the minus strand of CM046454.1, from coordinate 23,711,963 downwards.
TTCTTTGACTCTAAAAAAATAACCGGGTATTACAAGTCCACCCTCTTATATAGGTTTTGTCCCCGAAACCTGTTATTCCTCAAACAATTGTGGGTAATGCTGTCTCGTCTCTTCTTCGGTCTCCCATGTAGACTCAGATCCCTTTCTGTGATTCCACTATACACGCATTGTCACACCCCAACCTTGACGGCGGAAACGTCGAGGTGTGAGGGTTAAGATCGTTCACAGCCACATAACACTATTAATAACCCAAATATATATTAAACATAAGTTCCAATTGTACCATTACAATCATAAGTCTCAAAGAAATTAAAAGCATAACATAAGTTGCAACAAGCCATTTTATTTCCTTTATTTAACTAGGTCCATTCCTAGATGTGTAAGCTTCAAAGAGTAGAAATCAAGCTTGAGTATTTCCTGAAACATGTTAAAAAGAAAAAGGTCAACAATAATGTTGGTGAGATTTCCATAGTTTGCAATAGATAAGTATATAAAAAATGGCAATTCATGTTGTAAGTTCAAGAACAAAGTAAACTGGGGATGTAAGACAGAAATGCACAATCAAACCTCGACAAAGTTTTACAAGTCTCAAACATTTAAAAGTATATACGATTAGCTAAGTGTACTTGGATCAACCAAGCAGGCTTGTCTGGCCCATAGATCTATGACTTTGCTAGGCTAGCAATAGTTAATGATTGTACATATATTCGACATTACATGGTAGCTACCAAGTTCAAATAACTACAACATACAGGTGAAATGCCATAAGTTTACAAGAATCAAACGTGTTTACAAGTGCAAAGTTTATAATGTAACATATTTCACCCCAAATGTGTAAAAATATAAAAAGGGGTATAGAAATACTCACTTGATCAAATAAGTATAGAAAAGATGATTAATAAGAAATATTAAATAACGCTCCAACGCAAATCCTTCACAATGCACCTAAAAACATATATATATATATATATATATATATATATATATATATATATATATGTATGTATGTATGTATATATGTATATATGTATATATATGTATATATATTTACAAGGTTTAAGTTTATTAATAAGATTAAAGTTTTAACGCGAACTAGGGTTTTGATAGCAATTTGGGGGTTATTTTTATAAATAAAATTAGTAAACTATTATTTATATTTTGATTGATGAAAGCAGGTATCATTTATAAAATTTTAAAGGAATTAAAACATAAGATTCAATAATAATTTAATAACTTAAATTATTATATAAATCCATTTTTATAACAATACTTAGTTATAATTTTTGTAATAAAACGTTGAAATGTTTTATAAGAAAAAATAATAATAATATCTAGCTGACTTTAAAAAAATATTTGAAGTTTATAAAAGTCATTTTTATATTTATAAAATTTTTTCCATAATTAAATTAAAGCTAAAAAACTTTAAAAAAATACATGAGGGTCCCCGGGTTCGAACCCGGGACCTCATGTTTAGAGTACATGTGTCATAACCAGTGAACCAAAGACCTTAACCGCTGTATGATACAACTTTTAAATTATAAAAACACGATTACAAGGAAATCCCCATGAGCATAAGAACCCTAGTTTCAATTTGAGCCAAATTGATCCCCAATTTGATTACATTAATGAAATTAACCTTGGGGCTTTTAATACCCAAGTAAAACCGAGTAGATAAATGTATTTAGTTACCCGATTTGAAATCGAATTGATAGCAAGCAAGATGAAGAACAGTCGTGAACTCGTAGAGCTTGATTGATGTTCAAACGATGATGTTAATCAAATTTGTTCCACAGGAAGCTTCTAATGACCTCAAGGATAAAAAGCCCTATGTTAATTTCGAGTTTTGAAGCTCTAAAGATGGGGTTCAAATAGTTGCATGTTCATGATGAGAGGGTTGTTTCGGTCGAGTTGTTTATGTGTTTTCAGGAGAAATTGGAACCAATAATCGTTTAGGAATGACTAGATAATTGATTAGGTTCGTTTAATTAGGTTATTATTAGACTTTAATGCTTCAAACGACTATGAGTTTAATGATGATTTCGGTTATGCATCGTTTGGGTTTGTAACCGGTGTTAGAGCTCAATTATAGTAGTTTATTGAGTCCGAATCAAGTTCCCGAATGGTTTAGGTTGGTTTGGAGGTTACAATTTGATGTATTTTGATGATTTTAAGGTCGTAAGACTCTGGTCGGAAGGTGGCCAGAGTTGCGGCCGGAAAATCGGGTAAGGGAGGGGGCATTGGTTTGGGTTTTAAAATTTTACAACATTGGTCACTCAACCTTCAATCTTTATTATTTTATGCCCAAAACTTCTTTTAAAGTTTCAAAATTACCAAATTAACCCCTTAACTTGCTTAATTTAAGTTTTAAATAGTTTCCAAGCTTAGTACTTTTACAAACTATTATTATTATTGTTACTATTATTATTATTATTATTATTATATTATTATTGGTATTATTATTATTACTAATATTATTATTTTTATTATTATTATTATTATATTATTATTATTGGTATTATTATTATTACTAATATTATTATTTTTATTATTATTATATTATTATTATTATTATTGTATTATTATTATTACTAATATATTATTATTATTATTATTATTATCTATTATATAATAATTATCATTATAAGCTTTCAAGTTGAAGACAAATTAAAGCTATATGCAAACGTAACCCATAAGTTTCATATTAGGCAACAATGGTCCTTACAAGAATTAACAAAGTTAACTTTAAATTAACCCAAAATTACAAGATGTTATAGTCTCCCCAACTTAAAAGAATTTCATCCCGAAATTAAAAATGAACTAAGCGAACAAATGCGGGTATCTCTCTTCATATGATCCTCATGCTCCCAAGTGAACTCAGCCCCACACTTGTTCTCCCAACGAACCTCGACGATTGGATTAGTTGTGGTTCTCGTCTTCTTCATAATACGATCCATGATTTCAACAGGTTTCTCAACAAAGTGCAATGACTCGTCGATCTGGATGTCTTCCAATGGAACATGCAGACTCTTGTCGGCCAAACACTTTCTCAAATTTAAGACATGGAACACAGGATGAACTCCACTAAGGTCGGAAGGTAGTTCCAGTTTATAAGACACTTTCCCAATCCTTTTCAAGAATTTGAAAGGTCCTACAAATCTAGGAGCTAGTTTACCCTTCTTTCCAAAGCAAACAACACATTTCCACGGTGAAACTTTAAGAAGAACCATGTCGCCAACTTGGAACTCCAATGGCTTACAACACTTATCGGCGTAACTCTTTTGTCGACTTCTTGCCACTTCAAGGTTCTTGCAGATTGTGGAGACTTTATCGGTCGTTTCTTGTATAAGTTCAAGACCAGTGATGAAATTTTCACCAACGTCAATCCAGCAGATCGGTGATCGGCATTTACGACCATACAAAGCCTTGAATGGTGCCATCTTGATACTTGAGTGATAACAATTGTTATACGAAAATCCCGCGAGTGGTAAATGCGTATCCCAATCACCACCAAAGTCAAGGACATAAAGACGCAGCAGATCCTCGGGGTTTGGATTGTTCGTTCGGTTTGACCATCGGTTTGAGGATGGTAAGTCGTACTTAAATCCAATTGAGTACCCAAGAGTTCTTGCATCGAAGACCAAAAGTGTGAAGTGAAGCGAGCATCTCGATTGGAAATAATGTGTAAAGGCATGCCATGACGACTCACAATTTCGTCAATATAGATGCAAGCCAGCCTTGAGACTTTGTATGTATCTCGTATGGGTATGAAATGTGTCGTCTTGGTCAAACGGTCAACAATGACCCATATGCTATCATGTCCACGAGGAGTACGAGCTAACTTGGTTATGAAATCCACGGATATATGTTCCTATTTCCACATAGGGATTTCAGGTTGCTCAAGTAAACCACTTGGTCGTTGATGCTCGGCCTTGACTCTTGCACACGTGAGACACTTGGAAACATAAGATGCGATATCCTTCTTCATTCCAGGCCACCAATATTGACCACGCAGGTCCATGTACATCTTATCGGAGCCAGGACGAATGGAAATCGGGTTTTATGAGCTTCGTTCATAATGAAATTTCAAAGGTTATCACGATTCGGGATCCAAAGTCGATTCAAGAAGTATCACATGCCATTCGGTTTTGTCTCTAGTTGTGATTGAATGTTAGGCATCAAATCTTCATCCTTCCCTTTATCGGTTAGTGCCTCTTGTTGAGCCTTACGACGGCATAACTCGAGGTCACTATCGATTCTTATGTTTTGGAGCATGATAGTAGCCTCATTGACATCTACGTGAATCTCGGTATCAAATTCTCCTAGCATATCAAACCATTGCCTTCGATCTCGAATTCTTGGAGCGAGACAGTCTTGTTGTGGACCTTGCGACTTAGCACGTCGGCTACAACATTCGCCTTTCCAGGATGGTAGCAAATGTCGCAGTCGTAGTCGCTAATCAACTCGATCCAATGTCTTTGTCTCATATTGAGATCCTTTTGGTTGAACACGTGTTGGAGACTCTTATGATTGGTGTAGACTATGCATTGCATCCTATATAGATAGTGTCGCCAAATCTTCAATGCAAAAACCAAAGCACCAAGTTCAAGATCGTGAGTCGTGTAGTTCACTTCATGAACTTCAATTGCCTCGATGTGTATGCTATGGCTTTACCTTGTTGCATGAGAACACAACCAAGACCTTGATTAGAAGCATCGCAATACAAGTAAAGTCATCGTTTCCATCGGGAAGTGTGAGAATAGGAGCGTTACACAACTTGCATTTTAATGTCTCGAAAGCCTCTTCTTGCTCGGGTCCCCATTCAAAGAGTCGATTCTTTTGGTTAGCGCCATTAACAGTTTAGCAATCTTCGAGAAATTCTCTATGAACCTACGGTAATATCCCGCTAAACCCAGAAAAGAACGAATCTCGGTAAGGGTTGTAGGAAAACACAAATCTTCATGGCTTCAATTTTAGCAGGATCAATGTAAATTCCTTGGCTATTCACCACATGCCTAAGAATTGAACCTCCTCCAACAAAAATTGACACTTGGAAAACTTGGCGTATAATTCTCCTTCTTCAAAAGTCCAAGGACTTGTCGCAAGTGCGTCTCGTGATCGATTTTGTCTTGTAATAAATAAGAATGTCATCAATGAACATGATCACGAACTTATCCAAATATGGTTTACATACTCGATTCATGAGATCCATGAACACGGCAGGTGCATTGGTCAAGCCAAAAGGCATGACTATGAACTCGTAGTGCCATATCGAGTACAAAAAGCGGTCTTTGGAATGTCATCATCATGAACACGTAGTTGATGATACCCAGAACGTAGATCAATCTTTGAGAATTTAGTTGCTCCTTGAAGTTGATCGAAGAGATCATCGATTCGAGGGAGAGGGTATAGGTTTTTGATAGTAAGCTTGTTGAGTTCTTGGTAATCGATGCACATATGAAATGAACCATCCTTCTTCTTCACAAACAGTACAGGTACACCCCACGATGATGAACTAGGGCGAATGAAACCCTTATCGGTCAACTCTTGCAGTTGACTAGCTAGTTCTTGCATTTCAGATGGTGCAAGATGATAAGGTGATTTAGCCACAGGGTTTGCAACAAGGATTAAGTCAATCTTGAACTCAACTTCTCGCACGGGAGGTAACCCTTTAAGATCCTCGGGAAAAACCTCAAGAAAATCCAGCACGAAAGGAATGTCTTTCAACTCCTTACCCTTGGCTTTCGTATTAACTACATATGCCATAAAGGCCATGTAGTTTTTACTTAAGCACTTGTGGGCCTTGATACAAGACATGAGTTTGAGTCTTTGGGATGATTTCTCCATAAAGACCTTCAAAGTATCACCAGTCGGTAAAGGAATTCGGATACACTTCTCGAAGCATAGAATTTCCGCACGATGCTTGGCTAACCAATCCATACCAATGATAACATCAAAGCTTCCCAATTGCATAGGAATAAGGTCGACGAAGAACTCGTGTTCGTTCAGGCTTAAGGTGCAGTCACATATTACGACGTCAACGACGATAGATTTTCATCGGAGACCTCGACCGTGAAAGATCTTTCCAGATTAACACACGGTTTAGAAAGTATAGGCTCGAATTCCAAGGACAAGAAACTCCTATCTACACCCGAATCAAACAATACAGATGCATAATGATTATTTACAAGATACATACCTGTTTGGTAATAACCCATTATTGGTATGATAAACACAGATAGGAATTTTTATAAGACAAGAAATGATTAAAAGAATTTCAATGACGTACCATTCACCACATCGTTGTTGGCTTGGGCTTGATTGGCGTTGATGTTGAAAGCCCTTCCACGAGCCGGTGGCACAGTTCCCGCATTGCGAGGACATTGTGGACGAATATGACCAGGTTCGCCACAATTATAGCAGGTTCGGTTGGTAAGCATTGTAGTGTTGTTTGGCGCACGAAGGCAGGTAGTTACCAAGTGTCCATACTTCCCACACAACGAGCAGACTCGGCATGGAATGTTGCTTGAATGATGGTACTTGCATGTGTTACACATAGGATGTGGACCAGCATAAGCTTTAGCAATGGGAGCTTGATTCGCAACCACCATTTGTTTTTTAGGAGCATTTGGGGCGGTCACAGCGTAGTTGCATGTCAGGGTGAACTTATGCTTCTTGTTTTGGGAAGATGACTCGGCCTTTACCTCCTTTGCTGCCTCGGGTGTCACCTTCGCAGTAGACTTGGAACCCTTTGCCGACATAGTGCCAGCTCTTATATGATTCTCGGTGAGCTGTGCAGTGATAGTAATCACCTCCTCCAAAGTTGTGAGCCTACTACCCACCACGGCATCTTGAATTTGAGGTGGCACCCCCTTGATAAATTTTTCAATGTTATGGGGCACGGTGTCCACCATGTGTGGTAGGAGCATACTCAACTCATGATGCCGGGTGGAATAAGCCAAGTGATTCCCACCATCTTGTTTGAAGTTCCAAAAATCCTCCTCCAGCTTTTGCAACTCGCTCCTTGGGCAGAACTTTTGGATCATGATATCCTTAAATTCTTCCCAAGGCAACGCCATTGCAACCTCAGTTACACGATTTCTCTTTTCACTATTCCACCATGTTAGTGCCCGTTGTTGAAGAACACTTATGGCATAGCAAACCTTGAACTCGTCGGGGCACTCGCTAACAATGAATGTGTTCTCCATACTTTCAAACCACTCGAGAAGTCCAGTGGCTCCTTCTTTTCCACTAAAGTTAGTGGGTTTGCACGAGTTGAAGTGTTTTAAAGTACAAGTACGATTGTTCCCATTTTGGTTGTTGCTATTCTCTCCATGAGCACCGCTATTCTTCCCATTGGTGTTGTTGCTATTAGCCATTAGGGTGCTACTAAGTTCAGCAACCATGGTCGGGATGACAGCAGCCATTTGCCGGGCGATCATTGCAGCTAGTTTACGGTCGGAACTTCCATGCTTTCCATGGTGACGAGACATGCTGGATATACAAAAATGAGTTAGTTACGGGAATAAGGATAACAAAGGATAATAGTTTAGACAAGGACAAGCTAAGGGTGTAAGGCGCACGGAATGATTCCATTTGGTAACGCATTACCATTTGGAAGCGTTGACACGTCAAGGTGACTTGACCCAATCGCCTTAGAAACTTGTGTATATTGACCATAGTTTATCACTCATCCCAGAAATCCCCAGGTAAGCATGACTAGTCCCGTAGGATTTATGCGAAATGCTTGCCTTAGCCCGAAGGCCTTTTGCCAGGAAATCCAGGATACAGGTGTCTATGTGTCACACAATATTTCTTAGGTTCATGGAATCAAAACCTTGATGAGATTTATATAGATTAGACATAACGTCTAAAGATCCAAGTCATAAGCATAATCATAAGTTTCCATGTGTTGTCGAGAATAAGATTAAGAGGTTTCATGTTCGGGGAGAGTCAAAGAGTCCAAGTTAAGTTTAGGGAGACAAGTAACAATGTTTAGGCAATCCTATGCTAAGGCATCAAATTGCGCATAAAAAGGCATAGTATTATGTAACATGCAAACTATACAATTTACAAGATAGAATCTTTGATTCTATAAGGTTCATGCATACTATAGTCTAGGTCACCATGTCTAATAACCTAGATCCCTACAGTTATGGGCTCTGATACCAATCTGTCACACCCCAACCTTGACGGCGAAAACGTCGAGGTGTGAGGGTTAAGATCGTTCACAGCCACATAACGCTATTAATAACCCAAATATATATTAAACATAAGTTCCATTTGTACCATTACAATCATAAGTCTCAAAGAAATTAAAATCATAACATAAGATGCAACAAGCCATTTTATTTCCTTTATTTAACTAGGTCCATTCCTAGATGTGTAAGCTTCAAAGAGTAGAAATCAAGCTTGAGTATTTCCTGAAACATATAAAAATAAAAGGGTCAACAATAATGTTGGTGAGATTTCCATAGTTTGCAATACATAAGTATATAAAAGATGGCAATTCATGTTATAAGTTAGAGAACAAAGTAAACTAGGGATGTAAGACAGAAATGTATAATCAAACCTCGACAAAGTTTTACAAGTCTCAAACGTTTAAAAGTATATACGATTAGCTAAGTGTACTTGGATCAACCAAGCAGGCTTGTCTGGCTCATAGATCTATGACTTCGCTAGGCTAGCAATAGTTAATGATTGTAATATTTGACATTACACGGTAGCTTCAAGTTCAACTAACTACAACATACAGGTAAAATTCCATAAGTTTACAAGAATCAAACGTGTTTACAAGTGCAAAGTTTATAATATAACATGTTTCACCCCAAATGTGTAAAAATATAAAAAGGGGTATAGAAATACTCACTTGATCAAATAAGTATAGAAAAGATGATTAATAAGAAATATTAAATAACGCTCCGACGCAAATCCTTCACAATGCGGCTATAAACATATATATATTACAAGGTTTAAGTTTATTAATAAGATTAACGTTTTAGCGCGAACTAGGGTTTTGATAGCAATTTGGGGGTTATTTTTATAAATAAAATTAGTAAACTATTATTTTTATTTTGATCGATGAAGGCAGGTATCATTTATAAAATTTGAAAGGAATTAAAACATAAGATTCAATAATAATTTAATAACTTAAATTATTATATAAATCCATTTTTGTAACAATACTTAGTTATAATTTTTGTATTAAATGTTGAAATGTTTTATAAGAAAAAAAATAATAATATCTAGCTGACTTTAAAAAAATATTTGAAGTTTATAAAAGTCATTTTTATATTTATTAAAGTTTTTCCATAATTAAATGAAAGCTATAAAAACTTTAAAAAAATAAATGAGGGTCCAAGGTTCGAACCCGTGACCTCATGTTTAGAGTACATGTGTCATAACCAGTGAACCAAAGACCTTAACCGCTTTATGATACAACTTTTAAATTATAAAAACACGATTACAAGGAAATCCCCAAGAACATAAGAACCCTAGTTTCAATTTGAGCCAAATTGAACCCCAATTTGATTACGTTAATGAAATTAACCTTGGGGCTTTTAATACCCAAGTAAAACTGAGTAAATACATGTATTTAGTTACCCGATTTGAAATCGAATTGATAGCGAGCAAGATGAAGAACAGTCGCGAACTTGTAGAGCTTGATTGATGTTCAAACGATGATGTTAATCAAATTTTTTGCACAGGAAGCTTCTAATGACCTCAAGGATGAAAAGCCCTATGTTAATTTCGAGTTTTGAAGCTCTGAAGATGGGGTTCGAATAGTTGCAGGTCACTATGAGAGGGTTGTTTGGGTCGAGTTGTTTATGTGTTTTCAGGAGAAATTGGAACCAATAATCGTTTAGGAATGACTAGATAATTGATTAGGTTCGTTTAATTAGGTTATTATTAGAGTTTAATGCTTCGAACGACTATGAGTTTGATGATGATTTCAGTTATGCATCGTTTGGGTTTGTAACCGGTGTTAGAGCTCAATTATAGTAGTTTATTGAGTCCGAATCAAGTTCCCGAATGGTTTAGGTCGGTTTGGGGTTACAATTTGATGTATTTTGACGATTTTAAGGTCGCCGGACTCCGGCCGGAAGGTCGCCGGACTCCGGCCGGAAGGTGGCCGGAGTTGTGGCCGGAAAATCAGGTAAGGGAGGGGGCATTGGTTTGGGTTTTAAATTTTACAACATTGGTCCCTCAACCTTCAATCTTTATTATTTTATGCCCAAAACTTCTTTTAAAGTTTCAAAATTACCAAATTAACCCCTTATCTTGCTTAATTTAAGTTTTAAATAGTTTCCCAGCTTAGTACTTTTACAAACTATTATTATTGTTACTATTATTATTATTATTATAATTATTGGTATTATTATTATTATTACTAATATTATTATTATTATTATCTATTATATAATAATTATCCTTATAAGCTTTCAAGTTGAAGACAAATTAAAGCCATATGCAAAGGTAACCCATAAGTTTCATATTAGGCAACAATGGTCCTTACAAGAATTAACAAAGTTAACTTTAAATTAACCCAAAATTACAAGATGTTACACGCACCAGAGGAACCACTTTATTCCTTAACCTCTTCTCTTTACGATCAATGATCGCCACTGGTTGCTCCATATAATTGAGCCGTTCATCTACCTCGATATCCTCTAGTGGAACAATCATATCCTTGGGTGTTCGACACTTTCTCAGATGAGATACATGGAATGTCGGGTGAATTCTACTTAACTAATCTGGTAACTCCAACCTATAAGCCACCTCTCCTACTCTAGCAGTGATTCAGAAATGCCCTATGTATCTCGGGCTCAACTTGCCCCGCTTTCTGAACCGAATGATACCCTTCCAAGGTGAGACTTTCAAAATAACCCTGTCACCCACCTGGAACTCAATCGGTCTACGTCGTTTATCAGCATATGACTTCTGTCTATCTTTGGCTGCCTTCATGAAGGCTTTGATCTTTTCAAGCTTCTCAGTCGTAGCCTCAATCACCTCGACGCTCCCTAACTACTTCTGACCAATATCACCCCATACACACGGGTGTTCGGCATCTCCTACGTTATATCAACTAACGGTAAGTGGTCATCCTAATTCCCTCCAAAATCGATGACACATGCACAAAACATATCCTCCAGCATCTGAATCGTACTCTCCGACTGACCATCCGTTTGAGGATGATAAGCCGTACTAATATGTAACCTCATCCTCATCGCATCCGTTTGAGGAATATTCTGCTCTTTCACCTTTAACTGATGGTATCCTAATTGAAGGTCTATCTTCGAAAACCAACTGGCACATTGAAGCTGATCAAACAAATCATCAATTCTTGGTAACAGGTATCGGTTCTTTTTATCGTCAACTTATTCAGCTCACGGTAGTCAATACACATCCTCATACTACCGTCTTTCTTCTTCACGCATAAGACTGGAGCACCCCAAGGAGAGATACTCGGTCTAATAAACCCCTTATCAAGCTGCTCTTGCAATTGCTCCATCAACTCTCTCATCTCAGTCGGAGCCAACCGATACGATGCCTTGGCAACAGGTTGGGCACTTGGTATCAAATCAATCTAAAACTCGATCTCTCGATCAGGTGGCACTCCTAGTAAGTCTTTGGGAAACACATCTGGAAAGTCACACACAATCAGGACATCGGATAGCTGTGGTGTTGGTGTATCCACGTCCTTTACATAAGCCAAGTAGGCGATACATTCATGCCTCATACACTTTCCCGCCAAGGCCATCGAAATAACTTTTGGAATCGTCATGACTCAATCACCATAAACTGTCACTGAACTCTCGTCAGGCGCTGTCAAACGAATCATCTTTTTGCGACACACAATGTTCGCCTCGTAGTCCGCTAAGCAATCCATCCCCAGGACTACATCAAACCCGCCTAAGGTCATCACGAATGGTCTAACAGGAAACTTGTGACCTTCTAATTCTATATCACAGCCTTCTATCTGCTTAGAAATCCTGGTAGCCTTACCTATGGTAGTTTCTACACCGAAGGGCTCATCAATACTTCTACTCCTAATGGGCAACTTAGCACAAAGGTAGCAAAAATAAAACTCCTACTAGCACCGGAATCAAACAACATAGAAGCAAGAGTTTGGTTACTAGATACGTACCTGAAATGACATCGGGGTCCGTCCTAGCCTCCTCCTACATCATTTTGAAGGCTCTGCGCTTGCTTTTGTCCTTTAGTTCCGGTTGTCTTTCTTGCCCCAAAACTCTTGCCTCTCGGCTCGTTGCAGTCCCTACTTATGTGTAACGCCCCAAATAAAGTCTAAGCAAGCCAAATGGCAACAATGAGCTTAAACGAAATCATTTAATGAAAATAAGATGATGTGAGTTATAGACCGAGTTAACTCTTCGGGTTATGATTTTGACGAGTTTAAGATCCCGGGAATGCCTGATATATATAAACGGATCAGCTTGAGCAGCTCTCATTTGCAACTCAACACTCCAAATTCTAGAGAGAGAGTAGAGAGAGAAAGTAGAGAGAATCAAAGATTTAAGGCTCGGTTGATCACGAGATTGAAGATTGGTGTTCGTGGGCATCCAAACAACAAGAAAACGCCAAGAAACCACGTAAGAAACATCATTTAATCATTCCTTTTGATGTAAACCCGGATTCTAGGTTTGGGGTTTTTGAAAGTGGTAAAGATTCGCCCAAAACTTATGTTTTTTGTGTAAGAAAAAATGTAAGAAGCTTGGATAAAGCTTATTGGGTGATAAACCAAGGTTTTGGATGTAAAATATTAAAGTTTTGGGTCAAAAATGGGTTTGTTCGAATTTTTCAGCCCGTTCTGCGAAACTGGGTGTTCATCCAGCGAAATTAGTTATTCGTCCAGCGAAATTAGTTATTCGTCCAGCGAAATTGTGAATCTTCCTGCGAAACTATAGTTTCATTGGTAGTTTCGCAGACATGGTTTTCCAATGAAAGTTGGGCGAAACTTGTAGTGAACCTGGCAGCAAAGATGCCAGCGAAACTGCTGGCGAAATTAGCAGCGAAATTAGTAGCAAAATTAGCAGCCAAATTAGGCAGAAATTAACTCCCTTGAGTGTTAACTTATCTGCAGGTTGTGTAGTGCAACCCTTGCTTTGAAAGCTTGATTGAGAAGCTACTCATCGAGTACAGGTGAGTTCTAGATCCCCTATTTTAAAGGTTTTAAACTAGTTTGGGGCTGCAAATGCATACTAAATATACGTTTTAAACGACCAAGATTTTAAGAGGTTTTAATGAAAAGATCGATTTTTCTATAAGGAAATGTGCTACATAAAAGTGTTAAAATAAAAAAATTTCACGCTAACCTGGCAGCGCGACCCCAGCCAGGGGCGTTCCCCCTTGGACCCCACTAGGGGCTGCTGCCCCTAGGACCCCGCTGTCAGGGGCTGCTGCCCCCGAACCCTCACTGTCCCACGGAGGGTCGGTTATGTTCTATGATGGCTTTTACTTGTTGGGCATGTGTTGTGTATGTGAACTGATGATGCATGATGTTTATGATGATGTGTGGTGGGGTATGTGATGTTTATGTGATGCTATGTATGTTCATGTTATGTTTTCTTACGTTCCTATTATGTATTATTTCATGACTTACGTGTTATGATTAGGGAATGAATGAAAAATATTATGTAACGTAAAGCGGAACTTAATGATAAGGATAAGAGGAATGTAAGTAAGAACGAATGCATGCATTAATGAATGAATGAAAATAAGAAAGTCTTGCAAGCAATGTATGGAGGTTCACACCCAATGAAGGGTGTTAGCTCAACTGTGTGCGGGTTAGCTACTCTATAAGGATGCACACTGGGGTCTAATCTTTGTGATTGACCATATGTATGGGATCCTTGTCGCTTGCCCTAGGTACTGAAGTCAGCTTCGTGCATAAAGTTCGAGGTCTATGATAGACCTCAGGCACAGTAACCAGCTTCGTGCACATTGTTTGGGGTATAGCACATGGCATTGGTCCGGAATGAAAGATGAATGATAATGATGAGTGTACTTGCCCAGGCCCTAGGGTCAGCTTCGTGCACAATGTTCGGGGTACAGTACATGTCATCAGAAGTTAACGAATGTACGACAGATAAGTAAAGAAGATTATGAATGAAAGTGAATGATAATGATGACGTATGATGATGAATGAACGAAAGTTAACGAATGAATGATCAAAGATAATAATGCTATTATCTATGTGTACATATAATGCATGATCACGAATGAAAGTAATGAACGTTTGTAAAAGGATACAAAGTATTTTATTCAAAAAACTAAAACTCACTGAGCAACGCTAACTTTTATGTATTTTTCAGTTGGCAGGTGATTGTTGCTGAGGATGGCACGGGGCAGCTACTTGGCATTTTTGGGATGGCATCCATTTGTATAACAATGATGTTTTGTGATGTAATGAAAATCATGATATTTTGTAACAATTAACTACATTGTATTATTTTGCAAAAGCTACATTAATATATGAAATGGTTTTAAATTATTCCGTTGCGATGATTTTCATAGATGTAAATGTATATTTTATGTTTTATGTGCAATGATTGTCCAACTGTGAACGTCCCGGGATTGGGGCCTTACATTATGTGACCCTTTCCGCCACAGTTATAACACCTCTTCACCCCACACTCTCTTTCCAGATGATCAAGCCTCCCACACTTACCACACTTCCTCTTCTCCACACCGGACCAAGTTACACGCCGGTCATCCGTACTGGCAACCTTGTTGTTTGGAGTGTAACCCCCACGTTCAACCCGCTTTCCTTTCCAATTCTTGTTTCTGCTACTCTTTTTGTTCACTTCATCGCCCTAATTACCTCAGTCACCATAGACGGCAGAATCGCCTGCATGACCTGTTGAACTCCCTCGAAAACAACCTCTTTCACTATGACCCTCAGACTAGCACTATCATCACCACCTTCCGGTGATGGATCTCAGGCTCTTCGAGTGCCATTTCAGCAGCCCTAGCCATGCTTCTCGTGACACACGGTCTAACACCACATCCACCACAACCTTCACCTGATGAAATATTCGGAGATCTACAACCGGCCATCCTCAACACACACTAAAAGATTCAAACACTAACACGGTCATTTAAGGGAACAGCTTAGTTTATATCAAGTATACTAAGTCCCTAATTATAGTAGCCAGTTGTGATTAGCCACTTACTTTACTCTTCATACCCCAAGCATTTCCTATCCTGGCTATATCAGTATCTAAATCTACAAGAAGCACATAAACCACATAGCATGCGCACATAATGTCGGTTAACATTAAGAAAATACTTGATGACACGCAGCTACTCGGACTGGCATCCCTTCCCTTTCCATCCCATTTTTAGTTTAAGTTTAGGTTATTTTGAAAATTTACCCGTTTCACTTAAACTTTGGCTCTAATACCAACTTGTAAGGCCCCAATCCCAGGACGCTTACAGCTGGTCGATCATCGCACAAAAAACATATAGTTACGTTTAACCTTCATAAAACATCGCAGCGGAACGTTAAAATAACTTTTCATTTCATTATAATTGCTTTTGCAAGTCAATACAATCATTCATTTCAAAAAATCGTTTATTCGCATTACAATGCAAAAACATTAATCAGAGGAATGCCATCCAAAAGAGCCAACTAGCCGCCTCGTGCCATCCTCAGCAACTTTACCTGCCAACTGCAAAATGCATAAAAAGTCAGCGTTGCTGAGTGAGTTCTAGTTTTAAGTAAAACATACTTTACTTTCATTAAAACCGTTCTTTACTCTACATGTGATCACACATCATACGTATACATAGATAATATCATTATTATCTTCATCATTCATTCATTAACTTTCATTCATTCATGTTTTCTTACTTTTATTCATACGTTCACTATTACTTCTTTTCATTCCATCAAAAACCATGAACTTTACCTTACCGTCATGCATAAAGCTGGTACTGGGCCGGGGTCTATCATAGACCCACCATCATGGTGCACACCAGCTTGGCCACAGTACCTAGGGTAAATTCAGGTGTACCATTGTCATGTGCTATACCCACCGTCATGCATAAAGCTGATACTGGGTGAGGTCTATCATAGACCCCCATCATGGCGCACAGCAGCCTGGCCATAATATCTAGGGTAAGAGACAAAGGCTCTATAAAAATGGTCAATCACAAAGAAAGACTCCGGTGTGCATCCTTCTAGGGTAGGTAACCCACACACAGTTGAACTAACACCCTTCATTGGGCGTGTTTCCACATACAAGGCTTGCAAGACTTACTTTACTTTCCTTCGTTCATTAATGCATGCATTCTTTCATCATGTTTCTCTTTTCATTATCTTCCACTTTACGTTACATAATACTTTTTATTTCATTTATCAACATTCAACGTAAAGCCATGAGGAAATAATCATGCATAATAAGAAACATCAACATACACAGTCAACATCATCATACAGGGCATCATACATACATAACATACATCATACATACATTTATGCATAAGCATCAATCATATATCATAACATCATCATACATGCCCATCACACCATCTACGACCTCTAAAGTCAGCTTACATAGCCACCGGGAACCTCCCAAGTCAAAGCCTACATTTTACTTTTTTTCCAAAAAGTCAAAAAATATTCTAAGTGTTCATCCGCATTTGTTCATCCGCATTTCTTTTTGTTCATCCGCATTTCTTTTTGTTCATCCGCATTTCTTTTTGTTCATCCGCATTTGTTCATCCGCATTGACTTTACTCATCCGCATTTGTTCATCCGCATTGACTTTACTCATCCGTATTTGTCAATGCTTATCCGCATTTGTTAATCCACACTGACTTTCTCATCCGCATTGACTTTCTTATCCGCATTGACTTTCCCATCCACATTGACTTTCTCATCCGCATTTACTTCTCATCCGCATTTCCTACTCATCCGCATTTGTCAATGCTCATCCGCATTTGTTCATCCGCATTTCTCACACTTAAGCAGTTTTTCTAAACTCAGGCGTATGAACTACTGTTTGGGCGCATAAGCAGCCCTCAAACCTCATCTATCATGTTCTAAGCTTAAATCATACATTCTAAGCCTTAGAAACACAACCATAACATCATCAAGCATGAACATAGTCCAAAATCACACCATGACCGCAACATACACACATTCATACATAGGGTATGAAACCCAGTTTTATAAAAAATATACATTCATGCATTTCCAGTCCCAAAATCAGTTAAAACATGTCAAAGCGGGGTTCTAGAACTCACCTTAGCAGCCTCTTCGGGTAAGACTTCCTTCAAAGCCCGATTGCTACAAGATCTCACCTAGAAACCACTAAAAACATACAACCGAACACACAAAACATACATAAGCACACAACCGAGGATGAAACCAGTCAAGAACACCTTAAACACATGAATTCTTACCTTGAATTCGAACTTTTCAGCTCTTGTTCTTCAAAATCCAAGAATTTCAGCTCCTTTTCTTTCTCTCTGTAACAAGATCCGAATTTTGTGGGTGTAGAGAGAGTGATGGGCGGCCATCACCTTTTACACCCACTTTTTCAAACCTTTTGTCCTTTTTGACACTTTTTACCCCTTAACTTGGCTAAAATACCTTTTCTTTCTTTTTCTTCACTTTATTCTTCTTTTTTTACTCTAAAAAAATAATCGGGTGTTACATCCATTGAGATGAGACCTTCCCTTTCCTTAAGGTTTTTACAAGGAAATCTCCTTCATAGCCCATCTGCTTAAAGGCTTGGTTGAAAGCAGCTTTAGAAAAGGACAGTTCACCTTCTATATCATCTAGATGAAGTTGTGTGTTTATGATGGCTGGAGTGATGAAGATTGTCCTCCCTTACACTATGGCCGACAATGCTTTCTCCCCATCCATAATGACCTCTTGGAAGGTCTTCCAAAATTCCAAAAGTTGATCCTTATAAAGAGGAGGATTAATGGTAAGGTAGCTGAAGTAGTTGGACAAAAAAAAAACGACAAACCTGTAAGAAACTTAGATCTTTCTTAGAGTCTAACCTGATTATGCTGCCTATGGAGTTGCATGAAGAAATCAGGGTTATTTTTGCGGTCAAGGTTGGCCATTTGTGAAAGCTTAAAGGTGGAGGAAGATAAGAACAAAGTTGATTGTAGGTGAATTTAGGTTTAGAATAGTTTCAGATAAAGAAGAGAGTGAAAGAGGGGGCAACCAGTGGGTATATATATGAAATGGATTTGAGACAAAGTTAATGAAAGAGGATAAATTTTGAAATCCTGATGTCGGTCCTACCTCTGAAAAGTGCCCAAAAAGGTTGTTATCTTGTAAGTCAAAAATATTCCGAAGGTATTTTCTCTTCAGAAGATTTTGATATAAAGTTTTCGAAGCTAAAATTACTTCGAAAGATATTTCAAAGATTATTGAAAATTTTCCTTCGGAACATATTAAAACTTGGTGATTATTATTCTAAGGAGAATAAAAACTTTCGAGACTTAATTTGTGGTCGGAAGAAAATTGTTCTTCAAAAATACATAAGTACTTATAAGTCATTTAAGCTTCGGAGATATTCTAAAATTTTATTGCGAAGGCAAATTGACATAAGTAGTTATCTTTTTTGATGACATAATTTTTTTCCGAAGGTAAAGAGATATCTTCCGAAGTAGAAAATGATCAAAATTTTGAGAAATCTATGGAATAAAATCTTAAAAGAGTTTTCTTCTAAAATAAACTAGGGCTTATGTAGGTGAAGAAATAGACAACTGAGGACACATGGATTTTAGAAATTATATGAATTAAGTTTAAAGAAAATCTACTCAAAGTTAATCATCCCAATAGCTGATATAAGATATTTAAATCTCTGTTCATTAAAAGCTTTGGTAAACAGATCAGACTATGACTAGTTTGACTAATATATTTTCAAAGTTATCTCTAATTAAATGATACCTGATGTTGATATGCTTTGTACTTGAGTGATACACAGGATTCTCTTTATTAGAGACAACACTATTGTTGTCTATGTGGATGTAAGTCTCTTTGAAGTTGAATCCATAGTCCAGCATCTGATTTTGAATCCAAAGCACTTGAGCACAGCAGCTAGCAACAACAATGTATTCGGCTTCATCAGTTGATGCAGACAAACATGATTGTTTCTTGTATTTCCATGAGAAAATCCTTCCACCAAGGAATTCACATCCCCCATATGTAGACTTTGCAATCGTATTACAGCCACTATAGTCACTATCTGTTTATGCATACAAATTGAAGTCAAAATTCTTTGGATACCCAAGACCTAGTGTAGCAGCACCTTTGACGTATCTTAAAATCCTCTTGACAGTAACCAGGTGTGACATCTTGGGGTTGGTTTGATATCTTGCACAAAGGCATATGGAAAACTTGATATCAAGCCTGCTAGCTATAAGATACATAAAAGACCCAATCATAGCTCTATAAAGATATTCCTCCACACACTCCCCCTCAATGTCTGGTCCAATGGAGTAGTTTCTTAGTATGGATGTCTTTCTACTATTACAGTCAGTCATGTTGAATATTGTAAGTATGTCTTGTATATACTTTGACTAATTTATGAAGATGCCACTATCAACTTGCTTCACTTGAATTCCAAGAAAGAAATTGAGTTTGACTATGGCACTCATTTCAAATCTATTCCTCATCAGCCTCTCAAAGTCTTTGTAGAGCTTTGGATTAGTTGAACCGAAATAATTTCATCTGCATATACTTGAACTAGCATTAATTCATTTCTTGTTCCTTTGATGAAGAGAATTCCATCTATAGTACCCCTTTTGTAACTCATAATGTGCTTTAACAAGCTTGCAGAGATAATTAGGATGATTAGGATCTTCTAAGCCAGGTGATTGTTTGACATACACCTCTTTATCAATCACCCCATATAGAAAAGCACCACTAACATCAAGCTGGTAGACCTTGAAATCCTTTGATGCAACAAAAGCTAGGAATATTCTGACAGTTTCAAGTCTTGCTACAGGAGTAAGGACATCTGTGTAATCAGTTCCTTCTTGTGTGTATCCTTGGACAACCAATCTAGCCTTGTTTTTTATAAAAAAACCTCTATCATCCTTCTTGTTTCTAAACACCCAATTGATTCCTATGGTAATCTTCCCTTAAGGAAAAGGACATAGGATCCAAACCTTTTGCCTTTTGAATTGAAACAACTCCTCCTGCAGAGCTTCAACCCAACTTCCATCCTTTAAAGCTTCATCAACTTCCTTTGTCTCTATCTGGGACAAGAAACAAGATTGGAGACAAACATTTGCATCATGGGTTTGTCCTCTCATTCTTATCCCTGTGTGAACATTTCCAATGATATTTGTGGTGGGATGAGACTTGTGGATCCTGAATTGATGGATCACAACAAGTTGTTTGGAGAGATCTAAATTAGAGAAATTTAGATCGGGTATTGAAGTATCTCCCACTACATTAGCACACTTATCAAGAGAGACTAGATCCAATGAGTGTGTGACATCATTGACGTTGTCTTCCATAGAGTGGTTTTTAGCATCAACAAACTCTTGATCACTGTCACCACCATCATTTCCTACCTCATTTAAAGCTCCTTCATTTGAGTGTTATGCCTCAGAGCTGAAATTTGTTGGCACCTCAGATATATCAGCTGAATTTGGCATGGTGGCAAATAGGAACTCCATGTAGAGTTAGTTACCATTGTAGCTGAAGTAGTTTGTGCTAAAGGTCTTCTCAGCTTAAATCTTGGGCCACGATCTCCTATTGATAAGATATCTATGGATCCTGAAGCATTCTTATAGGATTCGTTAAAATAGTTGGTAACTAAATCAATATCAAATAGCCAATCAGGATCAGAACCTTTCACACTAGGATTGTGCTCAATGAAAGTCATATTAGTTGACTCCTCAACTACTCTAGTTCTTAGATTGTATACTTTATAAGCCTTAGCTTGAGAAGAGTATCCAATAAAGTGTCCATCATCTAACTTCTCATCAAATTTGGTTATTTCATCTTTGCTATTCAAGATAGTGCACGGACATCCAAGTGACTTGAGAAAATCAATGAAAGGTTTTCTCTTGTGCCAAAGTTCATAAGGAGTTTTACCATGAATCTTGACTACTAAAACTCTATTTTACACATAGCAAGCAGTGTTTACTACCTCTGCCCAAAAGGTGATAGGCAGTTTAGAGTCAGACAACATAGTTCATCTAGCTTCAATTAGTCTCGTGTTTCTCCTCTTAGAAACACCATTTTGCTAAGGAGTACTGGGAGGACTATATTTTCTTGAAATACCTTTTTCATCACAAAATGTATCAAGGATTTTGTTTTTAAATTTAGTTCCTTGATCACATCTTTATGTTCTTAACCTTATGATCACATTGATTTTCAATCTTTAAGATGAAATTCTTCAAGATCTTAGGAGTCTCATCCTTAGTTTTAAGAAAGAATACCCAAGTGAACCTTGTAAAATCAACAGTGATCACTAAATAATGTAAGGTCCTTTCTAGACTTATTACACTGGTGGAGCCAAAAAGATCCATATGTAATAAGTGTAGGGGTGTAGTGATAGAGTTTCTTTACTTTGGCTTGTGAGATACCTTGTGTTACTTCCCTTTGAGGCATGCAACAAAATGGTCATCACTTGTAAACTCTTTTTCTGGCATTCCAGTTACCAAATCATTTTTAATCAATTTATTCATATTTTTGAAGTTTACATGGTGCATTTTTTATGCCAAAGGAAAGACTCAATACTATTTGCTTTAGACAGAAAGCATGAAACTTTTCTTGTTGGATATGTATCTAGCAAGTCCATCTTATACATGTGTCTTTTCCTGGGGGCTCTGAGCAAGATATACTCTTAAGGAATAACAACCCCACGCTTGAGAACAATGCACTCATGCTCAGCGAAAAGCATGTTATGTCTCTAATCATAAAATTGAGATACACTTAAGAGATTGTATCCAAGTTCCTTGACAAAGTTTACCTTTTCAATGGTGAGCTTACCACTTGTGACCCTACCCCTTCTAGTAATGTAACCTCTAACATCTCCTCCAAAAGCAAATGCTCATCTATCTTTTCTCAAAATTTTGGAGTAGAGAACCATTGCCTATCATGTGCCTGGAACAACCACTATTAATTATCCATACATTCCTATTTATCTGAGTAGTTCTTGCATAAAAGAGATGGGTAGTTACATTTGGAAACCAAACCCTTGTTGGTCTTGGGCTTATCAAAAGAAGTTGAAGACAATGCAATAGTAATTGATCCTATTATCATTTTTGGAAGATTATTTGTTGATGTTAAAGAAGAACTTTCAGTCACAATGTCTTTCTTTTTCTTTCATACCACCTTTGAAAGCTTAGACTTGACATTTAATGTTTTGGAAGTTTTTACAACTTTAGAAGTTTTGGAGACTGGACTTTCGAAAGATCTTTCTAACATTATAGCAGGATTCAGTAATTCGGAAGTATTTCTTTCTTCCGAGACCAACTTTTCTTCCAAATGCAAGTTTTCACTTGTCTTCTTCTTTATTTTCGATCTTCCAAAAGGAAAGATTTTCCTTCCGAATCTTGCTTCTTCTTCATCTTCTTATAAGTTTCTTTCTTAGTCATATGGATAATACTTTTTGGATTGTAGAGCCAATCCTTTGCAAGATGAGAAGTACTGCAACACATAACATAGTCCATTTTCTTCCTTGTGAGAGTATTCCTTTGAAAAAAAAGCTGAATTTGATCACTTTCCTTCTCCATCTTGCTTTGGCGGGGTGTGATAGTTGTGTTGTTATAGAGGCCTTGGAACACATAGACTTTGATTTTGAAGGAGACATTAGGGGTAGTTTTGATAATATTTTGGAATCTCAGCCAAATGAAACCATTACTGAACTTGTTGAGCCTGGTCCGATGCTAGATCAACTTGTGACATATATAGATGATAAAGTCAACTTACTAGAGAACAATT
The DNA here is from genome assembly GCA_025506515.1 of Flaveria trinervia. Taxonomy (NCBI): domain Eukaryota; kingdom Viridiplantae; phylum Streptophyta; class Magnoliopsida; order Asterales; family Asteraceae; genus Flaveria; species Flaveria trinervia. The sequence goes on along the minus strand of CM046454.1, from coordinate 23,689,015 downwards.
TGATAAGTGCAATAGAGATATTACCTGGGACATCATATACTCTAGAACCTAAAAACAAAAGTTCACATGGTATACCTAGTCGTCCATCTTGGATGATAATACCAAGACCACCGACAAAACATCACTTTGTTTGTCTATGAGGGGTGACCATTCAAGGGCCTCTTATTGGATGTTTTATAATGAGAAGGATATATGGGTTGTGAAGAGAAAGATTGGCCGTATCACGTGGTAGACCAAGATTGATTTGATTGAGCTAAGTGATGTTTTGTGGTATAACCGAGAAAATGTTGCCAAGGTCGATTACTTTTGAGACTTCCCACACAAACAAGTATGTTTTGGATTTCCAGGCATGAAGACAGCTAATTAAATTATAAAGATGGCTAAAGGAGTTAAAGATCCGTACTCTTTAAAGACAACTACAAATACAAGTTTGCATCCTACTCGCAAGCAAAAAATGATCCTGGTGCATAAGATGCACCAACAAATTCACATAACTTTAATCATTGTTGGTATAATCCAAGAACAAGTGAAGTTGTGATCAAGTATGATGACAGTATCATGTATACTATTTTGTATCCCATCAACTTGGCTATGTTCGGAGAAGTTGACATACAGAAACTTGAATGCAATTAAATTCATCATGAGATAGTCTTCGAAGAACAAGCGAATTCTTTACAAGTGTTGTAGCGGAAATTTTGAACAAACCATTGTTTATTGGTGGCGGACCTCACTTAACAATTATAAACTTTTAAAAGTACATTGATAACATTAGCCTAGAGGGAGATTGTAAAGATTTGATCTAGTAGGCAAATGTATTAACGAAGATAGTTGGTTGAAGTGTAGGTTATGTCAGTACTTAGGGTACTCAACAGAGAACTAAAGTGCTCGTCCCATACTCATGAGTACTAGTTCTTGGTTGGGCTTTGTAATTATGGGTTTTTAGGTTTGTTTTGTAAACGTATAAATGTCTATAAGTAGAATAGATTAGCACGTGTTACAGTTTAACGATTAGAATTTTGAGAAGAACTCTCTCTGTGACTCTTTTGATACTTACACAATGTGATCGTATGTAGAATAATATATTGTGTTATTAAGTGTATATGTTGCTCTTATTCTCTTCCTTGATCATTATGTTATTTGGATTTCAAACGTCTAAAACAGTGTGTAAGTGTTATATATAATAGAAGAGCCACATTCATTAGGGATATACAAGAACACATACCAATTCTCAAGTCGAAGTCAGAGAAAAAAAATCCAAAGTTCCCCCCTCTATTATGAAACTGTGTTACACGTAGATTCACCCTCACAAAGAAGAGTCGGTTAATTTTCATTAGCGATGAGCATTTTGTATCAAATATTAGTACTATAGTTGTATTATACCAAATCGATATATATCAAATATTACCGGTACTAATATCATTTGACTTTGGGGTTTTCCAATATTCTCAATTTGGTGTTTAAGGTATTCTTAATGGTACAGGTAACGGTACTATACCAACAAAATTAGGACGTATTCAATCTATTTCCGCTCATTTTCGAGATCAATATTTTTAGTACAACATCCCTAGTTCTCGTCATTTAAGTCACTTTCTTGCTCCTAAATTTTATGTTAATTTTCCTTGTTAAAACTACAGGCAAAAAACTTGAATTGATAAGACTGGATCACTAGAACACACATGAAATCTAAGAACATTTTGCATAACAATAAAAGTACAGTACATGGACCAAATATGCAATGTTGCAAAAATCGCGACTAGCCTCCGATTAGTCACTAATCGGAGGTTAACCGATTTGATTTCACCAAATTGGAGGTGCTAGGCGATAGTCGGTCAAAATCCATCAAAGACGGACCAAATCATCCTAATCGGTGGTGTTCCGGCGATGATAAGCGCCGGACTTTACCATTCCGGCGCCAGATTTGTAGATTCCGGCAAGGATGTACCACCAGAATGATAGAATGCATAACTTTTCGGTGATGGAGCGATGGAAGAGAATGGGATGTTCTATTTTAGGGTTTGATTATTTTATTAAATTTTTAATTTTTACATTTAACCCCCTCAATATCCACCAATTTATTATCCCCCAAACTTGTAAATTATTTCATAAAAAAGTATAAAATTTTATATAAATTTGCAAAATTATATACATAAAAGTCTAATCCGATTAATCCCTATTAATCCCTAGTCCCCACCTCACCGCCCGACTAGCGCCTAACGATTTTTACAACACTACAAATATGTTACGTTTTTTGTAACTGTTTGGATAATTTCACACCACCTAACAGAAAAAGTTAACTATTCATCCAACATAGAGACCAAATCTGTTACACTTTTTAATACTTTGGGACTAAGCTTGTAGTTTTCCAAACCAAGGGAACAAAACCGCAATCTGGGACTAACCGTTTAATTTACTCTTAACAATAATTTACTAGAACCTTTAAGTGGGCTAGACATGGAGGAAAACTGCAAATACGAAACATATTATCATGATTGGATCGAAAGAGGTGAAAACATGTGACTTGATAATAAGCCAATATCTAATTCACTGATATGAAACAAGATAGCAAGCCAAGTAGTATGAAAGCATAATTCTATGTCAAGAGGAAAAGAAAAGGATTTTAAGTTTACAAATAGAAGAGTGTAGAGTACAACTTCCTGAACTGTTTCTTCCTTTCAAGTAAACACTACTCATCATCGCTATCATCATTAAAAACCAATCCGATAGGTAATTTCGGCTTCTTTGCAACATACTTGCCAGAACTCTGTACGAAATAGCCAGAAGCATAATGGTTACTTATCAAACAAAGATCAAAACCAATGGTAGGGGATTTGAGTCTGGAATTACGCAACCCCGAAAAAAAAACCCAACCATGTTTGGGAAAAAGAATAATTAGCCCCATATACGTTATTGACTCCTAACAAAATTCTCCATCATAAATTGGAGGTTTGATGGTGTACACCTCAAGATTCTTTTAGGACTATTGGTACCTTGGATGCACTGCCTTTTGATGAAAATCCAAATTTCAATGCCTTCCTTTGATCCTGATCTACAAGAATAGTAGCATTCTTCACAGGAAGAATGCTTCTTTCAGAATCCTCTTGTTCTTGTTGCTGTTGCTGCTGCTTATGGGCGTCAGCCCTAGATGACCCAGTACATAAAATATCAAATTCAGTAGGTGCAAATAGTGACCGATGAAATGATAACATTAAAGAAGCCATTTAATGGAATATGATGGGTAGAGGAAGCATACATCTGAGCAAACTTGGCCATCTCCCTCTCCTGGCGCAGTTGTTCACGCTTTTGCCTGTCATCACGACTGCTGCTTCCATGCATTTCTCTCATTTCTTTAAAACGCTGTATAAGAAAAACCAACTAGTCACAAAAAATACATAATGGGATTTGACTACTACGTGCGGCATTGTGGTGAAACTCAGATAACAGGCTCATTTCATGTGGGTCATTATCGATACGGACAAGGCTGGATGACCTAAAATACTTCTTGTCCAAAGATTCAAATAATTTATATACAGTTAGTGTATCAAATATGATTACATAAAGTATATTTCAATAATACCATAACTTTTGAACAAATTGAGTTAGGAGGTTTTATTTATTAATGACACTTTGGGCAAGTTCCGGTCCATTTGACCCATTTCTTTTTAGCATTTTTTTATTTGGACTGTTAAGTTAACCAGAACAAACAAATTCACATATAAATTGTTTAAGTTACCTTTCTATGATTGTGATCATATGAGCTAAGGTGACCTTCAAATTCAACTGCTAACTTGTACTGTTTGTCACAAAGCTCACAATAGAAGACTTTCCGTATTTCCTTGACCTCAGTTTGAATTTTGTGCTCTCGATCTGCCATAACCTGGATTTTCACAATGTGCAGGAAGGGGGCAGAAGAAGAAGAAGAAGCCACCAGGTAATAAAAACTGCATTCCAGAGGTTGATGTTTCCTTACGACTGACAGGGCATTTGATCCCCATCAAAAGACATGCATATATGCTATATGCTGCCTTCTGTTATTAGATATATGTAGGTTTCAGAAAGCTCATCAACCTCAAAAATCTAAGGTTTAAATTTATTATTTGTTACTATTAAGTTAGAGCTAAAATACATACCTCCCGTTTCTTTGCAATTTCTTCAGTTTCCTCAAGTTCAATGTCAAGCTTCTTCCTCTGGATATTTTCTTCTGCCGTAAAGAAATCATCTTCCTCTTGTTTCCCGACCCCTAGTTTTGAATCTCTTAATCCAGACTTGATGGGCTCTGTTATTCCTAATAAAGCATGATACCAACAGATACTATTCAGGATCCTCTTTCTAGTGCATATACATGATACATCAGATAAAAGGAGATATATCAGAGAGAGAGAGAGAGAGAGCTAATCACAATAAGAAAACAACCTTATGCCAAAGAAAAATAAGCAATGAAGGAGATTAACTTCACCGATTACTAAAGTCTTAGAACAAGAACAATAAAGATGGCAAGGTGGTACAATAACAATTCCAATCTTTATATAAAATGATTTAGAAAGTTGTATGCACTAAAAGTATATCTTGGGTGACTTTGAGCCTTTTACCCATTCGCCTTTTAGCTAAATCCTTACTTCATTAGTCATTTCACCTGTTTGAGAGAAAACACAACCCAAAAGGACCTGTTCGTCGGTTCAGTCTTCAATCCAAAAGGAAAAGGTGTAACAAATTAAAGATCCTTCAGACTTAAATATATAATTTCCAGGAAGAATAGCCATCTATTTGTACTAAAGCAAGTGATGATGAAGCTCGATTAGGAGATTAGGACTCAAAAAAGAAACAAGGAAACAAGCTCAAAACTTCAATTGGTGATGCATTAAAGAAGAGACCAATAAAGTAATAAACATCATAGGTACAAAGAAAGATGATGCTAAAAACACTGGTCTAGAAAGTGGTAGCAAGAGCTATGCAGCCAAGAAGCTCATAGGGTTTATGCATTTTATGGAAATGCTTGAGCATTCACATCAAATAATATCATTATAATTATACAAACTTTTACATTGAAATGAAAGTAAAGCAAAACTTAAGTTTATTATGAAAAATATATATGATTGCAGCATAAGAAAATCATCAGGTTTGATCATGTATGTTCTGTTGTGTTGATCTATAAACAATAAAAAAGACTAGATCACTAAATTGTATGAAATACAATTTGGGTTAAAAATGGTGAAATGAATTAAAATGTCACTAACCCAATTGAACCACCTATTTGTTGTTTAGATGGTATGTGTCTATTTGAACAATTGACTGTTGGGTGTAGGCTTCGGGGTGGATTAATTTGGAACAGTTGGGCTCGGCCGGCCAAGTTCTAATTAGGCCCAGTTTAGTTAGAATGTTAACTAAAGGGTGAAACCCTAATTATTGTTTATATATATCTCTCTTGTACTTGTAATAATTTACTACTCAATAAAAAGAAAACCCTAGTTGCCCCAAGATGACGTAGGTTGCACACGGCAACCGAACCTCTATAAATCTCTCGTGTTATTCATTGTTTACTCTTCTTCTGTTTTGATTGTTTGTACGCGGTAAATCCCTAACATTGACTGCCCGTGTAATGACCATTTAATTATGCAGGAGCTTACTACTCTTATCCTTGTATCATTCAAGTGCAGGTTAAGCTGCTTTCTAGAGCACTGAATACAAGTATGAGCAATGATACCAGATGATCATGTACCCCCACAAACTGCAGAATAAAATGTGCTTTACCTTTTGGGTGAGTCCAAAATTCTTGCTTAACTTGACTACTTTTTCACTGAACTCAAAATTATTAAATTGGCTATAAACCATCTTTTATTATACTTTTCAGAAACGAAGAGTACATTATTTCCATGTCAATTAGAAATAATAAATAGTCTAACCAAAATTAGGGACCTTATATCTAGGCACGTGATGGCACCTCACCAGGAAGTTTAGAGATGCATGACCCACCCGTGTTCAGCAATAGCTAATATACTGCCCATCAGCACAATAAGACAGCGATTTACAATCTAATTGTAACCCATAACCTTGACTTTTGACAGGTCAAACAAAAAGGATATACACTAATGCCTCCATGGATCCTAACGATAACAGAACTCAAATCATATTCTTATCATTGATCAAGAAATCTCATGAGACAAAACATAATACCTAATCAATAGACTCTGTCCCACGAATCCAGCCAAGAGCAGATATACAAAGAGAATAGTATCATCCTTAGCACTATGACACAATTTAACCAAGAGTATGCAGCCAACAATGGCTGACCAAGATATAGCCAAACAATGTTGATTAAATCTCGTCCATCATCCTTAGTAACATTAAAGAAAAACATGTAATTATTGGACAAAAAGTTACCAATTACTGCCACCAAGGTTCGGAAGTGGGTTCAATTTTAGAGAAAAAAAATAGGAAAGGCTCAGGATGAGGATGAGGTTGAGGTTGAGTTTGGGTTGTAAGTTGGGGTTGAGGTGTTGGTTTGATGGTCATCCTCTGCCCTCTTCTGTACATCTCCTTCCTTTTTCCCAAGCGAATGTCAGCCTTGATGTCACTAACATGTCGCTGTAGTCTTTTCAGACATGGGACCCACTTGCCTACCAGAAAAGTTGTGAGCCTGAAAATAATCCTTCATCCAGGCCTTCTCACCTATCTTCTTGGCAGCAATGACCCCTGCTTCTTTTCTCTTCTTCTCCCTCAGCTTTTCTCTTGCAGCTTTCTTCCTCTCTTTCTCCCATTGATCTTGATCTTTGTTGAAGAGTCATAGGATCGTGTCATTGTCATGTGGAGGTAATTCTTCAAAAGAGAAACCCTGGAGGTTAGGAAAGTTATCCTTTCCCTCCTAAGCTGCAGATCAGCTTCCCTTTTCTTTCTTTCTCTTTCCTCCTCTAAGGTCAGCCTTGCTGTTTCTTCTCTTTGTTCAATCAGCAGCATGGTTGCCTTTTCTAGCTCAATTAACTCCTCTAGTGGTAGCAGGAGCACATCTTCACTGACAGCTCCAAGCTTGATGAGCTTTTCAATGATCTCCACCCTTTTGTTGTTGACCACCTCCTAGTTGGCTGCAGCTGTTTTGCTACTAGCAGCTAGCAACTTTCCAGTTAGAAGTTTACCTTTCCTTTTAAGTTTCTCAATCCTTTTCTATTCCTGAAGCTCTTCCGCAGTCATCTTCTTCTTGCTTTTGATATACCCGGAAGTGCTAGACTTTGGTGGTTATTGGATGAAGGGTTCAGGTTGAGAGACGATAGATGGAGATAATGAAGTTATCTGAGCTAGAGGTTAGTTGAGAAAGTCCTCACTATTCACCTAAGATGCCAGCTCTAGAATTGCATATATGATAATTAGATCCTCTGATAAGGAGAACAGACTTTCCGCAACTTCCATCTCAGCTTCGAAAGATTGAACCTGTTCTTCCTAGGCTTTGACTTCAGCTTCGAAAGTCTAAGGGAATGCACTCAGCACTATTTGTCCCAACTGTTTCAGTTACTGGGCCATCAGTCCTCATTTCCCCTTCGAAATCAATCTCAGGTTTCATGTAGGCCTTAGGTTGACCAACTTTTCACAGTGGTAGAAGGTGCACTTAGCCTCTGAAGCTCTTCAGCTCCAAAGTATATCATAGACGCATCAGAGCTAGGCTGATCTAAAGATCTCATTAGTAACTTGGAGAAAACCCTGTTGAGATCCCTAAGCATCCTTGGATCCATTTGCAGGACAATTTGAGGAGGCTCGGGAAATACTGTTGTTTTGGGAGTTGGGTATCTAGTAGATAAGGAAGTTAAAGCTTGGCTCTATGGTTCCACAATCGTTTCTCTCTGAACACTCTCCCCCTTTTTGGTAGCATCATCTTGATAGCTAGATGAGCTAGAGGAAAAGGTTAGTGAGACCTGAATAGGTGCATGCCTAACAGATCTCTCAATCTGTTTCTCAGCTAGTTGAGTCTTGAGATTTTCAATTTCAAGTTGTTAAGTGGCGGACCTATCCTTCGAATTCTTAACCTTTGATTCAAGGCTTGAAACTTTAAAAAATAGGGTATTGAATGGTGAGTTGCATGCTTCCTTTATCTTATTTTGAAGAATCACAGGGAGATGAGGTAACATACCTAGTATGTTCATTCTCACCACCAGATGTGATTTTTTGACACCCTGGTTTTCCTTGCCTGAGGATGTTTCTTTCAGAGTTATCAAAAGGCACAGATGTCATAGACTCAGTCTTAGAGATGGTACCACTGGCCTGAGCATTCAATGAGGCTCCTTCAGTAATGGCAACTGAATCTATATGAGTCCCCTCCATATCCGTGGGACTCACCTCAGTTGAGTTTAACTGATGTGTGCTAGAGACAAGAGGTCCCTCCAGGCTCTGTTGATCCGTTAGAGGGTGTTGTGGATCAACTTTATTGCCATGAATAGACGTAATCTCCTCATCAGTCCTAATTAAAATATTAGTAAAGGATAAGGAAGTTCTGCCTAATGACTTGTGACTTTGATCAATGTCTATTAGCATTGAGCATTTGGTGGGGTTGTCCCTTTTTGGCTTTTTAGGAGAATGTTGTGACTCATCGTAAGAGCTTTCAGTTTGGGTTTCGCACTCAGGGAATTGAGACTAAGGAAACTCAAATCCCATATTGAGGTCAAATGAAAAGGATGGTAAGAGCTCTAACTGAGTGGGAGCCTATGTTTCCACTCTAGTCTTTTTTGTTTGAACAGGGACTTGTTCAATCAGAGTAAACTGAACAAGGGTTCGTTTGGTGTGTCTCTGATATGTTTGTTTGATGAGATGAGCAGGAAGATTAGGTAAAGTAAGGGTAGTTGTTGGTGTGGGTTTATCATCTGTGGGGTTTAACAGGAATGTCACCAGGAGCCATTGGCTCAATCATACCTAGAAGAAGCTCAGTGTGTCTTCCAGTGAAATTGATGGACACTCTCTTCAAGATTTTGAAGATGATCGGCCTCATTAAAGGGACATGCAGAGTAGCTGCACAGACAAACTGACTCTAGTCCAACTCACAGTTAATAATATGCTTAATGAACCTGGGATACATAAAGAATGTGTCCCTCTGAGGTTCCCCATAAGGTTGGTCAGCACAAACCTTGAACAGTTGAAGCGCAAACTTTTCACCAATTCATGAACTAGTCAGCATAGTTCATATGGGATTTGATCCCTTCCCCCAGACTTATTTGACAAGGAATGGAGAACAACATGGAGCAAGAACTTGCAGTTGTAAGAGAAGTTAAATTTGTAAACTGTAAACCTGCTCACATCTCCACCATATTCTATTTGAAGATGTGTTATCTAGGTCTGATTGGGGAACTCTGTAAGGGCGTCTTCATCGTAGAGCTCCAAATGCTCCCTGATAAGTTGTGTGATGATCAACTCCTGACCAGAAATGTTCGACCTAATAACCCTACTAGGATTAGATCTGACCGTTACCCCAAAATTCTTCCATGTGATTCAAATAAACTATGGGGTTCACAGTAAGTAGATTCGAACAAAAATCATGGTTTCTGGGTGTGGGTGTCTTGGCTGGCTTACAATCTTTTACATCAAATCTTTTATAAGATATCAGAGACATACTTAGATTGATTAATAAAGAACCCTTCATCTGTTTCACCTGATTCCAAGGAAAAAGTCCACTTTTCCCATTGAACTCATTTCAAACTTCTTCATAATGCCCCGGTTGTCAATAGCGACCACAGCGGTCGCGATCGCGCGTTATGTCGCGTTTAGCTCAAGGGCCGCTATATGGTATATAGCAGTATATAGCGAGATCTGCAACATTTTTATTTTTTTTTTATTTTTTTGTTCTTTATTACTATAAAATTGACACAAATAGAGTATTTTAGTTAATTTGTTGGTGTTTGCTTATATATTCTACTACTTTATAGCTAAACATGCTTATTTATTGAATGTAAAACATTTCTTAAAGCTTCTACTATCTTATCGCGAAACACGAAATAGCGGACGCTATTTATCGCTATTCGCTACGTAGCATATAGGTGGCTTGTCGCTATTTACCGCTATTCGCTATTGACAACTATGCATAATGCTCTCAAAATCTTTATACATTTGGTCGTTTGAAGAACCAAATATATGTTAAGTTAATTCCATGATTTTTGCAGTCAAATTCATCAGTTAAGAAAACATTTAAAGCAGTCAAGTAGTCAAGGTCAAGGGTCCAAGGCATAAATTAAGCATTGCTTGATTTAAGCCATAAATTATGTTTTCTATTATGATTAGGAGTTGTGTTTTTTATTATAAATAGTTGGTAAAATGAGTAGCAAAATGTGTGCAAGTTTCTTTTCTGTTTTTCTCAATAAAATAATCTGTGTTGGCTGCTTATATTCTTCTGTTTTGAATCTGCTCTTTGTTCCAATTGTCTAACAATTGGTATCAGAGCCGCCGATTAAAACCTGTCCAAGAGGATAGTCTATTGTCTATCAAAGAGTCCACTGTTGTAGCAATTTTTCCAAGTCAAACAGCAGCATTCTCGGTTGTTTTCTGCTCAGCCTTGTTATTCATTTCTGTTTAAAGACTCAGTTCTGTTTAATGGCTGCTGTCACACCCACTAATCAGGCTATTGTTCCGGTTAGAGAAAGGAGTTCAATATCATACCAGTGTCCGTTACTTACGGCAACGAATTACACATCTTGGGCAATAAAGATGGAATCAATCATGGATGCCCATGGAATTTGGGATGCCATCGAACCATCTGATGAAGCTGCTATGGATGCCAAGATTGGAAAGAAAGCAAGGGCTTTCATCTTCCAGGCGCTGCCTGAAGATATTCTATTGCAAGTAGCGGGACACAAGACTGCTAAGGAGGTATGGGCTGCTCTCAAGACGCGGTATCTTGGAGCTGACCGGGTGCAACAAGCTAGAATTTCAACTCTGAATCGAGAGTTTGAATTGTTGAGCATGAAGGAGACGGACAACATTGATGACTTTGCAGGAAAGATTGGGGAGATTGTGTCCAAATTCCGAACACTTGGCTCTACATTGGATGAGAAAGCTAAGGTAAAGAAGTTGTTGAACTCTGCACCAACTAGGTTCCTACCAATCGTTGCTACGATTGAACAATATTCGGACTTAAACAAGATGCCTTTTGAAGAGTTGGTTGGGCGTCTCAAGGCATACAAAGAAAGGCTCAAGCCAGCTAAACCAATCAAAGACTTGGCAGGTCAATTGTTGTTAACAAAATCAGAATGGCAAGTTCAACAAAAACAGGAGTCAAGACAAGCCGGCAGGGGTAGAGGGAACAACCGTGGTCGAGGGAGAAGACACTTCTCGAACAATGATCATAAGGCTGAACAGGCAGATCAAAGAAGCAGAGAAACTAATCAAGAAGATCAGACGAAGAGACGAGACAGAAGGTATTTAAGGTGTTACAATTGTGACAAAATTAGCCATTTTTCAGTCGAGTGCCAGGCCCCTAGCAAAAGCGATAATGAAACTAATTTTATCATAGAAGACGATGAACCCACATTGCTTATGGCGAAAGCGGAAGCTGTGATGCTGAATGAAACAAAAGTGCTTCCTAAGGTGTATGCGGAATATGAGTGTGAAGATGGAATGTGGTTTTTAGACAACGGCGCAAGCAACCACATGACTGGTCATAGAAACTACTTTTCTGAAGTAGATGGAAAAGTAGCAGGTCATGTAAAGTTTGGAGATGGTTCTACCGTCGAAATCAAAGGTAAAGGATGTGTAACTGTGAAATGCAAGAACGGTGAGAAAAGAGTATTTTCTGATGTGTTCTATATACCTGAATTGCATAATAATATTCTGAGTTTAGGGCAATTGGATGAGCAAGGGTGCAAGGTAACTTTGGGAGATGGCTTCCTGAAGTTATATGATCAAACTGACAACCTACTGATGAAGATTCGAAGAAGAAAAAACAGATTGTATACTATCAAACTTCAAGTATGTTTACTGTAAGGATTCCTGAAGTCTGATGCAACCCAAAACTGCCTAAGTGTTTCAGCAACATGCACTAAGTACTGAAGTGAAGAATGCTTCGGAAGAATTACACAAAGCATTAGAAAATACTCTAAGTGTAATATCTTCCGAAGCCAAGACCAATATCTTCCGAAGCCTAACATGAAGTCTTCCGAAGCTTGAAGAGACAAAGTCTTCCGAAGCTTCAACCTATGAAGACAGATTTCTTCCGAAGACTTTTAGTACACATGCTTTATCTGATGTACTGTTCCATAAAGCACCTTTTCCGCTGCGTCTCTGATAAGTCACCAACTTACAAGAGTTGGTGAAAAGGTCCATGCTTTTGGTAACTGTACATTGAGGTCTTGTGTCTGAGACTTTCTACTTTATGTACTTTATCCTTTTTGTAATATATAAGGATGTGAGCTATGGCATGTCATAGTCACAAGGTCAAAAGGCAGATATGCCTTTTGATCCTACAATTGATTTTGTTAGTGTCTAGTCAATTGTATCCAGCTGGCTTTCATAGTATAGCCGGCTGTAGGTTGTAGTATAAGTATTCCAAGTTCTTGTATCTTTCCATATGCTTTGTAACACTTGTAAAAGAACTTGAGAAAGCAATATACTGCTACCTTGAAAACTATACTCTCTTGTTCTGTCTCTTGCTTAACTTGTGTTCTCTGCATCACCTTTGGTTACCCAGTTCACTGTTTGATTAAGATTTAGTTAATCTCCTCATTGTGTTGTTGTGTTGTAATTGTGTTCAAGCCCTTGAACGATCCTGCATTTACTATCTGAAGCAAACAACTCAGAAGTTGAGATTGAACCAGTGAACTTCATTAATCAGCAACAAAACACACCCGAACCAAATATGATGTTAAACTCAGCTTCTGAACTTACAAAATCAGGCTTGAATATTAGGCCAGTTGTGAAGAACAACAGTCCAGTACTTGTTGAGGTGAACACAGAAACATATGACTGCCCTGTTCAAGTTGAGAGAGCCCAAACAATCATGTTTGGGAGCCTAGAAATCAAAAAAGAAAGCCCAAGAAGTTCGGTTGTAGGAAGTGCTCAAGAAAAGAAAATAGAAACAAGTGAAGCACCAAAGCAAGACATGGATTTATTAAATAGTCAGTTTCGAGAACCTATCAAACACGTATGTTTTAAACAATTGAAACAGAAGATGAAAAAGAAGAAAGGAATGCGAAAGAAATGGAATTAAGGGGGTGATTGTTAAGTTAATTCCATTATTTTTGCAGTCAAATTCATCATTTAAGAAAACATTTAAAGCAGTCAAGTAGTCAAGGTCAAGGGTCCAAGGCATAAATTAAGCATTGCTTGATTTAAGCCATAAATTATGTTTTCTATTATGATTAGGAGTTGTGTTTTTTATTATAAATAGTTGGTAGAATGAGTAGCAAAATGTGTGCAAGTTTCTTTTCTGTTTTTCTCAATAAAATAATTTGTGTTGGCTGCTTATATTCTTCTGTTTTGAATCTGCTCTTTGTTCCAATTGTCTAACAATATAATATTATCACATATACCTAAACGAGCAATATGACTTTCCCAGACTTCTTATGAAAAGAATCTTATCAATGGTACCTCTAGTGTAACCATTCTTCAGGAGAAATTGAAACAATTGTTAAGTTGTGGGCTCCGACCCATCTCGGTTGGGCCCGGTATTAACTAAAGACAGGATTAGGAGATTAAGGGACGGCCGCCCTAAAGCCCAGTTTGCTATTTTAGGCAAAGAGTGTTAACCCTAATTGTTTAGTTAGTATAAATATATCTCTTGTACTTGTAAACATTAACACCTCAATAAAAAGAAAACCCTAGTTGCCCCAAGTGGACGTAGGTTACACACCGTAACCGAACCACTATAAATCTCGTGTCTTGCTCTATCATCTACGATTTTTATCGTTCTCGTGATTGTGTTCGTGTGTTTGAGCTAATTGACCCTAACAACTGATATCAGAGCTTCAGGCTCTATCGCCGCAACCACTGCCTAACCCAGATTAGGGTTAAGCTACCGCCGCCGCTACCGCCACCGCAGTCACCGCCGCCGTCGCAGCCACCGCCGCCGCCGTCGCCACTGCTGCAGCTGCCGCCACCGCCGCAGCCTCCACCGCCGCCTCTGCCTAACCCCGATTAGGGTTAAGCCGTCGCCGCCGCCTCCGTATTAGGTTTCCAGCGCCGTCTCTGCCGGAAATCTGCTCTGCTGCCGCCGGAAACAGCCACTGCTGCTTTTCGGGATTTTGGTGTTGTCTGGTTTTGACTCGGTTGTTGAGCACTTAGTTTGGAATGATGGCTGATGACAGGAGAACAAAGATCGATAAATTTGATGGACATGATTTTGGGTTTTGGAAGATGCAAATTGAGGATCTGTTGTGTCAAAAGGATTTCATGGCAGCCTTGGATAAGGATAAACCGGCAGATATGACAGATAAAGACCGGAGGACTTTGGACAGGAAAGCAATTGTTGTTATCAGACTCTCACTGGCAAAGAATGTTGCTTCAATATTGTGAAGGAAACTACTACTCATGTTTTGATGAAAGCCTTATCGAATATGTACGAGAAGCCGTCTGGATCTAATAAGGTATTTCTAATCAGACAGTTAGTTAACACCAGATTGAAAGAAGGTGGTTCAATTTCCTCTCATATCAATGATTTCAATACCATTATTTCTCGCTTGTTATCTGTTGAGATCAAGTTTGATGATGAAGTTTTAGCTTTGTTATTGTTATCTTCGTTGCCTGAAAGTTGGTCAGGGACAGTTACTGCAGTTAGTAGTTCATGTGGTACTACTAAGCTTACCTTTAAAGGGGTCCGTGATTTGATTTTTAGGGAAGACATTAGAAGGAGAAATTCTGGTGAATCATCTAGTTCTCTGTTGAGTACCGAAGGAAGAGGTAGGGGAAAAAAAAAGGGTAGTAGCAGGGGTCATTCAAAGTCTAAAAGAAGAAGTCAGTCAAGGCCCAGGAAAGACATCCAGTGTTGGAACTGCAAAGAACATGGGCATTTCAGAAGCCAATGCCCTAAACCATCTGCTCCTAAAGATAAAAGGGAAGTCAATCTGGTCGAAGATAATTCAAATGACGTTCTTATCTGTTGTGTTGAAGACTCTACAGAGTCATGGGTCATGGATTCAAGAGCATCATTTCATGCTACATCTAGCACGAAGTCGATGAGGAACCTACGAACAGGTAACTTTGGTAAAGTTCATTTAGCTGATGATCATGCTCTTGATATCACAGGGATGGGGGACGTTGTGTTGAAGACTCCATTGGGCACCACATGGACCTTGAAAGATGTTTGGGTCATTCCAAGTCTCAGAAAGAAGTTAATTTCTATTGGGCAGTTGGATAGTGAAGGATATGATGTCATGTTTGGTGGAGGACAACGGAAGGTCGTGAAAGGAAATCTTGTCATTGCCAGAGGTACAAAGAGGGGCACATTGTACATGGTTGAAGTTCTTGTAGATGGGGTAAATGCAGTGACCAGTGGCCTGAGTCAATCTAACCTGTGGCACCAACGACTCGGTCACATGAGTGAAAAAGGTATGAAAATGCTCGTTTCTAGTGGAAAGCTTCCAGGGTTAAAGAAGGTCGAATCTGAATTTTGTGAGCCGTGTGTATTCGGGAAAAAGAAGAAGGTGTCTTTTGTGAAGACAGGAAAGCCACTGAAAGCTCAGAAATTGGAGCTTATTCACACGGATGTTTTCGGACCTACTCCAGTTGCTTCTTTGGGAGGTGCTTACTATTATGTCACTTTCATAGACGATTCGACACGTAAGGTATGGGTTCACTTTCTTAAAAATAAATCTGAAGTTTTTGATGTTTTTAAGAAATGGAAAACTGCTGTTGAATTGGAAACTGATTTGAAGGTGAAATGCTTGAAGTCGCACAACGGAGGTGAATACGTCGGCAAAGAGTTCCAGAACTATTGTGCAGAGAACGGTATTCGAATGATTTATACAGTCCCGGGCACTCCTCAACAAAATGGGGTCGCTGAACGTATGAACAGAACATTGAATGAAAGAGCCAGAAGTATGAGAATCAATTCAGGGCTTCCAAAGATGTTCTGGGCAGATGCAATTAATACTACTGCCTATTTAATTAATCGGGGACCATCTGTTCCGTTGGGTTTCAAGATACCAGAAGAAGAGTGGAAAGGTGAAGCTGTTAAATTTGGGCATTTGAGAGTATTTGGGTGCAGTGCTTATGATCTAGTGAAAGATGGTGACAAGCTTGATGCTAAAGCCAAGAAGTACACTTTCATTGGTTATGGGTTTGACAGTATGGGCTACAGGCTTTGGGACTCTAAAATCAGAAAATTAGTCGGAAGTAAGCATGCTACTTTTAATGAGGCTGAGTTATACAAAGATAGAAACACAACCACTTTAGAGGTTCAGAAAAAGCAAGTTGAATTTGATGTTGATGCTCAGAAACAACCAGATCCAGTTAATGAACCAGAGATGGAAATTGAAGATGATACAGTTCCTGAGTTTGAAGATGGTGATATGGGTGGAGATGAAGAGGCAGTGGAAGCTTCTGATAGTGGGAGTTCAGATTCCGAAGATGAACAACATCCACAGACTCCAGACCAATCTCATTGGGTCAGGAGATCCACTAGAGTTTCTAAACAGCCTACCAGGTACAGTCCTTCAGTTAATTATCTTCTCTTGACTGAGGATGGTGAACCAGAAAGTTACTCAGAAGCAGTTAAGTTGAAAGATTCGCTTCAGTGGGAGCATGCAATGCAGGATGAGATGAACTCTTTGATGAAGAATAATACATGGGTCTTAACTAAGCTTCCGCCAGATAAAAGAGTTCTACAGAATAAATGGCTCTACAGAGTTAACTACAAAGCAAGATTGGTCGCTAAGGGGTTTCAACAGAAACACGGGGTGACTACAGTGAGATATTTGCTCCTGTGGTTAAAATGACTACAATCAGATTGGTGTTTAGTATTGTTGCAACAGAGAAGTTACATTTGGAGCAGTTAGATGTGAAGACTGCATTCTGCATGGTGATCTAGATGAGACTATTTATATGGCACAACCAGAGGGTTTTCAGGTTAAAGGAAAAGAAAACTTGGTGTGCAAGTTACAGAAAAGTTTATATGGTTTAAAACAGGCGCCCAGACAGTGGTATTTGAAGTTTGATGGCTTTATGGGCAGAAACGGGTATAGGAGATATGAGATGGATCACTGTTGCTACCTTAGAAGTTTAAAAGTTCCTATATCATTCTCCTCCTTTATGTTGATGATATGCTGATAGCAGTTCAGATATTGCAGAGATCAACAAGTTGAAGAAACAGCTGTCTGCAGAGTTTGAAATGAAAGATTTGGGTCCAGCTAAGAAGATACTTGGTATGAGCATTACCAGAGATCACAAGAACGGTTCTCTAACTTTATCCCAGGAGAAGTACATTCAGAAGATATTAGAGAAGTTCAGAATGAATGATGAGAAGACTACTACTCGAAGTACACCATTGGCTAGTCATATTAAGCTTTCTAAAGATCAGTCTCCAAAGACAGATAAAGACAAGGCCGAAATGACGAAGGTTCCTTATGCATCGGTTGTGGGCAGTCTCATGTATGCAATGGTATGCACTAGGCCCGATATAGCTCACGCAGTGGGAGTTATGAGCAGGTATATGTCTAATCCGGGGAGAGAACACTAGGAAGCAGTCAAGTGGCTGCTTAGATATTTGAAGGGTACTTCAAAGATGGCATTATGTTTCACGGGTAGAGATGCTATTCTCAAAGGTTATTCAGATGCTGATTTGGGTGGATGTAATGAGACCTACAAGAGTACTACAGGGTATGTGTTCACTATGGGTGATACTGCAATTTGTTGGATGTCTAAGCTCCAAAAGAGCGTGGCACTTTCTACTACAGAGGTTGAGTACATGGCAGTTGCTGAGGCTAGTAAAGAGCTCGTTTGGTTGAAGAATTTTCTGGGTGAGTTAGGCAGAAAACAAACAAGGTATCCGTTGTACTGTGATAATGAAAGTGTTGTTAAACTAGCAAAGAATTCCTCTCATCATGGGAAGACGAAGCACATTCACATCAGATATCATTTCATCAGAGGGCTAATCAGCAAAGGTACTATTCATTGAACAACATCAAGGGGAACAAGAATCCAGCAGACATGTTCACTAAGTCTGTCACACTGGATAAGCTGAAGCTTTGTAGGGCTTCAGTTGGCCTTCAGGAATAGTTGAGAAGGTGGGGGTAACTAGGAGGAGCTAAACCAGTTCGGGTTTATTTATAAGTACAAGACAATGCAGTTGAAGACATTTTACGCATCCAGGTGGAAGCAGGTTGAAGTGTTTGACGCATTCAAGTGGTGGGTTAGAGAAGTTGTCTCGAAGCCCAAGTGGGAGATTGTTAAGTTGTGGGCTCCGACCCATCTCGGTTGGGCCCGGTATTAACTGAAGACAGAATTAGGAGATTAAGGGACGGCCGCCCTAAAGCCCAGTTTGCTATTTTAGGCAAAGAGTGTTAACCCTAATTGTTTAGTTAGTATAAATATATCTCTTGTACTTGTAAACATTAACACCTCAATAAAAAGAAAACCCTAGTTGCCCCAAGTGGACGTAGGTTACACACCGTAACCGAACCACTATAAATCTCGTGTCTTGCTCTATCGTCTACGATTTTTATCGTTCTCGTGATTGTGTTCGTGTGTTTGAGCTATTTGACCCTAACAACAATGTCTCATACCACAGCCTAGGTGTCTAGTGCAACCCATAAAGAGTTTTATTCAGCTTGCACACATAGTTGAGGTGTTGTGAGTCTTCAAATCCTGGAGGTTAACACATATAGACCTCCCTATCTATTTTTCCATATAAAAAAGCACACTTGACATCAAGCTGATAGACAGTAAAATTTTTAGATGCAGCATAAGCAAGGAAAATCCTAACCGGCTCAAGTCTTGCAACAGGTGAAATCAGTATAATCGATTCCTTCCTCTTAGGTGTATCCTTAAACAACCAGTTTAGCTTTATTCTTGATGATCAAACCTTTATCATCTTTTTTGTTCCTGAAAACCCATTTGGTGCCATAGGTACTTGATTAGATGGTAGCGGATAAAGATTCCAAACCTTTTGTCTATTGAATTGAAACAACTCCTATTGCATTAACTCAACCCAGCTACTATCCTTTAAGGCTTTTTCTATTTTCTTGGGTTCCATCTGAGACAAAAGCATGAGTATAGGTAGACATTCTCATGATGAGTTTGTCCTCTTGTTCTCACACCTTCAGAGACTTCTCCTATTATGTTCTCAGTTGGATAATTGTTGTGAATCCTTAGTCTATAATCACTTCCATTTGCAAATATAAATTCAAGTTGGACATATTTTGCTCAAAAGCATAAACACTTGGACCAACTGTTGTTTCAATGACATTCAATAAGGACTGATTGAATGAAAAAGAAATATCATCATCAATGATTGGCTGAAAAGCAACATTAACAGTTGATTGTTTTTTCAGAATACTACTTCTATCAGATGGGTGTTGTGCAATGTCACCGGATGAGTTTTGAGGCTCACTAGATGGATCACTAGTTGAAGCTTCACTATCTCTTCAAATAGTTATGCTATTTGATCTTAAGATAGTTGGAGCTGGATCTTCAATCATTCTTGGAGAACTTGAACAGGGTCTGGGTAACTCAAACAGTTGGTTAGAATCATTTTGAGCATTTGTTCTAAGTGAAACATTCTCACAAGATGAATTAGAATAGTTAGGAAACAATTCTAAGTCAAAAATGTAATCAGGGCCATTCCCCCTAACACAAGGAGTGTGCTCATTGACAACAATGTTGGATGATTACTTAAATTATTGATTTTTGATGTTATAAACTCTATAAGCAATAGAGTTAGAGGAATATCCAACAAAGATGGCATCATCAAACTTTTCAGCAAATTTTGTCAATTTGTCTTTTGTGTTAAGTATGGTACACCTACTGCCAAAGGACCTTAGAAAGCCAATGATCGGTGGCCTATTGTTTCATAGCTTATAAGGGGTTTTTCCATATGGCTCAACTACGAGAACTATGTTCTGCACATAGCATGCAGTGTTGACTGCCTCTACCCAGAAAGTAAGAGGCAGCTTTGAATCAGCCAACATAATTCGAGCAGCCTCAATAATTGTCATGTTTCTCATCTCAACAACACTGTTTTGTTGAGAAGTTGTAGGAGCATTGTATTGTCTGTCAATCCCTTTTGAGTTACAGAATGAATCAAGAACTTGATTTTTAAACTCAGTCCCTTGATCACTTCTAATTATCTTTACCTTGTGATTAATTTAATTTTCTATTTTAAGAATAAAAGATTTTAACGTTTCAACAGTTTCATCCTTAGTTTTTAAAAATAATACTCATTTAAATCTTGTAAAATCATCAACTATCACAAGACAATGTGATTTCCTTTCAATACTCATTATACTTGTTGGACCAAATAGATTCATGTGCAATAAGTGTAATGGGATGATGATAGAGTTAACAACTTTGGATTTATGAGATGCCCTGTGTTGCTTCCTTTTCAGGCATGCAACACAATTATCTTTGTAAAAAATTTCTTTTTAGGCAAACCATATAACAAGTTATTTTTAACGAGTTTATTCATGGTTTTAAAATTGATATGACACATTCATTTATGCCATAATGTTGACTCATCACCATCAGCTTTGGAAAGAAAGCATGCTACTTCTCATATTGGGAAAGCATAGTTCATATCCAGTTTGTATATATCCCATTTCTTGGGAGATCTAAGAAGCACCAATTCCAAAGGAATGGTCATCCCAGGTTTGACGATAATACACTCATGTTCTGTAAAAAGCATTTGATACTTTTGATCACAGAATTGAGAAACACTTAAAAGATTCTATTCAAGTTGTTTGTCAAAATGTACTTTGTCAACCTTTAACTTGCCGATGGATACAATTCATCTGCCAAAAATGTATCCTCCAGCCTCACCTCCAAGCTAAATAGTACCTCTGTCAAAGTGTTGAAATTGTTGAAGGAGAGATTTGTTCCTAGTCATGTGCTTGGAGCATCCACTATCTACAATCCACGTGTTATTGTTCTTGTCATATGAATGTTCTTGCACATAAGATGAAAAGGTTAATTTTTATTGGAAACCCAAGCCTTATTGGTCTTGGGTTCTTCCAATGAGGATTTTATTGAATCAAAATTAATGCATGGGGGTTCAATAAGTGTTTGTGAAGAGAAGACTTGGCTGCAGCATCTTCTTTGATCTTCCATTCCATCCCTTGGTTGATCATAGAGGATGAGCTTGTTGAAGCTTGAGCAACATGGCATTCTTCCAAAGTTTATTTCTTCTTGGAAGAAGCCTTCACCACCTTCTCTTCCGAAGCAGTCTTCTTCTAGGATGGTTTCAAGGGAACTCTCTTAGTTTTTTGAGTTTTCACAGCTTTAGCTTCTAAAGCCATTTTCCATTCGGAAGAAAATTTTTCTTCCAAAGCAACCTTTTTTCGAAAACAAGCTTTCCCGTATTCATCACTTGGACCATTTGATAGGATCCAAATGAGAAACCTTCCCTGACTCCTTTCTTAACATTATTTGCAATATGTGTGCTAGCAGGATTGTAATAACAATCTTCTGGGAATGTGAAGGTTGTTGTTTCTTGTTTTTCTTGTCTTCAACAGCAATCTTTCACTTTCCCTTCTGATTTTTTTGTTGGATAGGTGTGCTGGTACTACACATTTTTCCAGGTTCAGAAGTTCCCACCACTTGGAATCCAGCTGAGATAAACACACCCTTTTGCTTAGGGTCAATCTTCAGCTTTGATTCAACCACTTTCTTGGCAGTTTTTCTGGCTGCCTTAGCCCGGTTTCTTCTAGCTTTGGTGGTAAGAGGTTCAGTAAGAGGGGTAGGGTCTACTTGGATCTTCCCTGTGATGGTCTCCACACTTACATCATTCTTTGACTCATGAGAAGGTGGGTCAGCAGATGGGAGCTCTTGTTCTTCAATATCACACCTTGGTTGTCTAATAGACTCATAAAAGTGTGGTGGAGCAATTTCATTGGTCCCCAACCCACCTTTGTTTTGATAACAAAGTTTTGCTCTAAGATAGCATTCTTCTTGTCTTGAACCTCAGCTGTGACAAGCTAGGCTTGAGCCTCAGACAATTTAGATATTAAATCCTTTATTTGAGTCTTGTAGTTTGTGTGTTCATGTTTCAAAAGAGACACAGTTTTCTCTAACTCTTTAATTTTTCTTTGATAGTCAAATTCAGCTATTTTAAAATCAGATTTTAAAATATTTAAAGACTCAATATCGGATTTAATCTCCATATTGTAGTCCTGATATAATTTGACCTTAGCAATACAAGCTTGGAGTACAGAGATGTTCATATACCTTGTTGTCATCTGTTCCAGCCATGAGTGCTTGAGCAGGAGTCATCCTGTACCATGAAGCTCCAGTCAACTTCTTGAGCTACAGCTGTTGTTTCAGTTGACTTCCTATGTGCTTTAGGTGTAGAGGCATGTGAGAAGGCATGTGAGAAGGAATGAGAGGTTCCTGGATTTGACTTGGTAGCCTTGTATTCTCTAGCAAAATAACCAAGTTGATTACAGTTGTAACACTTTGCCTTGGTTTTATCAAACCCAAACTTGCTGCTAGCTGGTTTTGAGGGAACTGTCTTCCGATTCTTTTGAAAAACTTCTTTGCTCTATAGGTAAGCAGAGCCATTTGTTGGACTATGTCCACGTACCCCACATCATCTAGACTGAAGCACTCTAAATCATCAAAGCAGAATTGATGATCACTAGAGTACCCATTTCCTGAGACAAAGACACAGCTGTACTCGAAAGAACCTTGCTGAGCGTGTTGAGACCATGGAGTCTTAGGAAATGTGATGTGAGGTACTAAACAGCAACATGGCTCCTGAGAGTAAGTCAGATACTGTTGAGGTTGATTGAGTCCTAAACATTCAGCAACCATTAAAGCGTTACTAACAGGAAGGTTTGAGGGTCTGCTCATCAGATGGCCCTTTGTTTTCCATCTCTACACAGTATCCATCAAGGATGTCGTATAGTCCAATCATGGTGAGGGAGTTCAGATTCTCTGTCCTCTTGATGGAGACATACAATAAAACATCCACTCATTTGGTAGTGCAATCATGAATTTCCTTGAGAGGTCTCTCAAGTCAATGCCATTTTGGAGTGTGATGAAAGGAGGAGTGAAAAACAGGTTGATTTGGATGGTAAGATCACAAAATCAAGAGCCTAAAAAGCTCTGATACCAACTGCAGGATCGATATATGTCACTAACACTTGGTTTTCTCTCAAACTCACTTACACTCACACGATTTTGATGAAGTAGAGTCCGTCAAAAAATTAATTATAATATACTAAGTAACTTAAGAACATAAGGAAATAATTTTCAAGGTACTTGTATATATTACTTCTCAACTCAAAGTTTACAAGACTCTTATACAAACATGATACAAGAGTTACATTGAAAAACTATATATACTATCACCTATAGTTGATAATACTTTGATACCAGCTGAAATCCTATAACTAAAGCAGATACTACACGGCTATAGTTAAGGTATCTTAAATAATGTCTTATCTAGGATATGGTAGTCATGACATGTCTATGACTTACCTTTTGTCACCAACTAAAGTTGGCAACTGTACTAACAAATAAAGATGGACAGTAGAATAAAGTATGGTCAACTACATGGCCTTTTGAAAAAACGTCATGCAGTATCTCAAAGGTCTGCAACGGAGTGTCAGATGAACCATACTTATGTCCACCGGTCCATGGTAGCATCTTCCGAAGGTTAATTGGCTTCGGAAGAACAAGTTCTTCCGAAGCCTTTTATACTTCGGAAGAGGCTGCTTCTTTTGTAGCTTGAGGACTTTTACTACGAAAGTCTTTGTCTTTGAATTCTTCTAAGTGTTGAACTTTGGAATTGAAGACTTTGTCTTCGGAAGTTGGTGATTTCCTTCGGAAGTTGGTGATTTCCTGCGGAAGTTGATCTTACACTTTTATCTTCGGAAGAACTCCATTTTCTTTGGAAGTTCCATACTCAGCTTCGGAAGTCCTTTATAAGTTGCACCAAAATAATCTAAGTGTTTGGTTTTGGTTGCACCAGCCTTTCTAGATCCAACAGTTTCTTACCGCCTCGCCTCGAGGCGTACGCCTCAACCGTTTTTTAAAACCATGCCTACAGTTTCTATTCATGATAAAGACTATTGATATTGATTTCGTTGACATTTTTTTTCTGTTTACGAGTTTTTCTATTGAACCACGTGTGACTAAATGAAATTAGAACTAGTTATTTGCATCTTGCAATGAATGATTCATACATATCATATCGATCAACTTTATATGGATCATTTTTTCATAACATTCATTGATTTAGGTGTTACTAGCATGACACTAGTGTCTAGAACTTGTAATTAGATTAAGGCTCTTAATACTTGAACCAGGTAGTCAAAAGCGTTAGGCGCATTGAAATCACAAAAGGATGAACTTTAAAAGTAGGTGCAAGGTACTTATAAAGCAAGGATTTTTTAAGCAAAGTGCACAACATAAACACACCACTTTCGGGGATTTTAAACTTGTTTTAGGCTAGTTCAGACAAGCTTCCGGCCATTTTTAAATATTTTAGACAAGTTTAGATATTTTAGCCGAAAATTTGCCCAAATCCCCTCCTGAGCGCCTAGATGTACCGTGTACGCAAGTCGCTATGGGTCTTGGCTGAGGAGAGAGCCTAGGCGACACACAATTAATTGACTACGATTATGATCGTTTACTCATATACAATGATCTTCTTGATTGTAAGCGCCAAAGGCAAGATAACATGACTTAGGGTTGGAGTTGAATTGATTGATGAATGATGACTTATGTTAAATAGTTAGGCAATTGTTCATAGATAACAATCTAGGGTAATTGGTAATGGTTCGATCTTAATGAATGAATATTAACTTGTTGTTTAGGTATCTAGACCATCAAGCCTAATATAAATAGAAACTAAAAGTCAAATAAAGCATGAGATTAGTAATAGATGGTATTAAATGTGTAATGTGGTACTAGTGATGAAGATCATCATACTAGCCTTCTATTTATTATAGGTTTAGATAACTACCAAGAAGACTATTCTACCTTAGTAATTAGTATCACTACACCATATATATTTTGGTCATTAACATTAGAAATTCACAAAAAGGATTGTAACCAAATGACCTATTTCACCATTTTCATCTTCTTTCCCTCGTAACTAGTTATACCTTAGTATCACTACATATATTTTTTGGTAATTAACATTAGAAATTCACAAGAGGGATTGTAACCAAATGACCTATTTCACCATTTCCATCTTCTTTCATCATAAAAAGTTGGTATAACTAGTCAAGATTTAGTAAAAGGTTAATAATTATTTCAATAACAAACTAGTCATTTCATAAGCTACAAAATAAATATAAAAATCATTATTGCAATCATATGCCATTCCATAGACATAGTCACTCAGTTCTTACTTTAAGCTACTATTCTTCCATACATAGTTTTAAAAATCAATTGAGGCGTGCGCTTCGAGACGAGGCGCCCACGGCGGCTCAGGGGTTATTTTGTATGTTCGCCTCACGGGACTAAGGCGGTAAAAAAAGTTGCGTCTCAGGTGAGCCTAGGGGCGCCTCAGGGGGGTTTTAATTTTTGTTTTCGATGTTTTAGGCTCTTTGTGTCAGTTTCAAACATTCCATTTCTTTTTAATGTGTGTTTTTGATGAATCCAATGATGAAATTAGTCTGTATTTTATTTTTTATAAGATATATAATTTTTATATTTATTTTTAATTCCGCCTCGAGCTTACGCCTCAACGCTCGATTCCGTACTTTTAAACCTTGCTTCCATGCGAACATTTGCTACTCATATTTCCAATTTGTTGTTTTATTGTCAATCAATTGGCAAATTAAAAACCATAAGTAACCCCATCATCAAACATTTTAGTAGTAAGGTTGAATGCATACCTTGCTCATTCTTCCCAAGACCTTTCCCCTTCCACCCCATCTTTTGAAGAAGACGAAACCCAACATTGGATGATGTTAAATGTGTGTCTAGTGATGCTTGTTCAACATTATCAAGATCTACATTTTCTACAGGCCTATGATGGATTGGTAAGCGAAATTCTTCAGCAAATTCTTCAAGAACAGAAACCTCATCTTCCTGTAGCACTTACAAAACAAAGAGCAGATCAGCAGAGTGATTTTACAGCATTAAATTTATACGGAAAAATAAGCATAAACAATCAATAAGAATTTGTACAATAATACGACCTCAGCTGATTTGTTTTGTCTTTTTTGTGTGTACTGTCTACCATTGTACTTTCTGTTATCCATTTCAATACAAACCCAAGACTTCAAGCTGCCAGTAATAAAAAAGTATCAGATTAGCTGCATCCACCAAACTGTCAAGAATATTTATAAAATTATATGGTAAAACACATAACAAACTTGAAGATATTGGTAACATATTGTAGAAAAACCAATACAAAAACATCCAGTGGAATAACTAGATATTATCTGTTTAAAGGACTTCATAAAGCAATTAGTGATAGAATCATAATATACTAGATCTAGGACGGCTTGGCTTTATAAGAAGTAAACAAACACATATTAATTTCAATTTTCAAGTTTTGTTTCAGATGAGTATGTGTGTAATGAAAAACTAAATCTTCTTAAATGATCAAATAAACCACATATACTAAAGAAAAGGCTTCCTTGATACGAATGAGGCGGTCATCCATTTAAAAATTTAAAGTGTGCATGAGGTTGATGGTATAAGCATAGTCAATAAAGTGACCAAAGTGTGTTACTCAACTGTAGGTATAGTTCCATTCTCCATACCGATCTACCCTCATCTTCTTCAAAGTCTCAACTTTCTTAAGCTTTTAAGTTATTTTAAACCGAATTTCAAAAACTCATTAAGACAAACTAAAATTTTAGAGATTTAGGAACCAAAATCTCAATCTTTAGTACTGAAATCAATCCCTGACACAAATAGAGGTGAAACGCAAAAATCTGCAATCTCTATCCTGATTTGACCTAAATCGAAACCCCTAATCTGACAACCCTCTAAACCGAAATCACATGTTTGTTCCCAGTTCATCTACTCAGAAATTAAATCTGCAGATTCCTGTATGATATACACTCAGGAAAACTGATATGAATCTCAACTAAAAAATTAGGGATTTTAATTTGCAAAAAATACGTTTGATTTTGGTTTGTGTATAAAAAAGGAAATAAGAGTTGGAGAGACACGCCACAGCAGTACCTTCAATCGGTCTGAGCTCAAGAAACAGATAAATTCATGAGCAGCAGCGCTGAATCGCAGTTGAATATTCGAAAGTTAAAGGGAGAAGATGATACACTTGAGGATATCGTTAATGACCTAGGGCTTCGATCTTATTGCTGTTGCTATAAGGGTTCATCAGTCAATCAGAAGTGAACAACTGTTGCCGTGAGCTTGATTGAGAGAGAATTTACCTAGAAATCTAGAATCGTCCATTGATTGGATTTTAAGCATCACCTATAACCAGCTTTAAAAACATGCTTAATCTAAAAACATGCTTAATCAAAAAAATACTTATTTTTTTTAATCTTTAAAAAACCTCCGATAAGAAAACCTAAAAACATTCAAAAATTAAAAGCTATAAATTTTATGAAAATATTAAAAGCTATAAATTTTAACAGTTAGATATTTTTTCTGTTCGAGGTGAAATTTAAAAATTAAATATTTTTTGTTAAAAGAAAATATAAAATTAATATAGTTTTTGTTGAGATGAAATTTTCAAATACCAAAAATTAAATTTCAAACGTTACATAAATAAACCTTACATGGATTAAACATTACGTAGATCATACTTTTTAAAATGACAATAACTAAACATTACGTAGATTAAACATTATAACATGTTAACTACCTAAAGATCATACTTTGCCCTAATTTTGCCAGAAATCTTTTTGTGGATTGTCAGTTGCTCGTTGTTCATGTAAGTTGTATCCTTAAAAAGAATGTCTTGTTCACGTAATGCAATCTCTTGTTCACGTTGTGCGATCTCTTGTTCACGGCTTGAACATCTTTCCGCTTAATATCAATATATTCACGCATTTTGGTATTAATCTCATCAATCGCAGATTCCCTCATTTCTATTTAAGTTTTGAAAGCTTCAATAACTTCATTTATTTGTGACGGGTCGTATTTAGCCTTAGCTTTAGCCATTGCTTTAGCCTTTTTTGTGCCCATTAGACGGGGAAGTTCTTCAACTTTATTCCCATAATCCTCAACCGACACTTCATTGTTATTACTGAGGTCAAAGTAATTATTAGCTTCTGATGAAATATCTTCGGTGGATCTCTTACCGCTAAGACTTTGGTTATGACTAACACTTGTTTGTGCCTTCCACTTCGGCTCGTCTTTGACAAGGATCTAATATGGTCATACAATAAAATTTGTATCTTCAGCGTTTTCGTATAACTCATTGCCACGTCTGAGCAATAGGTCATTAGACCAACCACTTTGTTTTGCCTTAGTAGTTGGATGTGGAAGTTGTTGAATAAAGTCACCTTTTGGTTTATCATATGCTAATAAGAACGTATGGTATCCACAGATCTCACCACACTGCAACTTTTTTCAAAGTACGCATGAACCCTCCGCCAAAAGTTATTGTTCTTTTGGGAGTTCCCGATAATAGAGTTGTTTCAAATGTGTAACCAACCCTTTGTAAGCAGTTCTTCATCCCCAAACGACCATGCTTGTAACATCTCGTATTTTCGTTAAATCAAAAGTTATGCTTATTTGATGGTATGTCTATTATATTAAATAATAATAATTATAATAATAACAACAACAATAATAAATATAATAACTAATTATAAGAGTAATAATAACTATGTTAATGTTAATAATAATTGTTAAGTTATATTTAGGGGGCTTATTTGCAAAATTTGAAACTTAATATGAGGTTTGAGCATAAAATAATGAAATTAAGGAACTACAGGGACTAAAAGTGTAAGTTTGAAAAACCCAAACCAACTTTCCCCTACCCCTCACGTTTTTCCGGCCACAACTTCGGCCACCCTCCGGCCGGAGTCCGGTGGTCCTAAAATCCTCTTTTTCTTCGTATTGAAACCCCTAAAACCATGCCAATCGTTCCTAGACTCGAATCAAACTCAATTAACTACCTAAATCGTGATTTGTTGATACATGTGTACCTTGATTCTGATCTTGATGTAATATGTCTTTATTGTCTTACACTTATGTAATAGTTGGGTACTTAATGAAATATAAATGTTTGATTGTGTTTATAATGTTTAATATTTCATTAATGAGTTGTTTAACGCATATTGACTAGATTATATAGGTTTGTGATTGTTTGGATTGGTATACATAATGTTATAATAAGGAATACATTCAAACTTGGTTAAGTGAAGTTTTTCATACGTCCGACTGGACCATGCGCCCCAACAGTGGTCATGCGTCCGAATGGCCATGCGACTGAGTGTCCATGCGTCTAAATAGTTCATACGCCTGAACAACTTCATGCGACTGACTCAGTCGCACGACTGAACACTCAGTCGTGCGAATGGATCAACCGCATGGCTTAATCGCACGAATGAACCATGCTGATGGTTCAGTCACCCGAATGAGCAACCCTAACCTATAAATACCACTTAATTCGTGGAAAAACGTAAGCATTGAATCCACTTCGACTCCAGACGTACCCTAGCCGTCCAGAAGCCTCTAAGTTCGTACTCCAAGTTCATAGAACGTTGTAGATCGATTCCTAATCGATTCTTGACTTTAGATTTAATACGTTATTGTTTCTACGTGTGTTCTCACTGATTGGATCACCAATCAAATAGGATTTCGCACTATTTGGTTTGGTTTAACACGTTAATCAGTTGGTGTTTCGTTCAAATACCAGATCCTAACAAGTGGTATCAGAGCCAGGTTACTGCTGGAATGATCTAACAATCATTCTAGCAACCCGAGCTCTTGATTTCTGGATCAAATTTCAGATCTTGACGTTAAACCCACTTCGTGTTCTTCGTGTTTTGTTCAGATCTTGTTACGTGTGTTGTATCTATGTTAAAATCGAAATTGAAACCACGTTCCCATCACCCTTTCAAATTTGATGATGTATATTTTGTTTTGGTTCATGTAAAATTCGTCAGATTAGGGTTTTGGGCAGCCCTGGCAGCTGCAGATCTGAAAATCTGCGTGTAGACCCGTTCATACGACTGGGCCATGCGAATGGGCCATTCGTACGAATGAGCCATGCGAATGGACCATTCGTGTGACTGGACCAGTTGTATGTTCAGTCGTGCGACTGGACCAGTCGTATGTTCAATCGCACGAATGTGCCATCCGCATTGACTCATCCGCATTTGTTCCAGACCCAAAAAAAGAGTCTGGAACAACTTCTTGCACAGATTTGAAGATGAGCAAAGCATATTCACCCTGAGGTTCTTTTGTCAAATAAGTTCAATGTATACCCCATTATTCGTCGGACTTCCAGAATAGGTGAATGTAATTGGAACACGAAAGAGAGAAGAGAAGATGTCAGCAGTTGGTGTTGATTTTGTGGGGTAGTCAGGAGCATCTGACTACTTATGGGCCAATCAAGTTATATTTATCCGCACAGAGAGGATTCTCATTCTTAGGGGGAATCCATGTATAGAGAATTGAAGACGCAATCAGAAAGTGATGATGTGAGCAGGTTTCTGATGATGAATCTACATGCATGCTGATTTGGTTGATATTGTCAGCTGTGGATTGGAACTTTCAACCTTTTGCCCAATACACCATGTGAAGACACCAGGAGAGCACAATGTCTATATATTGGGATATGCTGAATGTGAGGGGGAATTTCTGCAGGTGGTGATGTTAATCAGGTTAGCCTGTGTGAAGATTGAAGCAATAGAAAACTGTTCATGTCATTATCTGGAAAAATCAGTCATATGGGGAATCTTGCTGCTATGATGGTGTTCTACAAAGTAAACGAAAGTTGTTGTGCCTAAATTCATTTTCGGGGATATGTGTAACCTGACGGATCGGCAACATTGGCTAATATAGTTTTCGTTTGATTCTATTGGCAACCAGAGCAAAGACTGACTGAAGATTGTAAGAGGTGTTATCTACTATTCGCAAGCAACGTCCAAGGGGGAATTTGTTGGAGCATATATTGTCATATATAGTGTGTTCGTCGCTTGTTGAATAGTCTAGGCTTAATGTTATACACCTGATATGTTGTAAACACATGAAACTGGGTCATTCGCAGGAGCATATGTGAATGAGACTCGGTCGTACGATTGAGCCATGCTAATGGACCAGCCGTGCGACTGAGAGGTGCGATTGGGGCATTCGTGAGACTGAACCATAAGAATGGTCCAGTCGTACGGTTGAACCATACGCATAGTCCAGTCGTACGATTGAACCATACGCATGGTCCAATCGTACGAATGGGCCCAGTCGCATCTAATATGGGCCGAGGCCTATATATACCAATTTCAATGTGTAGAGAAAAAAGGGTTTTGAGAGGAAGTGTGCCCGGGAGCCTAGGGCTACCGGATGAGAGGGGAGATCATGCTCGATCTTCCCCTTGCCAAGAGCCTTGATTCTTATGTTGTAATGAGCTTGTAACCGTTAGGTTTTATCAATGAAACCGTTCAATTATAGTTCGTATTATTGTTTGACTTTTGGTTTGTGTTGTTGTTTATCCTTCCATCAAGAACATGCTCGGATGTTTATCGATCCAAGCCGACTTCACAATATTGGTGGCCTGGAATGAAGAAAGATATAGCAACTTATGTAGCTAAGTGCCTCACGTGCACGAAGGTTAAAGCCGAACATCAACGTCCAAGTGGATTACTTGAGCAACCCGAGATCCCTATGTGGAAGTGGGAACACATATCCATGGACTTCATAACCAAGCTACCCCGAACCTCTCGAGGACATGATAGCATATGGGTGATCGTTGACCGATTGACCAAATCGGCACATTTTATACCCATACGTGACACTTACAAGACATCAAGGTTAGCTCGTATATACGTTGATGAGATTGTAAGTCGTCATGGGGTACCTCTGCACATCATATCCGACCGAGACGCTCGTTTCACTTGGCATTTTTGGTCGTCTATGCAAGAACTCTTGGGTACTCAATTGGACCTAAGCACGGCTTACCATCCTTAAACTAATGGTCAAACCGAGCGAATGATCCAAACCTTGGAGGATTTGCTACGCCTGTGTGTTCTTGACTTTGGTGGTGATTGGGATACGCATTTACCGCTCGCGGAATTTTCGTATAACAATAGTTATCACTCGAGTATCAAGATGGCACCGTTTGAAGCACTTTATGGTCTTAAATGTCGTTCACCGATCTGTTGGACCGACATTGGTGAAAACTTCATCACTGGTCCTGAACTTATACAAGAGACGACCGATAAAGTTTCCATCATCCGCAAAAACCTTGAAGTGGCGAGAAGTCGTCAAAAGAGCTATGCTGATAAGCGACGTAAGCCATTAGAATTTCAAATTGGGGATATGGTTCTTCTAAAGGTCTCACCGTGGAAAGGTGTTATCCGCTTTGGAAAGAAGGGTAAACTAGCTCCAAGATATGTAGGACCTTTTAAAATCCTGAAAAGGATTGGGAAAGTGGCTTATAAAGTGGAACTACCTTCCGATCTTAGTGGAGTTCATCATGTGTTTCACGTCTCAAATTTGAGAAAGTGCTTGGTTGACGAAAGTCTGCATGTTCCGTTGGAAGACATTCAGATTGACGAGTCATTGCACTTTGTTGAGAAACCCGTTGAAGTCATGGATCGCATCATAAAGAAGACTAGAACCACAACTACCCCAATTGTCAAGGTTCGTTGGGAGAATAAGCGTGGCACTGAATTTACTTGGGAGCGTGAAGAACATATGAAGAAGAAGTACCCGCATTTGTTTGTATAGTTTCATTTCGATTAATTTCGGGACGAAATTCTTTTAAGTTGGGGAGACTGTAACATCTCGTATTTTCGTTAAATTAAAAGTTAACTTTGTTAAGTTCTTGTAAGGACTAGTTATGCATTTTATGAAACTTGTGGGATTGATTATGCTTATTTGATGGTATGTCTATTATATTAAATAATAATAATTATAATAATAACAACAACAATAATAAATATAATAACTAATTATAAGAGTAATAATAACTATGTTAATGTTAATAATAATTGTTAAGTATATTTAGGGGGCTTATTTGCAAAATATGAAACTTAATATGAGGTTGAGCATAAAATAATGAAGTTAAGGAACTACAGGGACTAAAAGTGTAAGTTTGAAAAACCCAAACCAACTTTCCCCTACCCCTCACGTTTTTTCGGCCACAACTCCGGCCACCCTCCGCTGGAGTCCGGTGGTCCTAAAATCCTTTTTTCTTCGAGTTGAAACCCCCAAAACCATGCCAATCGTTCCTAGACTCAAATCGAACTCAATTAACTACCTAAATCGTGATTAAAACCGGTTACAAAGCCTTCTCATTAGAAGTAACCGAAGCCTTAAATTCGTACCCATTTAAGCATTAAATCACAATAAGTTTATTGATGATCCCACTTATTCTTTGGCAGAAACACCCTCTTGATCAGCTTCAGAGGTAATCATGTAAGCACAGGCCGGGAAAAAGTTTCTGATCTTTTGATTGGCTAAGTGTGGAAGGGAACTCTGTCTTGGGGAAACTGGACACAGAGTCTTGTCCCAACCATGAAAACGAATTCCCATTGATGAGTCTGTAAGACTCTCTTGCATAGGCCTCAAGGAGAACAACTGGTTCCTCCTTGGTGAGTTCTTCTGCTTCTCCCTCAAAGAAGAACTCAGGGCCATAATATTCAGACAGATACCTTACTGTCTTCCCATTCTTCAACTCAATAGTTGTGATCTCTCTATATGCGAATTCATGTGGATGAGAGCCTTCTAGCAACAACTGAGTTCACTCTTTTGAAGATCTTTAAGTCTCTTGTATAACAGCCCCTTCTTGATCATTTTGTTCTCAAGTAGAGATTGAGGGGTTGTCTTTGAGTTGTGTGCTCTCTTGAATTCTTCTATAATCTCCCAGGGTGAGACTACCATAGCCAACATAATTGCAGCATTCAAAGTCTTTTCCACTTGGCCATGATATCTACTTGGTATGTTCTTCTTGTGTATTCTGGAACTTACCCTGGGGTCTGGCCAAATCCTCGCTCTTTCTCTTTGATGTTGGAATGTATGCCTAAAAGTGTACAGCCTCAGAGCTTGTTTCTTCATTGCTTGAATGGATGAGGACTGAGGGAAGTCCTTGTCAACCATTTTAAGAAATTGCTCATCATGCTGCTTCTGCTGTTTTACTTCTTCAATCTTCACTTTCACCATTTGCATTTGCAAGTCAGGTGTGATCATCTGTTGACTTCTGGGCTCAGGTGTTTTAAGTTTGAGAACAACAGAGATTGGCAGACTATCTTCATTCTCATCCTCTTCTTCTTCTTCTTCTACCCTCAACACCTTTCTCCTCCTTCAGGGTATATCACTGGGTGTGGTTTGAGATGGTTTTTGGGGTAATGGAATTGGTTTTATGGTTTGAGTTGTGGGTGGTTTTGGTTTAAGGATAGAAATGGCAGATTTTAGAGATGATTTCTTTGAGGGTTGTTTTTGAGTGGGAGTATGAGAAGGCTGATCTAGCAATTTAGTGGTGAGTTTGGCTTTTGAGAGCTTTGCCATCTCAGTTCTCTTCCCAGCACCTGCTTCATCCAGTGCTTCGATGATCAACCCTTTGTTGTAGCTTCCAGCAGAACAGATTTTCTTGGTTATCTCCAAGATACTATCTCTGGACCAAGACTCCATCTCTATCAATGATCTTCCTAGATATTTGGCAATAAACCTGATCATAATCTCCAACCTTTTCCTATCCATCACACTGTAACTAGCCTTTCTTGCTTGAATTTCATTTATCTCCAGCCTTCTGATCTCAACATCTAAGGTGGCTATGTCATGACCCTGTCTGAAGAGCTGATCTATTATTTTGTCCATAGATCTGTTGTGAGCTTCATCAGCTTCTTTGACTAGATCTTCTAAGGAATTTTCTCCTTCAGACTTTGACTCAGCACTTCTCTTCCTTTTGTAAGTGATCAGCTGATCTTTCTGCTCTTTGTCTGTGCTCAGCTCTTGTACTATGATTAGCTGTTTCTCTGAGATCAGTTCTTGTTCTTTCTCCAACTCCTTTTCTTTTTCTGGTTCTTTCTCATCTTCTACTCTCTTCCTTTTCCTTTCTTTCACTGCCTTAGACTTAGTAGTCTCCCCCTTTTTGGGTGCATTGGGATTAGGGGCTTGAAAGGCAGAAAGTGACTTGTGAACAGCATCATGAAGGAGTGTTTGGATATTTGAGGAGATCCTCTCATCAATGGCTTTATATACTATCTCAGTGATGATGGGAGTGATGAGAGGTAAGGAGCTTTGAAAGGTTGCAACCATCTGCTCAGAGGGGTTCTGTCCCTGAGAGGTGGTGCCAAAAGCAGTGGCTTAGTTAAGTGTATTGGCTGTGTGTTTGGTGAACCTTCAAATGAAGGTGCCATCTGTGGGTTTATTGGGGCAGATGGACTTTTATCCTGAGACGTTTTGGCTAGCAGTTCTTTGAGTCTGCTCACCTCAGTCTCTAGGATTGTGTTATGGGCTAAGACATCAAAGAAAAAGCCCAGGTCATCATCAGTCTTTGCTGAATCATCTGACCTCCTGATTAAATCAGGATGTACATGCCCTGAGTGTAGATCAGTATATGCATGTACCCCTTGTTCTTGGTTCTGGGGACTTCCTGCCTCTGGACTTTGTCCTTCATTGGCAGTTGCCTCTGGTGAGGTCTTATATATGTTACCAACTTCATCCTGTTCATTTGCTGAATCAGTAGAAGTGGCAGCCTGACTAGATGTTCTAACATCCTCTTCTACACTTGGAGATTGAACATTATAACCCCTGTGTTATGGGTTATCAGCAGCATTTTGGTCCTCCCCCTCAATCGTTGAGGTATTCCCAGTGTTAATTGGTTTCTGGGGAGGGGGTGAGGAATGCAGCTGACTCAGCACTTTAGCAACTATAAGGGTTGGGCTTTGAAGGGCGGTTGCATTTGGAGATTGGTCAGAAGCAGATTGCACCCGGGGTGAGAGATGCTCTTCAATGGTAACCTTCTCAACTGAGATAGGTTCCAGTAATGTGGTATCCCTAAATTTGGTTGCAACAGGATCCTGTGGAGAGGATACTTGTGCGGTTTCAGCTGGTTGAGTCTCTGACATGACTAGGGGGTTAGAACCAGTATGTGTTTCCTGTATTGGTGGTACAGGGGCATCCTCAGGGGACTCATCTCCCTGAGTAGCCTTTTTGGGCTTTTGGGGTTTGGGTTTGGTGGGGACTTTGGATCTGGAGGTGGAGGCTATGGGTTCCCTCTGCTTAGGTTTGAGCAGCCGGGCAGCCCCTTTGAGAGTAGGGTCAGAGTTATGCCTGGAGTATACCTCAGCTAAGACAGCTGGAGCAGGGACTCCAAGACCAACAATGCCTTCAGATTTTAATTGATTTAAAATTATAGCCATCAGAAACCTGGGATATAGTAGCCATCTATTTGTCACAGGTTTCTGAGCCAGATCCTTAAGTTCCAGAAACACTATCTCAGAAAAATTTAGAGTTTGTCGTTCGAAGATAGAGTACAATACCTGTTGCCATCGTGAGGACATCTGATCCCATGAAGATGTCTTTGAAGCAAGGCAGACATTCACCATGTGGAAGATAAGTCTTTCAGCATCATGGAAATGCTTTTTGAGAATGGTTGTAGCACTTAAGTCTCCTTCATGTTGTTGATGAAAGACATATTAATGGTGCCTTTCGGGTATTCTATAATACAGGTGGCATCATGCAAATTTAGGGTTTTGCGAATGATGCCAGGGGTGATTACCACCTGTTTCTGGTTGACCAACGACTGGAGAGTGATTTGGCTATCATTTTCACCAGTTGTTACAGAGACGTTGGTCCAGAATTGGTTTAAGGAATCGGGGTATATGGTAGGATTCAAAAGAAAGGCGGTTTTGTATTGGGAATCCACCATAAGATCGATGGCATTATCAAATTTGTTCCAAAAGGCCGATTTCGAAAGGTAGGCAACACAGTTGTGTCTGAGTTTGAGTTTCATGGTCGCCATTGTTGAGAGAGAAAAGGATAGAAAACGGCTAATGAAATGTTCGGCTATAAGTGCAGGTATTTATAGGTTAAGAAAAGGCTGTAAAGAAAACGACTGAAAGTGTTGGTGTTGTCATCAGTTGTATGAAAACAACTGAAGACTTGGTTTTAACTATCAAACATTTGAAACTACTGAAGACTTGGTTTTGGTCATCAGTAGTTATGAAACTACTAAAAACCTTGGTTTTGGCTTCAGGTGTAGGAAACAACTGAGGACTTGTGTTAGTCATCAGTAGTTGTGAAACTACTGAAGACATGATTTTGTCATCAGTTGTTTAAGGTGAAACAGCAGTTTGTGAAAACGATTGAAGAGAAAATTCTCATCAGTAGTTTTCGTCAATTCTTAGCTTTTCAGTTGTTTCATACTGTCCTCAACACTTACTCATCAGGCTTTTTAGCTGTTTTCAGTTGTTTCATAGGACATCAGTACTTATCTGTTTTTACTGACATCAGTAGTTATAACTACATCAGTAGTTGTAACTGCATCAGTTTCTTTTAACAGAAAGTACAGTACTTTTTAAGTAATTTAGTCTTCAGTAGTTATGAAACCAACTGAGAATAAAACTTATCAGTACTTATTTGTGACATGTTTACTAATGGTCATCAGTACTTGTTTACTGAGATCATCAGTAGTTGTCACTTATTCTAGCTGCAGCATACCAAGCCTTAACACAAGGTTTTGGAAAGTTGAACTGTCCAAAGGCTTAGTAAATATATCTGCAAGCTCATCAGCACTTGGCACAAACTTTGGATCAATCAAACCTTTTTCAAAACAATCCCTAATAATTGGACTGGATTCTTGACAATACACAGAGCTGAAGCACTATCCATTAACAATGCAGTCTTAGTCTCTGTAATGCCATAATCCAATAATTGGTTCTGAAGCCAGAGTACCTGAGATGTACAACTTGCAGCAGCAATGTACTTTGCTTCAGCAGTGGATGTAGCAACAGATGTTTGTTTCTTACTCTGCCAAGAAATCAAATAGTTGCCTAGGAATTGACATCCACCAGAAGTTGACTTTCTGGTTAACTTACACCCTGCATAGTCACTATCAGAAAAAGCAACTAATTTGCAAGAGTGTCCAGTGGAATACCAAAGACCTAGAGATTGTG
The DNA here is from genome assembly GCA_025506515.1 of Flaveria trinervia. Lineage (NCBI taxonomy): Eukaryota > Viridiplantae > Streptophyta > Magnoliopsida > Asterales > Asteraceae > Flaveria > Flaveria trinervia. Next base: position 23,650,685 of record CM046454.1, on the reverse strand, counting down.
TACCTTGCAGATATCTAAAGATCCTCTTGACTGCAATCAAATGAGACTCTTTAGGAGCAGCCTGAAATCTAGCACAAACACAAGTTGCAAACATAATATCTGGTCTAGAAGCTGTTAAGTACATCAAGGACCCAATCATACATCTATAAAGTGTTTCATCAATAGCTTTACCTTTCTGATCTACATCCAGTTATGTGGTGTTGCACATGGGAGTAGAACAGGGCTTACAGTTTTGTAAATCAAACTTATTCAAAAGATTTTTTGTATATTTTGACTGATGAATGAAGGTTCCATAAGTCTTTTGTTTGATTTGTAAGCCTAGAAAGAACTGTAATTCTCCCATTGCACTCATTTCAAACTTTTGTTTCATTAAACTTGTAAAATTATCACACAACTGGGGATCAGAGGATGCAAAAATTATATCATCAACATAAATTTGAACAAGTAGCTTATGTTGATCCACTTTCTTAATAAACAATGTTTTATCTATGGAGCCTCTAGTGAAATTATTTTGAAGAAGAAAATTTGAAAGTGTTTCATACCAGGCTCTAGGAGCTTGCTTCAACCCATAAAGAGCCTTATCAAGTTTATACACCCAATCAGGATGTTTATTGTCCTCAAAACCTGGTGGTTGACACACATAAACCTCTTCTTTTATTTTTCCACATAAAAAGCACTTTTGACATCCATTTGAAAAACTTTAAGATTGTGGAATGCAGCATAGGCTAAGAACAATCTAATTGCCTCCAATCTGGCTACAGGGGCAAAGGTTTCATCATAATCAATACCTTCTTCTTGTGAAAACCCCTATACAACCAGTCTAGTCTTGTTCTTGACAATAAGCCCATTTACATCAGTTTAATTCCTAAACACCCACTTAGTGCCTATTGCACACTTACCTGGAGGTAGAGGAACCAGTTCCCACACTTGCTGCTTTTTGAACTGAAGTAGCTCAAGCTGCATGGCTTCAACCCATCCATTGTCTTTTAAAGCAACATGGTAGTTCTTTGGCTCTAGCTGACTGATGAAGAGAGCATAGAAGCAAAAGTTGGACAATTGACTTCTGGTTGAGACACCAGCATTGATATCACCAATGATTTGAGACATGGGGTGATTCTTCAGCTTTTGGTACACTATAAGATCAATGCAAGTGTTTGTAGCAGGTTCAGCAGCAACAGATGTTGATCCAAACTCTTGAAACCAAGTATGAGATGGCAATTCAAATGATGTAGAGGAGTCAGAAATCTCATCAGCATTTGTTGTGGATGGAGCTGCTGAAGCTACAGGAACATCAAGTTTAGTGGACTCAGGCAGTTGATCACTAAACTTGAAAAGGTGAGTACTGATATCATCATCATCTTCAGTACCACCAGGTGGAAGACTTGCTGCAGAAGATGATTTATTCACATGATCTGCAACAGCTGAAGGTTGATAAGGAACATATTGCAGTATATCCAGATCAAACAACTCCACAGGGTTTTGTGGAATTTTATCCTTAGGAGATTCATTGAACGTCACATGCAAGGTTTCTTCAACTATCTTTGTTATGCAATTGAAGACTCTGTAAGCCTTGCATGTGGATGAATATCCTACAAAATACCCTGCATCCACCTTAGGATCAAATTTGTGAAGTTGATCCTTTGTGTTGAGAATGAAACAAGGACACCCAAAGGCTTTGAAGAATGAAATTAGAGGAGCCAAATGATGTAGAACTTCATATGGAGTCTTCATCAACCTCTGATTTACTAAAACTCTATTCTGCACATAGCAAGCTGTGTTGACAGCTTCAGCCCAAAAGGTCAATGGCAAACCAGAGTCAGCCAACATGGACCTTGCAGCTTCAATTAGGGTCCTGTTCTTTCTCTCCACTACTCCATTTTGTTCTGGAGTCCTTGGGATGCTAAACTGCCTCTTGATTCCCTTTGAGAGATAAAAATCATCAAGTGTATGGTTTCTAATTCTGTTCCATTATCACTCCTTATACACTTGACTGATAGGGAATACTGCTTCTCAACATACAACACAAAGTTTATAATCGTCTGAGTAACCTCATCCTTTGAATGCAAGAAGAAAGTCCATACAAATCTGGAGTAATCATCCACAATTACCAGACAGTATTTCTTCTTTGCCATGCTCATCACTCTTACAGGACCAAATAGATCCATGTGCAGTAACTGCAAGCAGACAGTGGACTTAGGTTCTTCAATAGGAGGGACTGAGACTTTGTGTTGTTTTCCTTTCAAACAAGCAGTGCAGGTTTCATCACAGTGGAACTTCTTTATTGGTAGACCTCTCACTAAACTATTGTGGATCAGCTGATTCATGTTTTTGAGATTTACATGACCCAGCCTTCTGTGCCACAGTTTAGATTCCTGAGGAGAGGCTTTGGAGAACAGGCAAGGATGACCCTTCAAATCAATCTTCTTTGACAAATCCAGGGCATATACTCTTCCAATCTGATATCATTTATTAGGATCAGTGATTTAAGTTTGATTAATTAGAGTAGATTGTAGCGGATTCGAATAATGAATTAGACAATTTAGCAAGAACTCAATTGATATTCAATGGAATAGTACACGGTTATAGAGAGAGAGAATTCTGCAAAAGGAATATTTCATTCAAATGCTTTCGTGGTGGCTGAAAGTCACACGTTACAATTAGGTCAACATTCCTTATATAAGGAATGTGACGTTTGCTGATGTCACTTGATAGTGACATCTAACAGAATTATACAAACAACTGAAACTATGCAAACTACTGAGAATGTTCTCAACAACTGATCACATCTCAAAGAATGCTAAGTACAAGAACATAAAACTATTGAACTAAAAATACTGAAACTATAAACTACTGAAAGGTAAATTACAAGTACTGAAAAGGAAAACCATCACAACTACTGAAGTTATAACTTCAGCTGTTGTGACAACTACTGAAGTTAATACTTCAGCTGTTGTGACAATTACTGATCACTCTGGTCTTCAGTCTTTGTCTTCAGTAGAAATCTTCAGATCTTGTCTTCAGACTTTGTCTCAGACCTTGTATGCAGCTGATGTCTTCAGCTGTTGTGATCTTCTTCAGCAGTTGTAATGTCTGTGGGACTTGGAGGTTTTTCTGATCAGGCTCATTGGTTCTTTTGGTCCAACAACCCACAGTTCGTTTCAGCAAAATCAGTTTTTTAACGTTTTCGGTTCATTTAAGGTCCGGACTTGTATTTTAACCATCCAAACCAACCAAGACCTACACCATAACTATTCTAGAACCCTCAAAACATGTAGATACCTGGTTATAATTTATTTAAATTAAAATTTATTTAAAAAAAAGAATCAAAGTGCACCCTTTTACCCACTGGATAAACGCATTACCCATTTCCTCAAACCCTAATCTTTTCCTATAAATACTACTCATTCTCAACCATTTCACATGCACATTTTCATCTTCTTCTCCCAAAAGTTTTGATCTTGTAAGTTATTCTAGCTAGTTTTGCTTAAGTTGACTTTAAAAAGGTTTACTCGAGTAAAGTGCAGAGACCTTTCGGTTTACTCGAGCAACCCCCGATTCCTGTTCGGAAATGGGAAGACATTGCCATGGATTTCATCACTAAGCTCCCAAATACTCGAAACCAAAATGATAGTATTTGGGTAATCATTGATCGATTGACCAAATCGGCTCACTTCATTCCGATCCGAGAAAAGTATTCCGTGGAACAACTAGCTCAAATCTATGTCCGAGAAATCGTGTGCCGCCATGGTATACCAATGACCATCATCTCCAATCGTGATGCTCGTTTCACGTCTCATTTTTGGAAATCACTTCAAAATGCTCTAGGTACTTGCCTTGACCTTAGTACTACTTACCATCCTCAAACCGATGGCCAATCCAAGCGTACAATCCAAACCCTTGAGGATATGCGTTGATCATGCGTACTGGACTTTGGTGGAAATTGGGACTCTCATATTCCGCTTATTGAGTTCTCTTACAACAATATTTTCCATTCTAGCATTGGTACTTGGCTCCGTTTGAAGCTCTCTATGGTCGCACGTGTCGTTCTCCGATTTGTTGGAACGAGATTAGTGAAACTCAAATCACCGGTCCTGAGATGGTTCAAGACACTACCGATCGTATCGATCAAATCCGCAAGAATCTACTCGCCGCTAGAAGCCGTCAAAAAAGTTATGCCGATAAACGACGAAAGCCTCTAGAATTTCACGTCGACCTTGTCCTCCTCAAAGTATCTCCTTGGAAGGAGGTAGTCCGTTTTGGAAAGAAAGGAAAACTAGCTCCTTGTTTCGTAGGCCCATTCAAGATCCTCGAAAGGATTGGAAAAGTGGCTTATAGACTCGATTTACCGAAAGAACTTTCCGGTGTTCATCCTACCTTTCATGTCTCAAATCTTAAGAAATGCTTAGCCGAGGGTAATCTCCACATACCACTCGACGAAGTACATATCGATGAGACAATGCAATTTGTTGAAAGACCCGTAGAAATTATGGATCGCAACGAGAAACGAACCAAACGAAGCCGTATTCGGTTAGTGAAAGTTCGTTGGGAATCAAGACGTGGTGTCGAATTTACTTGGGAAAGAGAAGACGTCATGAAGGGAAAGTACCCGCATCTCTTCGTCGTAGCTTCTCCTAATTTCAGGACGAAATTTCCAAAAGTAGGGAATACTGTGACATTCGTCATTTTCGACTAACTTTGTATTTGTTATCCTGTATTGTAAACCCAACTCGTTTTGGTCTTCGGATCTTTGAATATTAATAAAATGATGGATTTTATGTTGTAATTATTTTTCATACTTGTCGTGGCGTGACCCACAGTTCGTTTCAGCAAAATCAGTTTTTTTAACGTTTTCGGTTCCTTTAAGGTCCGGACTTGTATTTTAACCATCCAAACCAACCAAGACCTAACCCATAACTATTCTAGAACCATCCAAACATGTAGATACCTGGTCATAATTTATTTAAATTAAAATTTACTTTAAATAAAAGAATCAAAGTGCACCTTTTTACCCACCGGACAAACGCATTATCCATTTCCTCAAACCCTAATCTTTCCCTATAAATACCACTCATTCTCAACCATTTCACCTGCACATTTTCATCTTCTTCTCCCAAAAGTTTTGATCTTGTAAGTTGTTCTAGCTAGTTTTGCTTAAGTTTGACTTTAAAAAGTCAATGAAACCGAATCTTGCATTTTAAATCATTTCGGGTATGTAATTTTGGTTATTTTCAATTTTTCTAAGTTATTTTATGTTCACAAAACCATTTTCATATTTATTTAAGTCTTGTGGGCATTCAAACTCATATTTATGCATTTTAGACCCGTTTGGGTGTTTTCGGGAAGTTTACTCGATTAACTTTCTTTTTTGAGTTTAGATCTGGAAGTTTTACCTTATTTTTAGTTCAATGGTTTTGGACATGTGGTAACCATCCTCGGGATCATACCAGTCAAAGACCGAACCAAACCGAACGCTCGTTTAAACACTTTAAATAACTTTTAAGTGACCATGTTACATCAAACACTTTAGATCTGAGTTTTTCTTGATATTTTAGTTATTATATGGTTGATATGGAGGTGTAGAATAAATCTTGGCTTGAACCCAAGTTTTGGGTAAAAACCGAGTAAAACCGAACACCCGTTGTAACGAGTTAGTCAATGTTCAAACCACCAAAAGTTCAACCTATCTTTTTAGTTATGTTTTACTTTATATTACTCATATTACTTAAGATTTTGGAAGTGTTAGAACAAATATTAGCTCAAACCAAGTTTCAGGTAAAAATAAACCCGAGTAAAAGTCGAACTTATAGTCTTAACGAGCTAGTCACCGTTCAAAACGCCAAAAGAAAAATCTTTCTTAACTTTTTTTTAACTTATGTTTCACTTCATGTTATTTGTATTAATAATAGAATGGTATGACGGAACCAAACTTGGTTTTATACTAAGATCGGGTTTAAGCGAATTTCTATAGTAATTAAAGTCTCAAACTCGGGTTTAAGAGAGTGTAAGTCGGACCTTGATGCTTACATTAATGGGATCGTGCATACTAGCACTAAAACAACTCCCATATGTAAAACTTAACAATGGTTGAGTAAAACTAAACATCAAGGACCCGTTTTCTTGTAAAAGTCATTTTATACTTACGTTATTTAAACACACTTTGTAAAATATAACCAAAACTCCCGAAAACCAAGCCTTATTTTTATAAACTTTTATACCATTTATATTTCATCTTCAAGACTCAATACTTATTCAAGATCTTTCAATCTAGGACACACACATTAAAACCATCGAACTCGCTTACTTGAGGATTTTATTCAAAATTATTCATCAACGTCATTTTATTCCATGTGAGTAATTTCATCCCTGTTTTCTCTTCTATACTTTGGGGTAGCAAGCATACTTTCTCAACCAAAAAAAATGATTTAACATCTAGATCCTCAACCCACAACCTCTAGGTTATGTGTTGCTTAGAATAATTATCCAATTGTATGTTATATAACTCATATGATTAATTGCTACATGTTTATTGCTTTTGATTGTTTAGCCTTATCCTCATCCTCAATAAGTATGATCATACGCTCCTCCTTGTAATATGGTAGTTTTATCAATTAGAAAGGAGCCTCATTTATTTATGATTGATATACCTTAATCGTCACTTTTATTTACGGCTTCACATATTTGAGTTGTGGATTTTTGCCTTATATTATATTTATAAAGTCATGGAATTGCTCACCAACATACATGTTGACAAAACATATTTTATGCAATGGTACAGGTTTGATTATCGGTTGATTGAAGATTTAAAGACGTTACTTTATTTTGGACCGTTAGGTTATTAGTTAAGAACTATTTATTTTCTTGTATTTGAAGAACATGTTATGAAATGAATGAGTTGATTAAATATTGTCACTTTAATAGTGTCGTGTGCATTTGAACAATCTTAGTTGCGCCCCGGCATGTTCCACTGCTTTGGTCGGGGTGTGACAGTGGGGATGGAGATTCATCCACGCCAGCACAACATGGTGCTAATGTGGATGTTTAAGTAGTTAAAATCAGTGGAGAAATCCCGTGATTTGGGAACTGAGAATACCCAGGATTTGAAAATTGAGAATACCTAGGGTTAGGGAACTAAGAAAACCCGGGATTTGAGAATGGAGAGAATCTATTTGAGAATTGAAACAACCCTGGATTTGGGAATTGATAGTACCCTACATTTGGGAAATGGGAAAACCTTGAATTTTAATATTATTGGTTCGGGTATCCTTGGAATTGGGAATATCCATGATTTGGATACGGGTATTGGTTTAAGTTCAAATTTGGGTTAGGGTTATCATCTAAATTGGATTCATTTAGTAAACGTAAAAAGAATTCATGTTAGAACTCATGATTTATAATAAGAATATTGGGAGAAAGAAGGTTTGAGAGTGTGAAAACTATGAAGAAATATAGTAATATTTATAGGGGTTTGAAAGACGGGTCACTGTTCATAACTGTTCGGGGGAAATTTAAATTTTAAAATTTAATATTTGAAATTCAAAATTTAAAGTATTGAGAAATGTACGTTGGTTGATGGTTCTTTAAAGTAAAATAATAATAATAATAAAATATAGTAAGAATTGGAATTTAAAACTTAAAATTCATAATGATAAAATATAAAATCACACAACAATAACAAAAACATTGCAACAATATCAAATTAAAATACCAACACAATACAACAATAATTAATCATTATCATACTTATTCTTTAAGAGACCAGATATGTTCCACCGAATCAGCTCGAAGTGCATGATTAGTCTGTTGATTAAGTAAAATTTTGAACCTTTGCAAATAACTTTGGAACCCTATAGGGGCTCCGTGTTCATAAGTTATTAGACCATCTTCGTCATTATCACCCGACCAATCACATATGGCATAACCTTCATCATCTACAATCATATTATGCATTATAATACATGCACGCATGATATCGCTTAGTTTTTGCAAGCTCCAAGCTCTTGCAGGACCACGTACGATTGCCCATCAAGTTTGGAGGACTCCAAAGGCTCTCTCAACATCCTTTCTTGCAGACTCATGACGTTTTTTTAAATTATTTCATATTATCAGTTTGTAGATATGTAAAGCTTTTCACTAGTGTAGCCCATTCAGGATATATACCATCTACAAGAAAGTATCATGTAATATATGGAGTTGCGTTCAATATAAAATTGCATGGTGGAGAATTACCTTGTAAGGCTTGGTTGAATACGGGAGATTGATTGAGTACATTAATGTCATTGTTAAAGCCCGGTACTCTAAAATATGCATGCCAAATCCAGAGATCATATGATGCAACCACCTCTAGCATAATGGTGGGATATCCATATCTTTATTGAAAATAAGTAGAATGAATGGACACACCATCAACAATTCGAATGAGAATTTGTTTGCTCATCCAGAACCTTCATCTAAAATAACTTTCAGGGTACACCGATCCAGAAAAGTAGTCTTTCCAAAGACGTTTATCCCCATCTTCACGATCCCTTTGTATAGTTCTATGTTTTCTTGTTGTGTTTTGAGAACTTTCGGCAGCGTGAGCCTTAATTACTTCAACATATGCTTTGTCAACATCATCATCCATCAACTCTTTTAACGTCATATTCACTAAATCTATAAATGGCGAACCAGGTGGGAAAATGGGCGGGCTTTTGCTACCACCCAAACTCCATTTTTGTGTAAAAATTAGAAATATTAAAGAAAAAACTAAAGAATGAAAGTTGGAGATATGAAAATATTGAAATAATGAAAGATATATGACTTGTATTTATTCTTGATACACATATGTACCTAGATCCTGATCTCAATGTAATATGTCTTGAGTGTCTTGCACTTATGTAATATTGGGTACTTAATGAAATGATAATGTTTGGTTCAATGCAGCAAAACTAAAAACCGACAACTTCGGGAATGTGACTGTGGAGGTGGCCAGAGAACATATGGACCTCTTAGCTGCGGTGGTTCAATCCTATGATGGATTAGTTGCTGGAAAGATAGGAAACTGTCACCTGGCAGATGAATATTATGAGTAGGTGGATGAGATGGAGTTGGAACGTATGGACATAATGTGGGCTCTGGCAAGTGATGTCCGACGAGCTAAAAAGTTTGTCAAAAAGACCGGACAGAACTTGGTTGCCATAAAAGACACAACCTTTGGGTTCGACAAGTCAAAGGTTACTTGTTTCAATTGTGGTGAGAAGGGACACTTCAAGCAGGAGTGTGTAAAGCCAAAGAAGACTGGGAATGGTAATCCCTTCTCGTCATTAAATCGTCAGGACAAAGCCACATCTAGCAGTTCTACTTCATCAAGTAAGGACCCCAAATCTTTGACTGCTAATGAGGATGAAGGACAGGACTGGAGCTTTCGGTTCGTATCACCGGGAGAGTTCAACATAGCAAATGTGGAGGATATTGATGACGATTCTGCTAGTGAGGGAGACAAAGCAATAGAGCTTGCAATGTCAATTCTGAAGACACTGCACTTGTGGTCAACCATTTCCTTGAAGAAGAAAAATCTACATCAACGTCAGAATCACCAGAACCAGAATCAACAGATTCTGTACTCATGGCTGACTCATCTTCAATATCTCAGGTAAGTACTACTGACCAGTTGTTTAATAATTATGCTTGTCTAGATTGTAATAAATTTAGAGAAAGTGTAGATTTAAAGTTTGCTAGGTTATTAGATCATAATGATAACCTAGTAAAAGACCTGGAACTATGCACTGAGGCAAATAGAGTATTAAAACAGAACGAGCACAGTTATAAGGAAAAGATAGACCTATTGAATAAACAGCTTAGGGAAACAGAGGTAGTGGCCTTTAACCAAGCAAATGACATTAGGTACTATCTGAACTCCCTAGAGGACACTAAGAAGCAAAAAGCAGTTTTAGAAGTAGAAGTCAACTCGTTAAAACAAAAACTGCACAGTTGAACAAGCTCATCACACATTGTTCAACACCTAGTGAGTGAGAGAAATAATGGGGAGGGGCTGGGATACAAAGTGGTTCCACCACCACCTGAGACCTTGATGAACACTAAAAGTAAACCAATTAACAATAATCCCATCAAGGATCACGTGGTGTCCACTCCTCTGGTGAGTGACCTAGATTCATTAAGTAAATCAATTGGATCTGACTCTAAACAGAAGGAGGCCACTTCAAAGGCAATAGGAAAGATGCTTTGTGTTAACCTGGAACAAGAATTTGAAAAAGTTAGTTTAAAGTCAGGGTCAAACAAAGTCAAACAAGAACCTAAAAAGACTATAAAACCTTACTAATCACGGGCGTCATGTCACAGTCCAGGTAAACAAGAGATCAAAGATGTAAAACCAGGTAAAGCAATTAAATTTGTAAAACCAAATCATACATCGAATAAAGAAGTGTCTCAATCCAAACATAATAAGGCAAACTGCGTGACTTATACATCTCCACCAAAACAAATAAATCGTAAAGTTGAAAGCAGATCTTGCTATAATTATGGAGAGTATGGTCACGTAGCGTCTCAGTGTCCTTATTATCAGAATCCGAGGAGGAAAGTCGACCTTTTGGCAACTATAACTAGCTCCTATAAGAGGAACTCTATGACACCTCCAAAAAGGGCTAGTGAACTCAAAGTTCAATCCATGAGCCAGTTGTCTGTTTATCACAAACAGGCCTTACACAAATCTGGATTATGGAAAGAAAAACTCTCGTCAGTGTTTGCAAATGAGAACAAACAGAAATCTGAGCTTCCCTCAACCTCAAAGGGTCAATGGGTTGAGTTTATGATGTGTGATGCCTCAGGGAAACCAAGCCAATGAAGGCTTGGGTTCCTAACATGAACTAATTTTTTATTGAATGTGCAGGGTGTACGCTATAGTGCTAAGACTAACACGTGGATTGTAGATAGCGGAGCATCCAGGCACATGAAAGGGAACAGAGCTCTCTTATCAAATGTCAGACAAATTAAAGGAGGGCACGTTTCATTTGCTGGAAATAAAAGGGGGGTACATTACAACCCAAGGAGAAGTGGGAAATGAGAAAGTTAAGTTTGATAAGGTAAATTACGTCCAACAATTACAAAATAACTTGCTTTCAGTATCTCAAATTTGTGATAAAGAATTCAAGGTAGTCTTCGACAACAAGAAGTGATACGTTCTAAAGAAGGACTATGTGATCCCGGAGGACCAAATTCTAATGTCAGATTCAAGATATAATGATCTTTATGTCTTGGATCTCTCAAAGGCCTCCACAACGGATCGTGAAGTCAAATGCTTCTTGTCCAAAGCTACTGAGAAGGACTCCATCTCCTAGCATAGGAGAATGGGACACATAAGTCCGAGAAAAATGAATCATTTGATTCAAAATGATCTTGTGAGAGGAGTAAATGTCAAAAACTTCCAACTCCCAGATTTCTATGTTGCATGCAAAATGGGAAAACAGACAAAGAAGTCTCATGAGGAAAAGAAAGTGCATTCTATAGAACTTCCTCTGGAGCTCCTTCACATGGATCTGTTTGGTCTAGTTAGTACAAGAAGCATCACAGGCGACTTGTATTGCTATGTAGTTACTGATGACTACTCAAGGTTCTCTTGGGTAATGTTTCTGAAATCCAAATCAGAAACATTTGACTCATTCAAGGAATTGGTAACGACACTAGAATCCCTACACAAGCTGAAGGTACGACAGGTGCGCTCAGACAACAGAACTGAGTTCAAGAATCAGAGGATGGAAGACTATTGCAAGGAAAAGGGAATTGTGCATCAATTTACCTCGGCCTACACTCCTCAGATGAACGGAGTTGCTAAACGGAAGAACCGCAGCTTGATAGAGACGGCACAGACTATGCTAGCAGACTCGAAACTACCTATCCAATTCTGGAATGAAGTAGTGGCAAATGCATGTTATACGCTTAATCGAGTTCTGGTAGTAAAACGCCATGGAAAAACATGCTACGAGTTATTACAATGACGTAAACCTAACTTAGAATATCTCGAGCCGTTTGGTGCTCCGTGCATCGTGCTAAAGAAGACTCAGGAGGGAAAATTCAGTGAGAAGGTTGATGAAGGGATCTTTCTAGGATACAACATACCAAACAAGAGAGTTTACAACAACTCAACAGGTCAAGTAGAGGTATGGTGTAATGTTGATGTTTAGAGATATATCACACCGCCTACTGGAAAAGGGCCTGCTTACTTCTTCGACTATAATGGATTCTTCAAGTCCTTCAACATACCTCTTTCTTCTTCAGAAGACAAGTTGGCAAACAAGATGATGTACGATGTCTTGAACACACCATCTCAAGATTCAACAAGTCATTCTCCTACCAACTCAGGGGGAGCAGTAGATGTGAGTGACTCTTCCTCTGATGAAGAAAATGATGAAAATGATTAGATCAACTAGGATGTACAGGTTCTGACTACCTCAAGTCCACTAGCATCTGCTAGCGATGCTTCTGAACCTTCGGAACCTCAGACTCCGATTGCCTCAGATCCAGAACCAAATGTTCATAATCTAGACTCTAAGGTGGTTGTTTCGACAACTTCTGGCTCACGTCTAAACATCTATCATCCTTTGGATAATATTATAGGAGATGTGAGATCAGGTGTTTAGGCTAGAAATCAGCTGTACTTAGCTGATTATGCCTTTGTGATGGAAAAGGGATACCTTCACGATGGTGCTTACCGCTGCTTTGTGTCTCAGTTTGAGCCAAGTATGTTAGTGAAGCACTAAATGATGAGGCTTGGGTGAGTGCCATGCAGGAAGAACTTCTATAGTTTAAGAAGTTAGGTGTATGGACACTGGTGGATAGGCCCAAAGGAGCTAAAGTCATTGGCACCAAGTGGGTCTTGAAATGTAAGAAAGATGATCAAGGAGTGATCATCAGAAACAAGGCTCGGCTTGTTGTTCAGGGTTTTCGACAAGTTGAGGGTATCGACTACAATGAATTATTTGCACCAGTGGCAAGGATGGAAGCCATCCACATCTTCCTTGCCTATGCATCTTATATGAAAATCAAAGTTTATCAACTAGATGTTCAAAGTGTGTTTCTTCATGGTGAGATCCGAGAAACAGTGTATGTCAGTCAACCCAAGGGATTTGAGGATCCATATCATCGGGATAGAGTTACAAACTCGACAAGGCTCTATACGAGCTTCATCAAGCTCCACGGGCTTGGTATGAGAAACTCTCGACTCATCTTGTGAAACACGGCTTTCGCAGGGGAGTCATTGACTGTACACTGTTTATCAAAAAAAAGATGGCGACTTACTGCTAGTACAGATCTATGTAGATGACATAATCTTCGGTTCAAAGAACGAAGAATTATGCAAAGAATTTGAAGCAGTAATGAAGACGGAGTTTGAGATGAGTGCCATGGGGGAGATGAAGTTCTTTCTCGGTTATAGGTGGATCAGACACCAAATGGGATCTTCTTACATCAGACCAAGTATGTAGGGGATATTCTCAGTCGGTTTGACATGGAGAATGCTTCCACAGCTGGCACTCCACTGGCTACAAACCATGATGTAGCACCCGATGAGAATGGTGATCTGGTAGATGCCACTATGTACCGAGGGATGATTGGATCTCTCATGTATCTCACTGCCTCAAGACCTGATATCATGTATGCTACATGTTTATGCTCACGATATCAGGCAAAGCCTAAGGTGAACCATCTAATTGGGGTCAAAAGGATCTTTCGTTATCTGAAGGGTACGCCCACTCTTGGGTTGTGGTATCGTCATGATGATGACTTTGAGCTTACCGCATATAGCGACTCGGACTACAACGGCTGCAAGATGAACTACAAGTCTACATCAGCAGGGTGTCAGTTCTTTGGGAGAAGATTAGTAACCTGGCAGTGTAAGAAGCAGACCTCGGTTGCATTATCAGCTTGTGAAGCCGAATACGTTGCTGCTGCAAGCTGCTATTCTCAAATCATATGGATTCAACAGCAAATGCGGGATTACAGTTTGAATTTCTCTTCTACTCCTATCTTTGTTGATAACTCTGTTACGATTGCAGTCACTAAAAACCCAGTCCAACATCCTAAGACCAAACACATCGGAATTAAATATCACTTCATATGTGATTGCTTTGAAAATAATTTAATCGGTGTGGTAAAAATAAATACAAATTTTCAACGCGCTAACCTCTATACAAAGGCTTTTGACAAACCATGCTTTCTATATCTGTTAGAGGTCAACGATGTTAAAAAAAAGTGAGGTCATTCCTGAAGATGACCATGTATAGTCCGATGCGTCGTGTCTAGTTTTTTTAATTTTTAAATTTAAATTTTATTTTATTCTCTTGTTTTGTTTAATATTAATTAGTTTAATTACAATTAGTTTCTTTCCTTGCACATTAAAATCCTAAAACGCAAATCCATAGTGGTTTTATAATTTTAGGGGGAGAATAGGTCTAGGAAAGAAATAAAGAAAAAAAAGAGGGAAAAGGAGAGACAAACTGATAATAAATAAGATCGTATGTGTGATACCGATTCAATGTTTGGAATATGATAGTACACAGGTACAGACCATTTGGGACTATAAAAATCAAAATTGAAAAAGATGCAAAGTTCAAGTATAAGTCTGTGTAGTCTGAGCAATATAAAAGGAAATATGATAGATAAGCTAGCTACTACTAAGGTAACACAAAGAAAGTAGACCTAGAGTTTGCTAGACCACATATGATATGTCGGTAGATTCAACACAATAGATGACTAGACCTTTTTGGTGATCTCAAGATTAAACTAACATGTTTGACTAGCTGTGGATAACACCTTATCTTTGGTTAACACAATCAACAAGATTCCAATAAGGGGTGATGAGCAAAATAAACGCCACAAAAGTGTGCGTAAGACCAAAGCATGAGCAAAAGCACATGAAAAATACAAATACAATCTAACTGATAACCTATGTTGTCGGTGAGATCTGTGCTAAAAGAATGAAAACTTGCTCATACAAGAAGATAGGTTATGTGCCTCTCTGCTGTGCGGTGGCACTGACCTGAGGATAAGCATAACCTATATACTCTAGAACTCGTTGTTGTTTGTCGCCTCTCTGCTGTGCGGTGGCACTAACCTGAGGATTGCTTCTCTTTGAAAGTTCTATGAATAGTCTCTTCTTGAATACTACCCTGAGACCGCTCAAAAATCTCCTGAGGAATGTTGATTACCATATAAGTGTGAGATCCATAAATGCTTGTTGAAATAAACAAACCTTGAAACGATCACTCAACTGTATTGAAAGTCTGTGTATGGATTTAAGAGGACAAGTATACTAACAATCACTATGGCTACAATTCTTGAAAGTTAAAATCAGTGTGGGGACCTAATAGTACTAGTATGATTTCTTAAATTTGTTCAATGACTCTAAATGAAAAATAAGAATAGAGCATCAAAGGTTTTAGCTAACTTGTCTTAAATGATCTGAATATCCTGTATGATTCCAGCTTGAATTAGTCCATGTATGGTTTAAAAGATTGAGGTTTCATTCGCACGACTGGACTATGAGCTTGGACCAGTCGTACGATTGAAGGATACGAATGTGCCCAATCGCATGGTTAACCCACACGTATGGGCCATATGTGCGATTGGACCATCTGTACGACTAAAATCACACGATTGGACACCTAAAATGGGCAAAACGCATGAATGAGGGTGACCGAATGACACATTCGC
Source organism: Flaveria trinervia (assembly GCA_025506515.1). Classification (NCBI taxonomy): domain Eukaryota; kingdom Viridiplantae; phylum Streptophyta; class Magnoliopsida; order Asterales; family Asteraceae; genus Flaveria; species Flaveria trinervia. The sequence continues at coordinate 23,634,986 of CM046454.1, read as the reverse complement.
ACGACTGACCTCCAGTCGCACGATTGAAGGTGACCGACTGTGCCAGTTGCATGACTGATCTTAAGTCACACAAAACAACTGTGCAACTGGGCTCAGTCGCACGACTGAAAGAAACCCTAGTATAAATAGAGGGGGAGTCGGACGTAGTCACTCACCACTCCCAATCGCCTTTGAAGTCACACGAGAGCAGTGGTACACTGCCAAATAGGGTCTCATTGTTGTAGCATTGTGTTTGTGATTCTAACCATTACTCTACCCGTCTACAGGTACACTTCAACCAAGCTCAGTAAAAATAAAGGTCTTATATGTAGGTTTTTAAGTGTTGAAATCACAAAATTGCATAACCGAGACCCCTCTTGAGTATAGCACACTTAAGTGGTCACACATGTTGGCCTAAATGATTCTAAGTGCAAATTCGAGTCTCTGTGGTCAAAATTGCATCGATGACTTGTTTGATCAACTTCAAGGAGCTGCCATATTCTCGAAGATTGATCTACGCTCATCAATTACGAGTTCATGATGATGACATCCCAAAGACCGCATTTCGTACCCGTTATGGGCATTATGAGTTTATGGTGATGCCATTTGGTTTAACCAATGCTCCTGCTATCTTCATGGATCTCATGAACCGGGTATGCAAGCCTTATCTAGACAAGTTTGTGATTTTTTTCATTGATGACATACTTATCTATTCCAAGTCCAACACCGATCATGAACTGCATTTGAGATTGGTTCTTGAACTGTTGATGAAAGAGAAATTGTATGCGAAGTTCTCGAAGTGTGATTTCTGGCTCGAGGAAGTTCAATTTCTAGGACACGTGGTGAATAGCCAAGGAATTCACGTTGATCCTGCAAAGGTGGAGGCTGTGAAAAATTGGTGTGTTCCTACAACTCCTGCCGAAGTTCGTTCTTTTCTTGGTCTTGCTGGTTATTATCGATGATTCATTGCCAACTTCTCGAGGATCGCGAAGCCGCTCACTTCTTGGACTCAAAAGAACAAACCATTCGAGTGGGGTTCCGAGCAAGAAGAAGCTTTTGAAGCGTTAAAGCACAAGTTGTGCAACGCTCCCATCTTGACCCTGCCCGATGGTAATGACGATTTCACCGTGTATTGTGATGCTTCTAAACAAGGCTTGGTTGTGTTCTCATGCAACGAGGGAAGGTCATAGCTTATGCATCGAGACAATTGAAGGTTCACGAGGTGAATTACACAACACACGATCTCGAGCTTGGTGCTGTTGTCTTTGCTTTGAAGATTTGGAGACACTACTTGTATGGTACACAATGTATAGTCTACACCGATCACAAAAGCCTTCAACACGTTTTCAATCAAAAAGATCTCAGTATGAGACAACGTCGTTGGGTGGAGTTGATTAGTGATTACGATTGTGACATTCGTTACCATCCTGGTAAAGCAAACGTTGTAGCCGATGCACTAAGCCGAAAGATTCACAACAAGATGATCTCATTCCAAGAAATTCGCGATCGACGTCAATGGTTTGACACTTTGGGTGAGTTCGATACTGAGATTCGACTAGATGTCAATGAGACTACCGTACTGCTACAAAACTTGAGAATAGATAGTGACATCAAGTCTAGTATCTTGGAGGCTCAACAAGTGGTGCAACAAGAAGGAAGAATGAAGGATGAACTGGAGCCTAATCTTTTAACCCGATTGGAAACGAAACCCAATGGGTTGATGTACTTCGCAAATCGAATTTGGATTCCAAATCATGATAATCTTCGTACCTTTATCATGAACGAAGCTCATCAAACTCGTTATTCTATTCATCTTGGCTCCGATAAAATGTACATGGACCTGCGCGGTCAATATTTGGTGGCCTGGAATGAAGAAAGATATAGCGACTTATATAGCTAAGTGCCTCACGTGTACGAAGGTTAAAGCCGAATATCAACGTCTAGTGGATTACTTGAGCAACCGAGATCCCAATGTGGAAGTGGGAACACATATCTATGGACTTCATAACCAAGCTACCCCGAACCTCTCGAGGACATGATAGCATATGGGTGATCGTTGACCGATTGACCAAATCGGCACATTTTATACCTATACGTGACACTTACAAGACATCAAGGTTAGCTCGTATATACGTTGATGAGATTGTAAGTCGTCATGGGGTACCTCTGCACATCATATCCGACCGAGACGCTCGTTTCACTTCACATTTTGGTCGTCTATGCAAGAATTCTTGGGTACTCAATTGGACCTAAGCACGGCTTACCATCCTCAAAGTGATGGTCAAACCGAGGGAACGATCCAAACCTTGGAGGATTTGCTACGCCTGTGTGTTCTTGACTTTGGTGGTGATTAGGAATGCATCTACCGCTCGCGGAATTTTCGTATAACAATAGTTATCACTCGAGTATCAAGATGACGCCGTTTGAAGCACTTTATGGTCGTAAATGTCGTTCGCCGATCTGTTGGACCGACATTGGTGAAAACTTCATCACTGGTCCTGAACTTATACAAGAGACGACCGATAAAGTTTCTAATATCCGCAAGAACCTTGAAGTGGCGAGAAGTCGTCAAAAGAGTTATGCTGACAAGCGACGTAAGCCATTGGAATTCCAAGTTGGGGAGATGGTTCTTCTAAATGTCTCACCGTGGAAAGGTGTTGTTCGCTTTGGAAAGAGGGGAAAATTGGCTCCAAGATTTGTAGGACCTTTCAAAATCCTGAAAAGGATTGGGAAAGTGGCTTATAAACTGGAGTTACCTTCCGACCTTAGTGGAATTCATCCTGTATTTCACGTCTCAAATTTGAGAAAGTGCTTGGCTGACGAAAGTCTGTATGTTCCATTGGAAGACATCCAGATTGACGAGTCATTGCATTTTGTCGAGAAACCTATTGAGATCATGGACCGCATAATGAAGAAGATTAGAACCACAACCACCCCAATCGTCAAGGTTCGTTGGGAGAATAAACATGGCGCCGAATTTACTTGGGAACGTGAGGGGCACATGAAGAAGAAATACCCGTTTTTATTTGTATAGTTTCATTTCTCTTAATTTCGGGACGAAATTCTTTTAAGTTGGGGAGACTGTAACATCTCGTATTTTTTTTGTTAATTAAAAGTTAATCTTTGTTTATTCTTATAAGGGTTATTATTGACAATTATGGAACTCATGTGTTATTTATGATTATTCTTTTTTAGCATCACTAACTTTTAATTATGAAAGTTAAAAATAAAATATCAAATAATATTAATCATGTTAATATTAATAGTAGTAATCATAATACAAGTTATAATAATAATACTAATAACTATAATAATAATAACAATAACAATAATAATAGCTAAAAGTAATAAGTTAGTTAAACTTTAAACCTAAATTAATTTCAGGGGGTATTTATGTAATTTATGAAAATTAAATTTTTAAAAGTTTTTAACATGATATAACAAAACCTAAACCACGGGGGCCAAAGTGTAAAAATTTAACCCAAACCCCACCCCGTCTTTCCGGTCGCCGGCCGGCAAGCCCGGCGCGGCTCCGGCGAGCCCTAGAACACCAAAACCATTCGTTTTCGTAACCCAAAACCATTTCGAATCGTTTTGTATACGTGATTCGAACTTGAATGCATCCAATAGTTGAGGGTAACATCGGTTACCACTCCATTCGAAGGTATAACCGAAGCACGTTAAGATCCATAACCGTTTGAGCATTAAACTCCAATCATAACCCAATTAACTAAACCTAATTGAACGTTTATCTAACTCTAATCGATTTCAATCATCAATTTCACCTTAAATAAACATAAACATCTCATTCGGTTCTCTTTGTTTATCACGAACTGCAACATACTCGAACGCTATCTTCTGAACATCAAGATTTGAAATTGATAAGGGGCTTTGGATCTAGTTTGTCATACGGAGCTATACACAAGGTTAATTGAGTTATCATCAACGTTTACATTGATTTTGCATCTCCTTCGACCGCGACTTGCTCATCGTTGGGTCTACCTTCAATTCAAACCTATTCGGGTAAATTACATACATGTATATGCTCGATTAAGCATGGGGAACAAAAGCCCCATGATTACAGGCTCTTACATTAACGAATTCAGGTTTAATTTTGGGGATTGTGGAATTAGGGTTCATAAGAACTTGGGGTTTTATTTTCGTTTATGTTTTTAAACTTTCAGAACCAAGATGTACCGTGGCTGAAGCCTTGGTTCACTGGTTAAAACATTGCCTTGTTAAGCATGAGGTCCCGGGTTCGAACCGGGCACCCTCATGTTTTATTTTTAAAGGTTTTAGCATAATAAACTAATTCTAGAAAATTTTAAAATGTATAAAAATTATTTTTATAAATTCCAAATATTTTCAAAAGCTTCCAAATATTTTCTATAATCTTCCTAAGTTTACACAAAAATATTTTATTTATAAAACATTTTAGCAAAGCTTGTTTGAATAATTTTGTTATAAAATGGATTTTAATAATAATTAATAAATTATTGTTGGTCTAAACGTTTCTTTTTACATAATATTGTTTATATTATGATTATTTCAAATAATTACTCAATATTATTTAAACTTTTATAATTATTATAGATGATTCAATTTCACTTTCTCTATATTTAACATATAAATAATATACTTTTGTATTTAAAGTATTTATAAAAATTCCCAAATACCCAAATTGAACTTTAGTCCTCGTTAATTCATTAAAACTTATTATTAAATTTAAATCTTGTATATATATATATATATATATATATATATTATATATATATATATATATATTATATATATATATATATATATATATATATATATATATATATATATATATATATATATATATTAGATGCCTTGTGACATTTTATCTTGGAACGTCGTTTACTATTCTTAAATAATCTCCATTATATACTTATTGCCATGTGAGTTTCCTTGCCCCTTTTTTATATTTTCACACTATTTTGGGGTGAACCATGATACTTATACATACACACTTGTAAACGTTTAGACTTGTAAAGCACTTGCAATTCATCTTTATATTTTGTCATGGTTATTTGTGTGTTGTAAGTATTTATATGAGATACATAGTTTGTTTACAATCATTAACTATTGTTAGCCTGGCGACGTCTTAGATCTTTGGGCCTGACAAGCCTATTTGGTGCTAAAGTCGATGTATTACCGACTCCTGATGACGTATGCTTGTTCATCATGGGAACTAAATACACTTTTATACTTGTAATCAAGTCGAGGTTTGGTTGTAACGATATGTGTTCTATAACCTTACTTGCTTATGACCTATGACATGAATTGCTACTTGTAACTTTATCATATTATGTATGAAAACCTTGGAAACTCACCAACTATTTATAGTTGACCTTTTATTTTTATCATGTTTCAGGAAATCCACAAGTTTAAAGTGGTCTATTGAAGCTTGCACTAAAACTAGGACTTGGACCTAGTTTAATAAGTAAAATGTTTATGTAATGTTTTGTTTAGTTTGAAACTTATTTCTTGTTGGAAACTTATGTTTGTTATGCCTTTTGAAACTTTTAATTTTAATATTTACATTTAAATATAGCGTTTGTGGCTGTGAACAATCTTAACCCTCACATCTCGATGTTTCCGCCGTCAAGGTTGGGGTGTGACATATAGTGTCATGGGGAGCAGGAATTGATGAGATGTCTGATCAAATCCAGAATGCATACTTAGCACTGATGTTAAACCATCTGTCCACGTGCTCTCAGATGATCCTCTTCTTGTTGATGGAGAGGAGAAGATGATGTTTTGGACAGAGATGGGAATAATGCTATGCAAATGGGAGGTGGTATGGATGACGAAGACTCTCAAGAAACTAACGAGGTTATGTCATGTAGGGTCCAAGATGTCTATGCTTATTGGTTACAGTAGAATATCTCTCAGGCTTATGAACAACAGATTGATCCACAACAGAGCCAAAAGCTTGCTAAAGAAGTACTAAAGATTCTAGAAGAAGGTGATGACCGTGAAGTTGAAACTAAGTTCCTGATGCATTGGGAGTAGGATAATTTCAACTCGATCAAGAACTTTTTGAAAAACAGATTGAAGATTGTGTGAAGTACACAAGACTAAAGCTCATGACAAGAGGAATTATTAGATGTTTATGTATTTAACAACTTTTGTAATTGAATCATGTATTAAACTTGTGTACATAATGTTTATATTTTGATTGTTAATGTTTCTGTCTTGATTATTAACTAATGATTTCTGTGTTGAATGTCTAACTCAAGCAGATCCAAATTTTCAAAGAAATGAATATGATATTGCTCCCCTCCAACAGGTCAAGACTCAACTCACATTGATTCTTGATCTGCAGGGTATTGTTAGGAGATCGGTGATGTATACTCCTGAAGAAGGAAAAACCATTCACAATCTCACTGATGAGCAACTCACTGAAATGTTCAAGCTGAATGCCGAAGAGATTGTGAAAGATGCCCCGACTATGAATGTAGAGAGTGACGATGAGCTTCAGGATGTCGATGAGATTGAGATAGAAGATGTGTCTGCTTAACACTATCTAGAGTACACTGACAAGGAGGGAACTGCCATTCCTAATCTGGGAGACACTATTGTCAGTGACATTTTTGAGACTCTGGACAGGATGGAGCAAGAGTCCGGAAAGGATAAAGATAAAGCCCAAGCCACGAATGCTGAAGTGAACATCAAAAAGGCAGAATGGGCAGCATGTTTTGAGGAGATAACAGCCCAACGCAACGCTTCAACGTCAACTGCCTACACCAAACTGTATAAGGTCAAGAAACATCAAAAGGTAGCAGGCAAGATCATAGCATGGGCACATTTTGAAGACCTCAACGTTTATGCTGTTAAACGTGAGAAAGGAATTGAGTACTTCAGATTCCCATATGATCTGAAGACTCTTCCAGGTTTTGAGCTTAACCAGTTAGCAAAATTAAAATTGCTATACGCTAACCCTCGTAAGATGTCAGGCTGGTTTGAAGCAGCTCTAAAGAGGGAGTACCACACCAGATGGGTCAACTTCAAACCTCAACAACCAACGAGGTACATCAGAAGATTTGAGGTTGACGCCATAACTAGCAAACCAAAAGTAGTGTTGAAGTGGAGTCCACCACGTACAATGTCAAAGATCCCATTACGTGAGATGCCTCAGGACTTCACTCCCCACTTCAAATGGTGGTACTATGATTGGAGAACGGGAGAGGCCGTGATAGTCTTGAACAGAAATGGTACAATGGAAACCATAAGGGTGTTTGACCCAATGTGGCTCACCAACTTGTCAGCAAATGATGTTTATACATTATACAAGTGGCCATTGTTCTATGAGTCACGAGATATAGTACAAGCTTTACAATTTCAGAATGTAATACGACTCTATTTTGCTTTCGAGATAATACAGAAGTCACCAAAGAAGCTAAGTATAAGAAGTTTGAGGAAATTATGAAAGATGTAAGACAATAGATAGATCTAGGTCCAAGTAAAGTGAAGTTATAATAATGTTATAATAATGAATACATTCAAACTTTGGATTGTAATTGTTTGAATTGATATACATAATGTTATAATAATGAATACATTCAAACTTTGGTTAAGTGAAGTTCACATGCGTCCGACTGGACCATGCACCCAAACAGTGGTCATGCGTCCGAATGGCCATGGGACTGAGTCTCCATGCGCCTAAATAGTCCATACGCCTGAAAAACTTCATGCGACTGACTCAGTCGCACAACTGAACACTCAATCGTGAGAACGGATCAACCGCATGGCTCAATCGCACGAATGAACCATGATAATGGTTCAGTCGCCCGAATGCGAAACCCTAACCTATAAATACCACTTAATTCATGGAAAAACGTAAGCATTCAATCCACTTCAACTCCAGACATACCCTAGCCGTCCAGAAGCCTCTAAGTTCGTACTCCAAGTTCATAGAACGCTGTAGATCGATTCCTAATCGATTCTTGACGCTAGTTTCAATACATTATTGTCAATACGTGCGTTCTCACCGATTGAATCGCCAATCAAATAAGATTCCGCACTATTTAGTTTGGTTTAACACGTTAATCAGTTGGTGTTTCGTTCAAATACCGGATCCCAACATTTATAGTGAAAATATAGCTCTTTGGGGGAGTTTGAAAAGTTTGAAATTTGAAAATATAGCCGTTTGAGGAGAATTTAATTTAATACTATGAAATATAAATAAAATGGATAAATATAACTAGGAGTAGAGTAGGTCGCAAGTAGAAAATATGAGTTCGTATATAATAAATTAATAAATTATAATTAACATAATAAATAATTAATTCTAATTTTAATTTAATTATTTTTAGTTAATCTTGTAACGTTTTATAATTTTTAGAATAATAAAATTAATAAATAGTTGTAGTTTCCATATATATAGATAATGTTTTGAAATAACGTATATGTATTTTTTTGAACGAAAATAGTATATGTATTAATATGTTTTTCTCAAACCTTGGCCCCACCCACATATGAAATCTAACATTTTGTTCATTCTTTGGTGTTCATCCACAAAAATGCTTTTCTTAAAAATGTTGCCACACAATAAAGAGAGATGAAATCACGTGGACTCCGGAAATACCCAAAAATGTCCCATTGTGGATGCTCTTATAGGAAGAAAAGAAGAGAAATATCATTCCATAAAATATAAAATAGAGTTAAACAAATCAATAGTTTATGGTTTAGCATGAATCACCATGATTGTAAAAATTGCTAGACGCTAGTCCGGCGGCGGGATACCACCTAGGGATTAACCGGGATTAGTCGGAAGTAATCCCTCGGATTGGAATTTTACGTGTAATTTATATGTACATCTATGTATATGTATACATATATATAATTAAATTTTAAAAAATTCAAACATTAACATATTTTGACCAATCATAACCAAAATTTGACTGATTTTGACAAAATCTGGGCAATTTTGATTGATTTTGAAAAAGATTTAACCAATTTTGATTGAATTTTGACCAATTTTGATCGATTTTTGACCGATTTGGTCCGATTAGGTCCGATTTTTTCCGACTAGGACCGATTACCGATTAAACCTCCGATTATGCGAAATCACTAAGATTGGAGGCCGATTTCTGATTAATCCCCGATTAATCGCCGACTAGGATCGATTTTACAACACTATTAATCACACTTTTAAAAGAAGATTACTATAAATTAAGCTTGTGGGATGTGACACATTTGTTAACTTTGTTATGTGTTATACTATGGTGACAAACTACAATTAATGTGGTTAAAGAAATAAATAAAACGTATTAAATGGTGGCGGTTTGGTTCTAGAGATCAAAACATAGATAAAAAAGTATTATGCCTTTCAAAAGAAAATTTCGTTAAATAAGTCTGTGAAAAAGAAAATGTTGTAAAAAATATAGATAAGTAATTTAAGAAGCGAATATTAAAAAGAAAAAAACATGGTTAGTCACTCTTGTAGTCAAAATCACATCACCGAGTTTAGCGATAGCGTAGATTTACCAAAAGTCAAAAAACAAAAACCATGCATTTGCTTGGTTTTAAACCGTAGTCATAGGTTTAAGTAAATGACACAAAAACTATTGAACTAAAAAGAACTTGTGTTCTATCCTATAAAATTTATATATGTTACAAGTTTAGATTGAATAAAAAAATAATATATCCACCGACTTTTACTATTAGTTATAGTATAATTTGTAAAAATAGCAATAAGTTTTTAAAAATGTTTTATTTAGTTTGCGCAAGTGTAACATTTATTCTAACTAAGTCACGCGGAGTATATGGTTTATTTAAATTATTGAGTTTAGTTATATTATAAGTTTAACATTTTTATGTTTTAATTACGATTTTTTTACTTTTCCTATGCTAATATGAAGCGGTGACGTGGATTTTATATTTTTTAATATAATTAAAAAGTTTTTAGTTTTTTAATATAATTAAAAAGTTTTTAGTTTTTTAATATAAATACATATATTGAAAATGATAACATGAATCACGTCTTCTTCTTCATTTTTCTCTTAACACATAAAATCCAATAATGATTCGATTTGATGGTTTACTACTCAATTTAAGAAAAGTATACATGACTAATATAAATGTAACAATTATATAACTTGATTATTATTGTGTCATTTTTCCTATAATTAACTTTTCTAATAACAACTATGATACTTGAGTTTTAAAAATTGTATGCTCTAAGATATTGGAGTTAATGTCTATCAAATTATATAAAATACACTAGCACATGAAGACATTATTATCAATATAATAATATGTCGTTTGATTCTATAAAACCCTAAACAATAAAACAACTTTCTTTATCATTGAAATGTTAAAGATAGAAGGGCTCAAAGATATTAAGAAGGATTTCAACTATAAATATGTTTATAGATATTGTATGTTTACTTAGGGGCAAGGAACATCATCTTGTTTACCTTTCAATAAAAATTCATTATGGTGGAGTATTTATTAGTAAGGATCAAAAGAGGGTTTATAGAAAGGACAAGTTAAGTTTGTTGGACATTAAATGTCTGATCATCAATAATATTAACGTTGCTATCAAGGTATGATCCAAAAAGTTACTCTTGGCAACAACAAAATTATAACATCTAAATTGTTTTACGTTATAGTTCATGAAACGATAATTAATTGAATGATGTTTGCTTATTTATTGAAATAATCATTGATTAATTATTTGAAGAAATTGTTTTACGTTATAGTTCATGAAACGATAATTAATTGAATGATGTTTGCTTATTTATTGAAATAATCATTGATTAATTATTTGAAGAAATAAAACAATAAAGGGATTAAATGTATAATTTGACTATTAAACAATCAAATATTTATAGGTTTATTTAATTAAATGTTAATTAATAAAACATAAGGTTATTGATAATTAAATGTTAGTTATAAAAGGTTATTAAGTGTCAATTAACCAATGACCTAAAATATAAATTATAGGTTTATATTGTAAATATAGATTTATATAAATACGAGATTAGGGAAACCCCTAATCCCTAACCTCCCTAAAGCTGTGACCCCTAGAGATCTCACAACTACAACCCACAACCACCAACATAATTTGTCGCCTCCGTCCCTGGATTTTTAGCGTGTTGCTACAGGATTAGTGCTGGTCTCTCAAACTCACTTGAACTCACTTGGATTGATAAACCAGAATCTTTAACTATGTTGACAATAATATAATAAGTAAATGAACACAAGAATGGTTTTCAAGATACTTGTATATTACTTCTCAACTCAGTGTTAGAAGACTCTTACAAGCATAACTTAATAAGTTACAATAAGAAACTATATATACTACTATCTACAGTTGGTTATACTTAGAAAACCAGTTGGAATTTACAACTAGACAAATACTATATTGCTAGAGGTAAAGTATCTAAGATACAATACTATCCTAGATTAGGTAGTCATGACATGTCCATGACTTACCTTTTGTTACCAACAAAAGTTGGTAACTAAACTAGCTGATAAAAGGTGAACACTAGATTAAAGTATGGTTAACTACATGGGCGTGGGAAAGCGCCATGCAGTATATTAGAGTTGACAGAAAGTGACAGTCGGTCCATACTTTTGTCCACTTGTTTATAGTTGGTTCTTTCGAAGCTTAAATGGCTTCAGAAGAATATGTTCTTCCGAAGCCATTTATACTTCGAAAGAATCAACTTCTTCTGAGATTTCTACAAGTCTTCATGACTTTGTTCTTCAGAAGACTTTGTCTTGGATCTTCTAAGTGTTTTTTACTTTGAAAGAAGAACTACTTAGTTTTAAAAGACTGAGTTCTACCTTCAAAAGTTCTTCATTCTTGAGCTTCAGAAGATCTTTTACTTGTCTTCGGAAGAGTAGCTTTGTCTTTAGAATACTTCTTCAGTTGTACTCTAAAATCTTCTAAGTGTTGTTTTGGTTGCCCCAGCCTTATACGACCCAACAAACTCCCCCTACTACCAAAGCTTTACTCCCTTCTGCTCTTCAAAGCTTTCAACTCCAGGGAAGGGAAGTATTTGTTTGTCTTCTTGTTCTTTCCTAATGTGATGCTGAGAAGCCTATCCAAGTCATTCGTAGATAGAAGATATAGTCTGTTACTCTAAATGACATGTATCCTTTGTTGGGGCCTTCTGAAGAGAGTTAGTTGATGGGAGTTGTAGCTATACTCTCATCTAACTATGGAATCAAAATTAGGGCCTTCAATCACTTTAAAGAATGTACTTCCTTTTGCAATTGCACCCTTTTCTTCTTCCTTTCCTTTTATCTTCAACTCCTCTTTAGTCTTGGCTTTCTTTGTTAGCTCTGGAAGATGAAGTCTGCTTAGATGATTTCTGATGTGAGCATCTACCTAAGAGTTTGACGGATTAGAGAGTGGTTTCTCTACTAACTCAGTAATATCAAATCTGTTGGAGTGTAGTATAGATGGTGTTCAAGTCTATTGACTTCACCATTCTCCTTTTCCACAACAAAGCTGTGAGAAGGTTCATCAAACCTCCACTAGATAATTTTCTTCCTAGGATTGAGGGGCTTGATTGGCATTTTGTCCCATTTCCTGGTATCCAACACAATCATTAATCTTCTTCTCAACTTCTTTTCATTTTCTTTGAGTGTATCTGAGTTGGTTGTGAGAAGTTGAAAAGCTTGGTCTAGTATTCCCCTAGGTAGATCAAGGAATGCATCTCTTGTGAGAAAACATAAAGAGCCATAAATGTATCTTAGCTTAATGGACTCTTCCTCACAAAAGATGTCACTCAAGGTTGTGTAGTTGATGAGCTTCCTTTTGATCTCCTTAAACTCCTCTAAGGACAGGGGCTTAGATGGTTCAGATGATGGTTTGGGTAATGGTTGTGTTCGGGGTTGTGTTTTGGGTTTTAGGATGGGTAGTGGTGGTGGTTTTTGAGAGGAAATGGGTGAGGGTGTAGGTAAGGCTGATGATGTGGGTTTGGGGTGTAAGGCTCAATAGTTGGTTCAGTTTTGATGGGAAATGGAAGAGACGTGGGCTCAAGTTTTTTTGGTTATGGTTTGGGTGTTGGTTTGGGTACCATTTACCTAAGCGAATGTTAGCCTTGATGTCACTGACACGTCGTTGTAGGGTCTTTTCTAACATGGGACCCATTTACCTACCTGGGAATTCGTGGGGTTTGAGATGAGCTTTCATCCAAGCCTATCCCTCACCTTCTTAGCAGCTGCAAGTTGGGCCTCCTCTTTATTCTTCTTCATTTCCCTTAGCTTTTCCCTAGTAGCCTTCTTCCTCTCCTTGTTTATTTGATCTTGTTCTTTGTGAAAAATAAACAAGATCACATCATTTTCTTGAGGAGTCAGCTCCTCCTAAGCATAGCCTCTTGAGCAGAGAAAGGCTATCTTTTCCCTTTGCAAGGCCTCCTCCTTCTCCCTTCTCCTCCTTCACCTTTCTCATTTCCTCCTCTATGGCCAACCTTGCTACTTCCTCTTTTCTTTCTGTAGCAAGGTTGCCTTCTCCAACTTTACAAGCTCATCAAGTAAGAGTAGAAGCATTTCTTCATTATTTACTCCCAGGCTGAGGAGCCTGTTTGATTACTTCCATTCTCCTTCTATTATTGAAAGTCTCTTGAGTTGTTGTTGCTTGCAGCCATCAACTTCCCAGTACCAATTCTTCCTTTCTTCTTTAGTTTCTATAACCTTTCCTCCTCTAGAAGCTCCTCAGCAATCACCTTCCTTTTTCCCTTAGGATTTGATGAAGATTCAACCAATAGAGATTCTAGCTTAGAGGATTTAGGTTGGGGAGAACGGGGTTGAACTTGTAATGCTTGTGGGGTCTGAGATAAAAGGGTTTTGAGAAGTCCTCACTCTTGACCTTAGAGGCTAGATCAAGAATAACCTCTGTGATGAACGGGTCATTGGACAAGGAGGACAATTCAATTATCCCTTCCGCAACTTGAATTTCTACTTCGAAAGAGACTGGAACTTCACTACATGTCCCTACTAAGTCAGTTTCTAGGTCATTAGTCCTTGTTTCCCCTTCGAAGTCAATCTTAAGTTCAATAAGGACCTTGACCAACTTCCTTATCAGACGTAGGTGGTGCGCTCAACCTTTGAAGCTCTTTAGCTCTAAAGTAGGCAATGGCTACATCAAGAGAGGGTTGTTCAAGAGAGGAGCTTATAAGGAATTTGGTTAAAAACCTGTTAAGATCAATAAGCATCCTTGGGTCAACTTGAATTGTAATAAGAGGTGGCTGAGGGAAGATGGTTGCAGAGTGCTGCTGTGTGGGGTAAAATGAAGAGAGGGAGGTTGTGATGGCTAGACTGGGTTCCTCATGACTTTGTTTCTATATATTCTCCCTTTTTTGGTAGCATTATCTTGAGAAGTAGATGAGCTAGAGGAAGAATTTAAAGAAACCCGAATAGGGACATGCCTAATAGACTTCTTAATCTCTTTCTTAGCTAGTTGGGCCTTGAGGTTTTCAATCTCAAGTTGTTGAGTGTTAGACCTATCTTCTAAAGTCTTAACCTTTGGTTCAAGGTTTGAGAATTTAGAAAGTAAGTCTTTGATAATAAGTTGCAGACTACCTCATCTTCTTTTGAAAAACCAAGGAAATGAGATAACATACCTAGTATGTTCATCATCATCACCTGATGTGGTTTCTTGCACCTTGGTTTCCCTTGCATACTGATGTCTCTTTTAGAGGCATCAGTTGGCAAGGTTGCCGTAGACTTAGACTCACTTATATTACCACTATCCTGAGAGGCCAATGAGACCCTCTCAGTACTGGTAGATTAGTATACATGAGTCACCTCCACTCCAGTTGGAGTCACCTCCACTCCGGTTGGACTTACCTCAGTTTGGTCTAGCTGATGTGGGCTAGATATCAGAGGTTCCCTTAGGCTCAATTGATCTTGAGAGTGGTGGGAAAGATCAACATCACTGCCTTGATAAAACATGATATCTTCATCAGATCAGGCTAGTAGGTCAAGTAAGGATACCGAGGCTAAATCTATTGACCCGGGACCTTAGTCAACACCTAATGGCTTTAAGCTAGTAGTGTGGCTGTCCCTTTTAAACTACTCAGGGGAGTGTTGAGACTCACCCTAAGGGCTTATGGTTTGGGTTGTGGGCTCATCAGGTTGAGACTGAGGAGACTTATATTAAGGTCAATTGTGGAGGATGGTTGGACCTTTGGCTGAGTATGAGCCCTGAGTTACACTCTAGCCTTTTTGGGTTGAACATAGGGAGCTTGTTCAATCAGTGTAGATTGAACAAGGGTTTGATCGGGGCGTATTTGGTAGGTGAATTTGATTGGGTAGGAAAAAGTGATTGGCATTGAAGTGGTGGTGGCTGGTGTGGATTCATCACCTATTGGGTTCGCAAGAATGTCACCAGGAGCCATTGGCTCAAGCATACCCGAAAGAAGGTTAGTGACCCTTTCGATGAAGTTTGTGGACAACTTCTTTAGTGTTCTGAAGATGCCCGACCTCATGTGAGGGACCAGTAGGATGTCTTCACATTGAAGCTTGTCCAGGTCAAGCTCAAAGTTGATTATGTGCTGAATAAACCATGGATACATATAGAATGGATCCCGGGTGAGATTACCACGTAGGTTGTTCAGCATAAATTGTGAGTAGTTAAAGTAGAGGCCTTTGACCAACCCGTGGACTAGGCAACCCAATCATAAGGGATTTGATCCCATACCCTTGATTTATTGGATAGGCTGTGCAGAACGATATGCAGCAAGAACTTCCAGCTGTAGGAGAAGTTGAACTTGTAGATAGTTGACTTGCTCACATCACCGCCATATCCCATTTGGTTGTAAGTGTTCTCTGGATAAGACTTGAGAAGTTCAGTGGGGGCTCCTTCATCATGAAGCTCTAGATGCTCCCTGATGGTTCTCTCACTAATGATGATTCTTGGCAACAGATCCTCGATATGATGATCCTTTCATCATTAAGTAGCTCGCTTTGACAATTGGCCTAGAATTGGCCATATGGTATAAGTAGATGGTATGATTTGCAGTGAGTGCAGTGAAGTATGCGGATTGGGTCTGAATTTGAACGATGGGGGCAAAGTCGACATCCTTTGAAGAATCAAGGATTGCAACCTAGTTGTGTGGAGGATTCAAGGCCATTGTTGGTAAAGAACTATTTGATTGAAGTAATTTGAGCATGAGTGGAGAAGATAGTGGTAATTATAGGGCTTTTGTGAAGGTAAAGAAAGTAAAGAAAGAGTTGGGAAGCTTTTAAATAGGGGTAAGAAGATCAAACCGATAAGGTGAAATATGATAATGAGTTTTGAGTCTTAATTTGTTGACAACTTGTAACTCTAGATCACAGTCTTCATCAGCTTGGTGTTGAAGTTTGGAGTTTTCAGCTGATGAATTTTGAGTCTTAATTTGCTGAAAACTTGTTGAACCTCTATTGTTTCCAGAGATGTTCAAGCTTTCAAGACTTCTAGTAGTGGGAGCTTGATCTTCAAGACTTCTTGGAGAACTTGGAATAAGTCTGGATAACTCAAACAGTTGATCATCAGATGAGTTATTTTGAGTTCCTATTCCAGCTAAAACATTCTCACAAGATGGTTTAGAATAGTTTAAAAACAATTCTAAGTCAAAGATGTGGTCAGGACCATTTCCATTACACAAGAAGTGTGCTCATTAGCAACAATGTTGGATGATTCCTCAAATTATTGATTTTTGATGTTATATACTCTATAAGCAATAGAGTTTGAGGAATATCCAATAAATATAGCATCATCCAACTTTTCAGCAAATTTTCCTAAATTGTCTTTTGTGTTAAGTATGGTGCACCTGTTGTCAAAGGACCTAAGAAAGCCAAGTAACATAAGTTGCATAATGTGTGCTTGCAGGATTGTACTAACAATCTTTAGCCATGTGGTTATGCAGACCACACATTATACACTTAATGTTAGTCTTGATATGGTGTGAGGGCTATTGTTTCTTGCACTTCTTTTCTTTTTAAAAATCTTTCTCCTTTAATGTCTGATCCTTCAGCTGGATAGGAGTGCTGGTAGTATACTTCTTTCCTGAATCAGAACCTCCAACCACTTGGAATCCGGCTGAGAGGAGTACACCCTTTTGCCTTGGGTCTGTTTTCAACTTTGACTCAGCCACCTTCTTTGCAGCCTTGATTTTATTCTTTCTTTCTTTGGTGGTTAAGGGTTTGTCATCATCGGCGTGGATGAGATTTTCTACTTTATCCTTTCATGTGGTGGTCACCATTATTACATCATTATTCTGTTTATTAGACAGTCAGTTAGCAACCTCTTGCTCATCAGTACCGTATCTTGGTTGTCTAATCGACACATAAGAATGTGGTGGAGCAATTTCATTGGTTTCCAATCCATTTTTTTATAACATACATTTGAGTGGGAGGATGATGCAATGATGGTGTTGAAGTTATGCTCTTCAATAGCATACTTCTTTGCTTTAGCCTCAACTACTACTAGCTGGGCTTGAACCTCAATCAACTTGAAGATTAAATCTTTTATATTAGTCCTGTAGTTTGAATATTCATGTTTTAAAGACGATATAGTTTTCTCTAACTCTTCAATTTTGAGTTTGTAGTCAGATTCAACTCTCTTAAAATAAGATTTTAATATGTTTTAAGGCTCAATATCATATTTAATTTCCATGTGTAGTCCTGATACAATTTAACCTTAGTAATACAAGCTAGAGTATAGATATGTCATATACCTTACTGTCTTCAATTCCAGCCATGAGAGCTTGAGCAGGAGTGACATATTGCACCATGAAACTCCAATCAACTTCTTGAGCAACAACTGCAGTCTGTTTTTCAGTTAGTTTGGCTGCAACTTTTAGGGTAGCAGGATGTTGGAAGGCTTGAGTTGCTCCTGGATTGGATTTAAGAGCCTTACATTCCATTGCAAAGTGACCAAGTTAATTGCAGTTGCAACACTTGGTCTTAGATTTGTCAAACCCAAATTTGTTGTTGGTTGGGTTCTGAGGGAATTTGATAGGATTTCAGCATTTAGTTTGATCGATTCGAATGATTTCAGCAGCGGAATAGAGTACCAACTAGCACAATTCGAGCAAGAATACCAAAGATATTGCAATGAACAGAATTAGTTATATAGAGAGAAAGTTTCTACAAAAAGAATATTTCATTCAATCACACGCTTTCGTGGTGGCAAAAAGTGTCACACCTACAAACAGGTCAATCATCCCTTATATAGGAATGTCGTGCTAGAACATTCCTTATATAGGAGATGTGACGTCTGCTAATGTCACTTGATAGTGACATCTAACAGAATTATTTAAACAACTGAAACACAACTACTGAAGATGTCAAGCAGCTGACATCTTCTTACAAGAAGCTAAGTGTTTACTTATTACAAAACTACTGATAAGAAACTACTGAAACTACAACGACTGAAGAACAAGCTCTTCAGTCGTTTTACAAAACTACTGAAAGTAAAAACATAAAACTACTGATATCACAACTACTGAAGAAGTACTCTTCAGCTGTTGTGACAAACTACTGAAACTTCAGCGTTTGGTCTTCAGACTTGAACTTCAGACGTTTCATCAGCTGATGACTTCAGTAGATGTCATCAGCTGATGTCTTCAGTCTTTGTCTTCAGACTTTGTACATCAGTTGTTGATCTTCAGCACTTGTGGACTCTTCAGCTGTTGTACTTCAGTACTTTGGTCTTCAGCTTCAGCACTTGTGTTCTTCAGCTGTTGAGCTTTAGCACTTGTGTTCTTCAGCTGTTGAAGTCTTCAGTACTTGATCTTCAGCTGAAGTCATCAACACTTGTCGAACTGCTGATGAAGCCTTCAGCAGTTGTTGTGATATCATGTGGGACTTAGAGGTTTTCTGATCTTGGCTCATTGGTTCTTTTGGTCCAACAAACTCCCCCTGAACCAATGCAGCCAAAACCTCTAATTGATTTATTTTCCCACTTATTATTGGTAAAATGGTTGGTCTTTTTCCTTCTTGATCAGTTGAGAAGATGACCCATATAAGCACTGGCCTGGGAATGAGTCTCTGATGATTTGGTTGGCAATGTATGGATGGGAGCTCTGTATTGGGGAATTGGACACTGAGCTGTTCCCCCATCCATGAGACTCACTTCCCAACTATGAGCTTGTAGGATTCCCTGGTGTAGGCCTCTAAAAATATAATTTGTTCCTCCATGGTGAGCTCCTCTGCCTCACCATCGAAGAATCCTTCAGGCCCATAGTGCTCAGATAGGAATTTGACCTGTTTTCCATTTTTGAGTACCACTGTTGTAATTTGTTTGTAAGCAAATTCATCAGCATGATGACCTTCTAACACAGTGGTAACTCATCCTTTCTGATCTCATTCAGCCTCTTATACACCAGCCCCTTTTTGATCATTCTGTTCTCTAGCATCTTTTGTGGAGGCATGTTTGAGGTGTAGGCCTTTTTGAAATCTTCCAGGATTTCCCAGGGTGAGACTATAATGGCCAAGGAGATCACTTCATCTACAATCTTTTTGACTTGACCACTGTATCTCTGAGCGATGTTTTTCTTTTGTATTTTGTGAGCCACCCTAGGATCAGGCCAAATTCTTACTCTTTCTTTCACATACTGAAAAGTATGTCTAAGAGTATAATCCTCTGAGCTTGTTTTTTCATATTAATGATTGAGGAAGTGGCTGCATAAGCTTTATCTACTCTCCTCAATAACTCTTCATCATGCAATCTGTGTTGTTGTTCTTCTTCTAATTCACTTTGATTGCATCTCTTTGTTGCTCAGGAGTTATTGCAAGAGAGAGATCTTTGGCCTTAGGCAACTGCAGAACAGCTGAGATCGGCAGCCTATCTTCTTCATCATCATTTTCTTCTTCTTCCACAAGCCTCAACACCCTTCTCTTCTTCTGCTTAGGTGCATCATCGGCTGTTGGTTTTGAGGGTAAGGGAGTTGGTTTTATGGGTTGTGGTTGTGGTTGTTTTGGAGAGGGAATGTTGACAGGTTGAGTCAACATTTTGGAGGTGAGTGTGGCTTTTGAGTGTTTGGCTAGCTCAGTCCTGCTCCCTGCTCCTGCTTCATTCAAAGCTTCGACTACTAAACCCTTAGTGTATGCTTCAGACGAACAGATCTTGGAGGTTATGGCCAGATGCTGTCCCTGGTCCATGATTTTACTTTGATCAATGATCTCCCAAGTATTTGCTGATAAATCTGATCATGATCTCAAGTCTCTCTCTATCCATAGTGCTGTAGCTGGCCCATCTTTGTTGGATCTCTTCGATCTCTAATCTTCTTATTTCAGAATCCAGCTTTTCAGTGTTGAAACCTTGCCTAAACAGCTGATCAATGATATTGTCCATTGATCTGTGTGTTCAGCATCAGCCTCTTTAACCATTTCGTTCAAGTTCTTCTCTTTCTCAACACTCTTCTTTTTCTTGTATGTGACATGAAAATCTTTTTGACTTTCATGTACTTTTTCAATTTCAGCTCCCTTCTCAATCACATTCTCCTTCTCTTTTTCGGCCTCATACACACAATCCTTCTCTTTTTCCACCTCTTTATCCTTCTCTTTCTCTCTCTCCTTCTCCATCCTCTTTCTTTTACCTTTCACTACTGAACTCTCCCCCTTTTTGGGTGCATTGGTTGCAAGGGATTGAGTAGCAGAAAGTTGTTGGCTCAGTACATCCTCCACCAGGGGTTGTAAGACAGAAGAAAGTCTCTCATCAATAGTTTTAATAACAAATTCGGTTAGCTGCGGTGTGATGAGAGATAGGGGATTTTGAGGGATAGCATCCATTTGCTCAGGGGGGTTTTGGTCCTGAAAATGGTGCCAGAAACAGAGGCAGGTGGCTGAGAATTTTATAGTGGCTGTGTGTTTAAGGGACCTTCAGAGGAAGGTGCCATCTGTGGGTTGATGTGGTGGCAGATGGTCTTTCTCCTTGAGAGAGGTGGTCAAGTAGTTTTTGCAGCCTACTGACTTCCTCCTCAAGGATTGTGTTCTGGGCAAGAACATCGTAGAAAAAGCCCAGGTCATCATCAGCAGATGCTGAATCACCTGACCTCCTGCTTGTAGCAGGATGTACATGCACTGGGTGTAGACTAGTTGTAGCATGTGCCCCTTTGTCGTGGAACTGGGGACTTCCAGCCTTAGGACTTTGTCCTTCATCAGCTGTTGCCTCTGGTGAGGTCTTAGTTATGTTACCAACCTCAGTCTGATCATATGCTATTCAGAAGAGGTGGTAGCCTCACCAGATGTTCTGATCTCCATATCCACACCAGGAGATAGAACATTTAAACCCCAGTGCTGTGGGTTGTCAGAAACATGTGTATCCTCTTCCTCAATTGCTGTTGTTCTCCCCTTTGTTGGTGGTTGTAGGGGAGGAGGAGAGGCATGCAGCTGAGTCAGCACATTGGCAATTATAATGGTTGGGCTTTGAGGGGCATTGCATGGGGAGAGGGGACAGAAGCTGATTGCATCCGGGGAGAGGGATGCTCTTCAATGATAACCTCCTCAAGTGAGAGAGGTCTCAGCAATGTGGGTTCCCCTGAAATGGTTGCAACAGGATCCTTTTGAGAGGATACCTGTGCGGCTGTGGGTGGTTGAGTCGTTAACACTACTGGGGGGTTTGAACCAGTAGGTTTATCCTGTTTGGGTGGTACAGGAGCATCATCAGGGGACTCATCTCCCTGATTGGCTTGTTTGGGTTTGGATTTTGGCTTGGTGGGGACTTTGGATCTGGCAGTTAAAGCTGTGGGTTCCCTTTGCTTGGGTTTGAGAAAACGGGCAGCTTCTTTGAGAGATTGGTCGGAGTTATGCCTGGAGTATACCTCAGCTAGAACAGCTGATGCAGGGACTCTAAGGCCAACAAGGCCATCAGTTTGTATTTCATTTAAAATTATGGCCATCAGAAACCTGGGATATAATAGCCATCTTTTTCCCATAGGTTTCTGTGCCAGATCTTTGATTTCTAGAAACACAATTTGTGAAAAATTTAAAGGTTGGTGTTCTAGAATTGATATAATACCTGTTGCCACCAGGAAGACATTTGATCCCATAAGGATGTCTTCGAGGCTAAGCAAACATTCACCATATGAAATATCAGTCGTTCAGCATCAGGGAAGTTCTTCTTCAGTATGGTAGCAGCACGAAGATTTCCGTCGTACTCATTGTTGATGAAGGACATATCAGTTGTGCCCTTCGGGTACTCAGTCACACAAGCAACATCTTGTACATTTAGCACTCTACGAATGCTTTCAGGTGTAACCTCTACTTGTTTTTGGTTAACCAATGACCTAACAGAGATTTGGCCGGTAGGCACATCAGTGTGAACGTAGGCATTGGACCAAAACTGACTGAGTGACTCTGGGTAGATGGTCGGGTTTAAGAGCAGAGCTGTATTATATTAAGAATCAGCCATTAGGTCTATGGCGTGCTCAAACTTTGTCCAGAAGGCCGATTTCGTGAGGTAGGCGACGCAGTTATGTCGGGGTTTTAGACTCATGGTTGCCATTTTTGAAAGTATGAAGGTCAGAAGAACGGCTAATGGAACGTTTGAGAAGAAGACAGGTATTTATAGGGTAGGGAGAGGAAAAGCTGAAAGAAAACTACTGAAGGTTTTGGTGTGGTCATCAGCTGTTTGAAACTACTGATGACGTGGTATTAACCTTCAGAGGTTTAAAACGACTGACAGTGGTGGTGTTGTCATCAGTTGGTATAAAACAACTGAAGACTTGGTTTTGACCATCAGACGTTGAAACAGCTGAAGTCTTGGTGTTAACCATCAGTAGTTATGAAACTACTGAAGGTCGTGGTTTTGACTTCATATGATGTAAACAACTGAGGACTTGGTGTTTGTCATCAGTAGTTGTGAAACTACTGAAGACAGTGGTTTGGCCATCAGTTGTTATAAACAGGTGAAGACTTGGTATTAGTCATCATAGTTGTGAAACTACTGAAGACTATGGTCTTGCTTCAGTTGTTTAGAAACAGCAGTTGTAGAAACAACTGAAGAGAAATTACTCATCAGCTGTTTTCGTCAATTCTTAGCTTTTCAGTTGTTTCATACTATCCTCAACACTTACTCATCAGGCTTTTCATCTGCTTTTCAGGTGTTTCATAGGACGTCAGTACTTATCTGTTTTTACTGATTTCAATAGTTGTAACTACATCAGTAGTTTAGACAGATAAAGTACTTCAGTACTTGTGAGGCATTTAGCCTTCAGTAGTTATAAAAACTACTGAGGGTAAAAGAACTCATCAGTACTTATATGTGACATGGTTACCAATGATCATCAGTACTTATTACTGAGATCAGCATTAGTTGTCACTTATTCTAGCTGCAGCATACCAAGCCTTAACACCAGGTTGTGGAAAGTTGAACTATCCAAAGGCTTAGTAAAAATGTCTGCAAGCTCATTAGCACTAGGCACAAACATAGGATTATTAGACCCTTTTCAAAACAATCTCTTATAAAATGATGTCTAATTTCTATGTTTGGTCCTAGAGTGCTGGACTGGAATTTTGACAATGCAAAGAGCTGAAGCACTATCCATTAATAACGGAGTCTTAGTCTCTGTAATGCCATAATCCAAGAGTTGATTCTGAAGCCAGAGTACTTGGGATGTACAACTTGCAGCAGCAATGTACTCGGCTTCAGCAGTAGATGTAGCAACAGATGTTTGTTTCTTACTCTGCCAAGAAATCAAACAGTTGCCTAAGAATTGACATCCACCAGAAGTTGATTTCCTGGTCAACTTACACCCTGCATAGTCACTATCAGAGAAAGCAACTAATTTGCAAGAGTGCCCAGTGGAATACCATAAACCTAGAGATTGTGTACCTTGCAAATATCTAAAGATCCTCTTGACTGCAATCAGATAAGACTCTTTAGGTGCAGCCTGAAATCTAGCACAAACACATGTAGCAAACATAATATCTGGTCTAGAAGCTGTTAAATACATCAAGGACCCAATCATGCATCTGTAAAGCGTTTCATCAACAGCTTTACCTTTCTGATCAACATCCAATTGTGTGGTGTTGCACATGGGAGTAGAACAGGGCTTACAGTTTTGTAGATCAAACTTATTTAAAAGATCTTTTGTATATTTAGACTGATGAATGAAAATTCCATCAGCTTTTTGTTTGATTTGCAAGCCTAGAAAGAACTGTAATTCTCCCATTGCACTCATTTCAAACTTCATTTGCATTAATTTTGTAAAATCATCACACAACTAGGGATCAGAGGATGCAAATAAATATCATCAACATAAATTTGAACAAGTAGCTTATGCTGATCCACCTTCTTAATAAATAAAGTTTTATCGATGGAGCCTCTAGTGAAATTATTTTGCAGAAGAAAGTTAGATAATGTCTCATACCAGGCTCTAGGAGCTTGTTTCAACCCATAAAGAGCCTTATCAAGCTTGTATACCCATTCTGGGTGTTTATTATCCTCAAGCCTGGTGGTTGACACACATAAACTTCTTCTTTTATTTTACCATATAAAAATGCACTTTTAACATCCATTTGAAAAACTTTAAGATTGTGGAGTGCAGCATAGGCTAAGAACAATCTAATTGCCTCCAGTCTAGCTACAGGGGCAAAGGTTTCATCATAATCAATACCTTCTTCTTGAGCAACCCCTGAACAACCAGTCTGGCCTTGTTCTTAACAATAAGCCCATTTTCATCTGTTTTATTCCTAAACACCCATTTAGTGCCTATTGCACACTTACCTGGGGGAAGAGGAACAAGCTCCCACACTGCTGCTTTTTGAACTGAAGAAGCTCAAGCTGCATTGCTTCAACCCAGCCATTGTCTCTAAGTGCAACATGATAATTCTTTGGCTCTAGCTGACTGATGAAGAGAGCATAGAAGCAGAAATTGGACAATTGACTTCTGGTTGAAACTCCAGCATTGATATCACCAATGATTTGAGACATTGGGTGATTCTTCAGCTCTGGATAAATGAGATCAGTGCAAGTGTTTGTAGAACCTTCAGCAGCAACAGATGTTGATGTAGACTCTTGAAACCATGTAGATGGTGGCAATTAAAATGAAGTTGAAGATGCAGAAATCTCATCAGCACTTGTTGTGGATGAAGCTACTGAAGCTACAAGAGCATCAGGTTTAGAGGACACAGGCAGTTGGTCACTAAACCTGAAGAGGTGAGTACTGCTATCATCATCATCATCAGCACCAGCAGTACCACCAGGTGGTGAACTGTTGACAGGAGCAACAGTAGGAGTTTTGATAAGGACATATTGCAGTATGTCCAAATCAAATAGCTCCACAGGGCTTTATGGAATCTTGTCCTTTGGAGATTCATTAAACTTAACATGTAGAGTCTCTTTAACCATCTTTGTTCTACAGTTGAAGACTCTGTATGCTTTGCAAGTTGATGAATAACCAACAAAGTACCCTGCATCCACCTTAGGATCAAATTTTTGGAGTTGATCCCGTGTGTTGAGAATGAAACAAGGACACCCAAAGCTCTGAAAATGAAATTAGAGGGGCCAAATGATGAAGAACTTCATATGGAGTCTTCATCAACCTCTGATTTACTAGAACTCTATTTTGTACATAGCAAGCTGTATTGACAGCTTCAGCCCAAAAAGTCATTGGCAGTCCAGAATCAGCCAACATGGACCTTGCAGCTTCAATAAGGGTCTTGTTCTTTCTCTCCACTACTCCATTTTGTTGAGGAGTTCTTGGAATGCTAAACTGCCTCTTGATTCCCTGTGGGAGGTAGAACTCATTAAGTGTATTGTTTCTGAATTCTGTTCCATTATCACTTCTAATACACTTGACTGAGAGGGAATACTGCTTCTCAACATACAACACAAAGTTGATAATCTTCTGAGCTGCCTCATCCTTTGAATGCAAGAAGAAAGTCCATACAAATCTGGAGTAATCATCCACAATTACCAGACAGTATTTCTTCTTAGCCATACTCATCACTCTCACAGGACCAAAGAGATCCATGTGAAGAAGCTATAAGCAGGCAGTGGACTTAGGTTCTTCTATGGAGGGAAATGAAGCTTTGTGCTGTTTTCCTTTTAAACAAGCAGTGCAGTTATCTTCACATTTGAACTCCTTCATAGGCAGTCCCCTTACTAAACCATGGTTTGTCAGCTGATTTATGTTTTTGAGATTAACATGACCCAGCCTTCTATGCCATAGAGTAGATTCTTGAGGGGAAGCCTTGGAAAATAGGCAAGGATGGCCTTTGAGATCTATTTTCTTGGAAAGATCTAAGGCATACACTCTTCCTGTCCTGTTGGCCTTCAGGAGAGTGTATTCATCCAACACCTTATCAATCAAACTTAGAACTTTGGATGACAGAATCTGACAGTTCTGACTGGTGAAAAGAGCAACATGGCCTTTGTCACACATTTGACTGACACTCAAGAGGTTGTACTTGAGATTTTCCACATGGTTAACATCATCAAACTTTATTTCCCCATTGGAAACAAAGCCTTTGCCGATGATGTAACCCTTTGCATCATTGCCAAAAGACACAAACCCCTTCCTTCCTTGAGAGTAGTCATTAAGAAGTGATCTGTTTCCTGTCATATGCATGGATCCTCCACTGTCTACATACCAGATGCCTCTGTGGCATGTTGAAGAACCCTGCAAAACACAATAAATTAGTTAGATTTTGAGACCCAAACCTTTTTGGTTTTGGGCATGTTCTCATCAACAGATGGTAAACTAACAGGTTTGTTGGAAACAACAGCCTGAGAGGAAGAAGATGGTGAAGAAGAGGAATCCTTTGGCTTGGACCTCCTTTTCTGTGGTTTCAACATAGGAACATCTAATTGGTTAACTCTTCCCAATAGATGTTGAACCATCATAACCAGCTGTGTCTGATTTTGTGATAAAGCTTTCAGCTCTCCGGACACATTGGCATTGGAGTTTGATAAGTTCCTATGTTGCACCTTCTTCTTTTGAGCAATCTCAGCTGTTACCTGTTTAACCCCTTCCTTTTCGGATTTCTTTTTGGACTTAAGGTTACAGGATTTGATGTTGCTGGTACAAATGTGGCTTCAAACTCAGTTTTCATTTTAACCATTTTCTCTTTAATTTCCTCTTTATGTTTGAGTTTGGATCCTCTTTTGTACCAACAATCATCTGTAAGATGATTGAACAAACCACATATTTCACATGGTTTCTTCTTCATCTTATGTTGATCATCAACTAAAGAGAATGAAACTACTGAAGACTTGTTCTTCAGCCCTTTGGAAGCACTATTTGCTTTCTTGACTTCCTCTTTAGTAGTCTTCAAACCCTTTCTACTGACAGTTTTCTTTTCTTCAGTGCTGACAGTAGTTGGAGTTTGAACTTCAGGTGTTAAGTCTTGCTCTCCAGTCATTTCAGGACTTCCAGAAATAACTCCTGAGTTGATCAACTCTTTGATCATGTGAGTGTCAGTATTTGAACCATCAAGATCAGCTGATAGGTTCGACGAGGGAATAATACTAACTTCAACTTCTGATGGTGCTCTATCAGAAAGTGAATCACATGATGAGGTGGATTGGTTATTGCTTTCTCCATTAGATTTCACTTCTACTCTTGAAGCAAAATCTGTAGGAGGAGCAGTGTGATTATAACCAATGCCAAACTTCACATTGGAAGCTGATTGCTTACTAAGAAGCATTTCAAAACCTTTGCTTGATTGTACCCATCGATCACATTCTACTTGGGTGACTGCAAGGGTTTCTTTGAGGTCTTTGTACTTTTCTAAAAGTACCTCTTCCCTAGCCTTATCATAGTGATTGGCATTTAAGTTTATAAATCTCATCATTTTTCTCTTTAAGCATAGACTCAAACTCAGCTTTTCTTTTGGAAATGATCTTTTCTAGCTCTATGTTCTTATTAATTAAAGCTACATTTGCTTCTCTAATAGAGGCAAATGCTGCTATGCATGTTTCAGAACATAATTTGGCCTTAGCCTCAGAGGATACTTGTGATACCTGTGATGAAGAGGCATGTGAGGATGATCCATCTGCAGACTCCAGAGCCATAAGTGCCAGATTCCCAAAAGGACTGTCACCATCATGTTGACCAGCACCTGTGAACAGTTGTTCATGACCAGACATGTTATCTGGTAAACTGCTCCAGTCAACAACTACAGGGGTGAAGAAGCTGTGTTGTTGAGGTTGAGGAGGTTGATGAGATTGAGATGGTTGAGGCTCAGAAGAGCATGTGGTTGTTGAGCAATGGGTGCTTGAACCTGACTGGTTTGTGGCATGTAATAACAAGGGTAAGGATATGGCATTGGACCCTGAGGAACAAAATATGCAGGAGATTGTGGTTGAGAATGATGACCAGAATTGACAGGATGTTGCCCTTTGTGTTGTTGACTATTGTCAGGGAAAGTCACAAAGGGTGCAGAAGAATTAGATCCAGATGATCTACATTCTCTAGCAAAGTGTCCAAGCCTGTGGCATCTGTGACACCTCAACTTACTCTTGTCAAAACCAACTTTGGTTTTGCCAGAGAGTCCTGGGAACTTTCTTCCAGTTCTTTTGTAGAACTTCTGAGATCTGATATTTATCAAAGCCATTTGGCTAAAAATATCCATCTCTTCTAAGTCATCATCAGCAATCCCCTTGAGATCATCCATGATGAAGCATAGATTGTCATTATTACACCCAGTAAACTAACTATCAACACTCACAAATGCAGAATCAGAAGTGTTTGAAGAGAAATCAATATGCTCATCATACTGGCATTCAGATGAAGCATAATCTGACTCATGACCAACCAAGGCAGTGTTTCCTGGTACAAAGTCATCAGTGAGCTTTCCAGATGATGACAGTTTTCGTTTATGTTCTATCTCTCTCTCAAATGTGAGCAATTTCCCATGGAGTTAGGTGAGAGATAGTTTGTCCAAATTTGCACTGGAGCGTAGGACAATAGTATATGTGTCCCATCTCTCAGGCAGTGATCTGAGAAATCTGTTATTCATCTGGCTATTGGTGTACTCATGTTTGACCATTTTTGTTCAGAGATCAAACAAGAGAACCGCTCAAACTATTGAGTGAGTGTCTCACCTTCCTATGAGAGAATGTCTCATATTGTTGGGCAAGGATTTCTCTATTATTCCCAAGACCTCATCTGTTCCTCCAAATTGTTCTTTCAAGGCATTCCAGAGGTCATGGGCAGTTTCATAATGCATTAGCCCAGAATAGATTTCATTGGGCAGTGCCATGGCTAGAATTCCATGGGCTTTTGCATCAATTTCAAACAATTTCTTATCCTCATCTGAGTATTGCTCCCTCCTCTTCGGAACCATTTGATTGGTTTCCGGGTTATTCACCATAGGCTTGTGTGGACCATGTACCACTGATGTCCAACAACCTGAACTGTTAACAGACAGGTGATGGAGCATTCGTCGTTGCCATATGTTATACTCATTCCTAACCAGCATTGGAGGCTTGGTTGAGGAACCAGTATTGTGAGGATCATTGGAAGGAGTAGTCATTTTAGAAAATTCAGACAAATTCAAGATAAACAAAACAAATTTAGCTCAAAACCACTAAAAACCTCAATTAAAATATCCAAAAGCGACAGAACTTCAATCTTTATAACAGATTCGTGCGAATTTGCTAGTTCAATCAGACTTAGAGCAAATGAGCAGTTTCAATGATCAATTGTTAGATCGATCAATGATTAACCTGCTCTGATACCATTTGATAGGATCTCAGCATCTAGTTTGATCGATTCGAATGATTTCAGCAGCGGAATAGAGTACCAACTAGCACAATTCGAGCAAGAATACCAAAGATATTTCAATGAACAGAATTAGTTATAGAGAGAGAAAGTTTCTGCAAAAAGAATATTTCATTCAATCACACGCTTTCGTGGTGGCAAAAAGTGTCACACCTACAAACAGGTCAATCATCCCTTATATAGGAATGTCGTGCTAGAACATTCCTTATATAGGAGATGTGACGTCTGCTGATGTCACTTGATAGTGACATCTAACAAAATTATTTAAACAACTGAAACACAACTACTGAAGATGTCAAGCAGCTGACATCTTCTTACAAGAAGCTAAGTGTTTACTTATTACAAAACTACTGATAAGAAACTACTGAAACTACAACGACTGAAGAACAAGCTCTTCAGTCGTTTTACAAAACTACTGAAAGTAAAAACATAAAACTACTGATATCACAACTACTGAAGAAGTACTCTTCAGCTGTTGTGACAAACTACTGAAACTTCAGCACTTGGTCTTCAGACTTGAACTTCAGACGTTTCATCAGCTGATGACTTCAGTAGATGTCATCAGCTGATGTCTTCAGTCTTTGTATTCAGACTTTGTACATCAGTTGTTGATCTTCAGCACTTGTGGACTCTTCAGCTGTTGTACTTTAGTACTTTGGTCTTCAGCTTCAGCACTTGTGTTCTTCAGCTGTTGAGCTTCAACACTTGTGTTCTTCAGCTGTTGAAGTCTTCAGTACTTGATCTTCAGCTGTTGAAGTCATCAGCACTTGTCGAACTGCTGATGAAACCTTCAACAGTTATTGTGATATCATGTGGGACTTAGAGGTTTTCTGATCTTGGCTCATTGGTTCTTTTGGTCCAACAGAATTGCCTTATAGTTTTCTTGAAGAACTTCTTTGCTCTGTAGGTTAAAAGAGCTATCTGTTGGACATGTTCATATACTCCACATCATCTAGACTAAAACACTCAAGATCACCAAACAGAATTGAAAATCTCTAGAGTGCTCACTATCTGAAACAAAAGCACAACTATCATGGAAATGATTTTTTTGAGCATGCTGAGACCTGGATGTCTTAGGAAAAGCGATATAAGGTCCAGAAGAGGATGATGGCTGTTAGGGGTAGTTCAAGTACAACTGCGGCTTGGGATTTCTTGAACCTTAAGTAGCATGTAGAGCATTGCTGACACGAAGGTTTAAGTTTCTACTCATCTGACGGCCTTTCTTAGTTTCCATCTCCATACGGTATCCATCAAGGATTCAATATAGTTCGGTCATAGTAAGAGTGTTAAGATTATCAGTTCTCTTGATTGAGACACAATAAAAGGTCCATTCATGAGGAAGTGCACTCATAAATTTTCTTACTATGTCGTTATTCTCAAGAGTCACTCCCATACACTGAAAAGAGGAAATGAAGTCCATGTACTCAAAGTATTGTTGACTCAGGGTATCACTAGCAGTGTGTGTAAAGTCTTTAAATTGTTGCTTCAGTACATCTTTCTTAGACTCTTTAGAATCAGCAGAACTAGAGTACATCAACATCAAAGCATCAAATAGATATTTACTAGTCTCATAGTGCTGAAAGCCTACTATTATGGAGTTTGGTATAGTAGTAAGTAGCATAGTCTTGGCTTTACAGTTGATGTTCATCTTCTTAAACCCTTTATTAGACTAGTCTTCAACAGCCTTCTCAATCATGACACCATTACCATCGAGATTCGACATATGGCTTGTAAGGACAATAAGTTATTGATCTCCACATCTGGCTATCTTGATACTTGATAAAGCCTTTAATACGTTTGCACCATGCTCTAAAATTATTAGAAGTGATAATTGGAGCCTAGGTCATGGTTTCCATCTCAAAATCAGAAGATTTCTAGTTAAGAACTATTTGAGTGAAGTGAGTAAGTGTGATGAAACAAGAATGATTTGGGATGGTTAGATCTCACAATCAATAGCATAAAAAGCTCTAATACCAATTGCAAGATCGGTGTTGGTCTCTCAACACAAGGTTATCTCTCAAACTCAATTGATCTCACTGAAATTGATGAAGTAGAGTCTTGAATTAAGTTGAAAATAATATAATAAGTAAATGAACACAAGAATGGTTTTCAAGATACTTGTATATTACTTCTCAACTCAGTGTTACAAGACTCATACAAGCATAACTTAATAAGTTACAATGAGAAACCATATATACCACTATCTACAACTGGTTATACAAAGAAAACCAGCTGAAATTTAAATCTAGACAAATAATACATTGCTATAGGTAAAGTATCCAAGATAAAATACTATCCTAGATTAGGTAGTCATAAGATGTCCATGACTTACCTTTTGTCACCAACTAAAGTTGGTAATTATAGTAACTGATAAAAGGTGAACAATGGATTAAAGTATGGTCAACTACATGGGCATGGGAAAGCGCCATGTAGTATATTAGAGTTGGCAAAGTGTGTTAGTTGGACCATACTATTATCCACTGGTTCATAATTGGTTCTTCCAAAGCTTAAATGGCTTCGGAAGAATAAGTTCTTTCAAAGCCATTTATACTTTGAAATAACTAACTTCTTCCGAGACTTCTACAAGTCTTCATGACTTTGTTTTTCGGAAGACTTTGTCTTGGATCTTCTTTGTGTTTATACTTCGGAAGGAGAACCACTTAGTCTCAGAAGACTGAGTTCTACCTTTGGAATTTCTTCATTCTTGAGGTTGGGAAGATCTTTAACTAGTCTTCAGAAGAGCAACTTTTTCTTCGAAAGACTTCTTTAGTTGTACTCCAAAATCTTCTAAGTGATGTTTTGGTTGCCCTAGTCTCATATGACCCAACAGTTACAATCGTTGCAAGTCATGTGTTGTGAACAAGGTTAACTAGCAAAGCTGTTATTGAATCCAAGGTCCAAAGCTTTTGATTATTTGTCAAAGGTAAAAACTTTAACACCCTATCGTTGTGATTATTAAATTATTTAAGTACATGTAGTTGGATGCTTGATTGGGTATGGTAAATAGGTAATCATGTAAATCAATTCCACAACAAATGTGATAAAGATTCAATCTTTCAAATAAATATCGGTAACTTTAATTGTGAAAACTAAATTACAATACCTGACAATGGTATTAGAGCCACTATTACGTGTGTTTAAACATTTATTATATGATCTTGCGTTTTATTTGTCAATAGGGTTTTTAGTTTTGACATAAGAATATAGTTTTAATTAAAGATTGAATCTTTTATTAAAATTTATACCTTTTTCGTTGTGATTGATTATGTGGAAATCAAGCACTAGATGGTTTTTTGTTTACTTGATTTTTGGAAGTTGAACTCTTTGTAGTTTTTTTGTGTGTTTTGGAACCATGATATAATAGATATATTATTTATTTTTTTGTAAATTCTTTATTCATAACTATAAACTGAAGACAAAGATTCAAAAACCAAAGATGAAGACACGTTTACAATTTGTTGTAACACTAGACTAGTTCGGTGTCATTTGGTGGCTCAAATAAAACCAAACAATATTTTAATAGTTGCTCGATTTGGTTGTTGTGTATTATGTTTGTGGGTGCTTTTGATGGATTAGGAGATAGTTAAGACCACAAAATACTTTATAAAAGTATTTTTTCACAATCAAAAAACAATGACTGATATAATGGTTTAATACTCGGAAATATAATTTATATAAAAGTAGTTTTATTTAAAAGTAAAAACAAGTTTTTGATCAAATATTTATTTTAAACATTTAATTAATAATAGTTTTATTTGTTTAAAATTATTTTGTGAGAAACAACCAACATAGTTTAAGTATCTAAAACTAGATCTGATGGGTGTGAAAGGTGCATATACATTTTATAGGATTTTTCGCATAGATTCAGTTTTTTTACTAATATTAAACTACACGCACAAAATGTAAGTGTACCTACCATGTTGGTAAGAACCGAGTATCAATCCGTAAACACCCGATCTTACTCAACAACCTTTCTAATCGACGATCAGATTGGGTTTTGATCTGAGAAAATGATAAGTTTTATTGATGTAACCAAATTTTTAGGGTTTTTAAAATAATAACTAAAACATTAAAATGAAAGTAAATTTGATGCTATTGGGTTTTAAAGCAGGAAATTAAGGCTATCATCTTAATTAGATTACACTTATGCAAGTTTGATGAATATTGTGGCGTGATTAAAGATACAATTTTAAGTAATTATGCTAATGTTTATAAACACGAGTCAATGCCGATTTCTCGTCTGCTAGCTCCGTAGTGATAAGGACAGCAACATCGAGTAACTTACAATGCTAACCCTCCAAGTCCTAATAATGTAGGTAAATCTCATGTAATCTTTAAACATAGGATTCTAAAAACATAACTTAATATTAGAATAGAGTTGATTAAGTTCCTTATTAACATACCATTTAAAAACCCTAAAAATTATTAGAGATTTCTTAGACTAATAGAAAGTAACCCACAAATGATCAATAAGCTAAAGTTGTATGATTTCTAATAATATTTCCAATTCATTAGCCATAGAATTGTTATGAAGACCGGTTTCATGAATAAAGCTAGTTCATATATTTTTAAACCGTGTATGACAGACACAATTATAAATCATAAGTTTTTACCTTCCTAATCAAATGTAGACGCTACCCATCAAAAGTTTACCCATGCTATAACATTAACATAACATAATAACACCATTAGTTCTTCGCAAATTAAATAACATTCATCCAATTTGGATGATAATGAGAGTTTAGCTCATAAGAGCTTAAGCATAACAAGAAACAACATAGAAGATAAATATAAAATCATCAGTGAAATGAAACAATCAGAGCAGTGATCCACAATGGATGATATTTAGACAATCCCGAACTTCTTCCATGTGTTGTATGCGTCTCCACAATGGATGATGTTTAGACAATCCCTAGCTTCTTCAAAGTGTTGTGTGTGCCTCCCGAGCCTCCCAAGGGTCTTCGAGTCTTGATTTCCGAGATAAATCAACAGGGTAACCCTCCATCAAAAGCTCCCCCAAATGATGAACTACCGGCAATGAAAGCCCCTAAAATACAAAGAGGAACACAAATAATAAAAGGGAGGCAACATCACATGTGACACTTGAAAGGCAAATGAACACCATCGGTGACGATGGGCACCTCCTTCGTTTCCATCTCAGATTCTCCCACTACTTTCTCTCTCTATAAGGTTGAAAGGTAGAGAAATAATGCAGAGTATTTCTAAACTTTTCAACTATCTCTCTCTCTCTCTATATATATATATATAAACCAAATATTATAGGACCAAAAGTATCCAAAAAAGTAAAACCACAAAAGCTTGATGGTGAAATTAGAAAGCTACAATAATATGTTGGTCCCGCCAACCAAAGAGAATGATATGTATTATAATAAATACTTTAGTGGGAGTTTAATGGAGACATTATTAATAAAGGAAGAAAGGATTGCCACTCTAAATAATCATCCTACTTTGATGCTATAGGTTTGCATTTATGAGAAAACTGTAATAGAAATAACTCCTTTTGATCCTCAGCCAATTGCATATATCTCCAATGCAATTGAATGTTTAATGAGCAATGACAAGTTCAAATGGATTGATTTGTGATGATATTGTAATGAAATGATCAACACAAACACAATGAAATCGAAAATACAAGCAATTACTTCAAAAATTCATAGATCTTATTGATAGCAAAAGCTGTGGATACAAAGTGTAATGGTGAATTATAGTAGTTCTCTCACACCTGCAAAAATACATACATTATCCTATTTATACTATCAAAAGAAACAAGGAACATATATTTACAAAATAAGTCCCTATACTATGACGAAAAGTAAAATACAAATGTTAATATTCTAAGAGCTCTAACTATACTCCCCCTAAGATTGACATTGTCTTCAGTCCAACTGGAACTCTTCTAGTTCTTCTTTAATCTTGAACACTGGCTTTCTTTGTAAAGTTTCAACTATCACAAAGCTTTCTTGATTGCAGACTTAAACTTCTTGGCAAGGATGGCTTGCTCAGGCTTTGACTAATTAGTTTTGATCTCCATCTTGTCCATTGCTTCCAGAGTTTCTTTTGACAGACCTGCGATGTAAATAGCATAAAATTCAAATGGTTTTGGATGATCGTGAGAGTGAACTTCCAATACTCCTTTGCTTGATATCCTCATATAGTCAACGTTCTTTATGTCCATCTTCATGATATTTGCAAATGCTAGAGTTTTCCTCAAAGTAATTCACTCCATAGTAGCATCTATAACCTTAATGATCGTCAGGAAGTATTTTCTGTCATTATCAGCAACTTCTGAAGCAATACACTCAAACTTTTGGTTGGACAGGAAAAAGATATAGCTTGGATGTAGAAGCTTCAACTAAAAAACACCAAATAAGGATATGATATCATGTTCCCAATTATCCAAGTTACGAACTAACTTCAACTAAAATTAGTCTTCGTGATAAAACCACCTCAAAATCGACTTCAAGGTTTGTGTACCATCTATCACTTTTAAGCCTGGATTAGTGACTTTCTTAAAGTTATGAATCCAAGGATCATAATTAGGAATTATCAGTGTTAGAAGAATGGAATCAAGTTAATGATTACGAAATGATCATTAATTGTTGTTTAATTGTTTTATGAATAAATATCAAATCAAATAAATGTTGATTACGACGAACACAATGATATGAACACAATAAATAAGCAAACACGATTTGATTCAAAATTATTTCATTAAAACTGATTAATGATTACAAATGAATAAATAATGAATGCAATAAACAATGAATGCTTTGATCGTGCTAATGTTGATGATGTATTGATGTGACGGCTGCTAGGGTTTGTGATGGATTGATTGTGTGAATCGATGTTTTCTATTTGCCGTTGTATTGTTCTCCCGACAGTTCACCAGTAACATTTGTATTATTCTAATATAAGTATTTTGAACCCCACAAATGCATGGTCTTCTTAGGTGATTGTTAACCCGCATGAATCTTATTCTTCCTAAGGTACTTTGTTCTTCCGAAGCTATCTTGTTCTTCCGAAGATAGTTTGTTCTTCCGAAGGTATCTTGTTCCTCCGAATATAGTTTGTTCTTTTGAAGTATCTTCACTTGAACATCAGAGCTGGTTGTTCATCCACAGAAGATCTTTGAATGATTGTGTTTGTAAGAAACATATCTACAAAAGAACAAAAATATTCATCCAGAGATGTTTCTTACACATAGTCAATTTCACACATTGATCAAGTATAATGTTTTACCTGCATTCATACACAAATTATGTAACACCCGGTTATTTTATAGTCAAGGAAAGAGTGAATAAAGTGAAAGAAAAGAAGGAAAAGAAATAAAACCGAAGTCTAGGGGTAAAAAGTGTCCAAAAGGACAAAATTTTTGAAAAGTGGGTGTAAAAGGTGGCATGGCCGCCCATCACCTTTTCTACACCTAAATCTTTCGGATTATAGTGAGAGAAAGGAAGAGAGCAGAATTATTCTCGGCTTTGAAGAAGAACAAGAAGAAAGAATTCGAATTCAAGGTAAAAATTCATGCTTTTATGGTGTTCTTGACTGGTCTTATCCTCGGGTTTATGCTTATGTGTGTTTGTATGCGTTCGGGTATGCTTTTAGTGGGTTTCTAAGCGGTTGAATTCAATTTGCAAACGAGTTTGGAGGAAGCCATACTCAAAAGCTGCAAAGGTGAGTTCTAGAACCCCTCTTTTACTGGTTTTTAACTGATTTTGGGGCTGGAAATGCATGAATGTATGTTTTGATTTAACTGGGTTTCGGACCCGTATGCTTGAATGTGTATATGATGATGTTATGATGTAATGTGTGATTATGTTCATGTTTGCTGATGTATGATTGTGTTTCTAAGATTTAGAATGTATGATGTGAGCTTAGAACATGATGAATGGTGAATTGAAATCTGATGTTTAAGGCTCATAAGTTAAGTTTTAGAATCTGCATAAGTGATGAAACAGGGAAATGCGGATGAGCAAAGTAAGTCAATGCAGATGAGGTCAATGCGGATGAGCATCGACCAAGTATAGAAATGCGGATGAGCATTGACCAAGTATAGAAATGCGGATGAGCAAAGTAAGTCAATGCGGATGAGGTCAATGCGGATGAGCATTGGCTAAGTATGGAAATGCGGATGAGTTAGGAAAATGTGTATAGAGTAAGTTAATGCGGATGAAGAAACCAATGCGGATAGAGTAAGTTAATGCGGATGAAGGGAATCAATGCGGATAGAGTAAGTTAATGCGGATGAAGGAAATCAAATACGGATTGAGTAAGTTAATGCCGATGAAATAAATCAAATGCGGATGAGCAGTAGTGTTAATGCGGATGAACACTTAGTAAAATTCTGACTTTTTGGGGAAAAGAGGTAATGTAGGCTTTGACCTAGGAGATTCCCGGGGTTATGTAAGTTGACTTTGGGGTCATAGATGGTATGTTGGGCATGTAATGATATGCGCTTAATGCTTATGATGATGATGATGATGATGATGATATGGCATGGTTATACATGAATTATGTTATGTATGTATGATACCCTATATGATGATGTATGAATGATATGTTTATGTTCCTTGTGATGATGTATGTTTATCTTTCCTATGACTTTACATGTATGATAATGAATTAACTGAAGTATTATGTAACGTAAAGTGAAAGATAATGAAAGAGGAACATGATGAATGAATGCATGCATTAACGAACGAATGAATGTAAGAAGGCTTGCAAGCAAATGTATGGAGGTGCACACCCTATGTAGGTGTTAGCTCAACGGTGTGCGGGTTAGCTACCCCAAGGATGCACATTGGGATCCAATCCTTGTGATTGACCATATGAATGGGATCCTTGCCGCTTGCCCTAGGTACTGGAGTCAGCTTCGTGCATAATGTTCGAGGTCTATGAATGACCTCAGGCCCAGTTACCCACTTCGTGCACAATTTTCGGGGTATAGCATATGGCATTGATCCAAAATGAAAGAGAAAAGATAAATGGTGAGTGTACTTGCCCTAGGTACTGGAGTCAGCTTCGTGCACAATGTTCAAGGTCTATGAATGACCTCAGGCCCAGTTACCCGCTTCGTGCACAATGTTCGGGGTAATGTACTTTCACTGGAAGTAATGAATGAACGAATGAAAGTTAACGAATGAATGAGAAGATAATAATGATATTATATGTATGTACGTATGATGTATGATCACAAACGCATGTAAAGTATAATATGATTTTAAGAGAAAGGATGGTTTTATGAAAGAAAAGTAAGTTTTATTATAAAACTAGAACTCACTCAGCAACGCTGACTTTTATGTGTTTCCAGTTGGCAGGTAAAGTTGTTAAGGATGGCACGAGGCAGCTGCTCAGCTCTTTTGGATGGCATCCATTTATTCAAAGCTTTTGTGATGTAATACAACAATGTAATTTTGTAACCAACAAATGATGCATTATTTTACAAAAGTTTTTATGATAAAATGAAATGCCATTTTTTGAATGTTTTCGTTGCGAATGTTTATTTAAAATAACTGTAAATGTATGTTTTATGTGCAATGGTTGACAAGCTGTAAGCGTCCTGGAAATGGGGCCTTACAAATTAACACACATATGGGTTAACCTATATACATAATACATGCATCAAAATAATGAATTATAATCATTCATTACAAGTATTGATTAAAGTTCCAAGCCTATACAAAATGATCTAGATATATTGTTCCTAGATCTAACAATACTCCCCCTTAGGCTTAGACACTTGTAATAAGCTCTTCGAAACTGAAAGCTCCTTCATCCTTGACACCATTTTCTTGTTAAAGTATGATACTGCATCCTTTTGATTATCATATTTGTATATGATCTCCATTCTGCATATCTTTTGTAGTGTCTCAAAACCCAATCCCAAAATGTCTTTTTCAAAGGTAAGTGTTTCCACTACACTTTGATTGTGCACTATTTCAAGCTCATCTTCTTCTAAGATTTTTAGTTCTGAAACTTCCTCAATGGTAGATCCTTTCCGCACTCCAGCTTCATATCTTCTTCTTTTGTATGCTTTAGCATGCAATTTATCAACCACTTGAATCATATGTACATATAGACGTAGATCATTCTAAGCTCTTTCATCAGCAAGTTTTGGGAAGAATTTGTCATGAAAATATGATGTATAGCTTGGGTGATGCAACTTGATCTCTACTAGATCAAAGATTCTTATCTTTTCACCTTTCTTTCGTTCAGCATTCCTCAACAACACCAATTCTTTGGTCTTCTCAACATATCCCCATTCTGTTATGGGATATGTATATTGATTCCTTTCAAAGCTTTTGATGACTGCTAAATTCCTGTTGTTGTATCCAACCCTCTTCAATAGCTCATCATCTACCAATATAGAGGAGTTGGTTCTTGATCTTTGTATCATGTCTATTCTTCTATTATGCTCATCATCCTCTCTCTTAGCTTCTTTCATCATATCATCTCTAAATTTACTCTTTAACTTACCCACCAAAACAGAGAAGTCTCTTCCTCTTGGGTGAATTGGGTAGTTAGAAATGACTAAGCTTTGTAGATCCATGAGGTCACTTTCAGATAAGCACAATATTGATACCATATCATGGAAGTATTGAATCCTTGCAGATGTTCTCATTATGATTACACAATCCCACTTTTGATCATACTTCCAGGCCATAATCCTGTTGTCTTCCACAGAGTTAGGACTTGTGATATGATCAAACAACTCTACCAAGGTTGATTTTTGTTCTATTATCTCTCTGACTGTTGTTCCCAATGCCCACACTTTGCCAGGTAACACTGTTTGTGGCTCTCTAATAAGTTTTTCTTTCCCTTTGTGCCGATCTTTACTATCAACTGTTATTGGTTCAACAAGGGTTTTGTTATGTTGCTCAACATCAGGCTTTGGAGCTTCAGTCCCGAACCTCACACTAGTTTCTAGTTCAACAGCCATGATATGTTCCATAATCCTCCTTAGCTCACCTACTTTTCTTCCTTTAAGCTCATGCAATTTGTGGTTGTGACCCTGTAGCCAACATGCCATATTGTATTTGTTGAGCTTTGTTGTATCATAGTGACCCAACTCTTTCTTGATTTCCTGAATATATTGAAATGTTATGAAGGCTTCATAGTCATAGTTAGGGATCATGAATCTAGCAAGCTCAAATTCTTTCAGTAGATCCTTCATTTCAATCACATTCATCCTCTCAACCATATCAAATGGAAACCCATGGTTGATAAGGGTCATAAGCATTGTTGACTCATGCCTCTTTTCTAATATGTCTTTTGTTAGAAGATCATCAGCCTTTGATTTATCTTGTTCTTTATGAGTTTCTTCTTTAGTGAGCTCTTTCCATTCTTCATCACTATCAGTTTCATCATGAGACATAGGCTTTAAAGTTGATACATCCATTAAAGGAGTGTGCTCAGAAGATGCAGACCTTGATCTTTTAGGTGAATCTTCAACATTAATTACCTCTTTATGTGTAGTACCTAGGTACTTCCTTTTTCTTGTGTATTGAATAAGAGGCTTTGAAGTCTAAGAGATTACTTTTGATGGTTTTGTTGATGGAGCAGCATTTGATTCTAGGGCACAAATTTTCATCTTTAGCTCATTAGTCTTTTTATCTTTCCTTTTTAATAGAGCAGATTGAGCAGAAAGAGAGTTGGTTACATGATCAATTTCCAAAGTTAGCTTCTCCTTTTCAATCTTCTCAAACGTGACTGACTCTTTTAGCTTTTTTTCTTGTTGAAGTAGTGCATCAATCACTTCATTGTTGCATTGTGCATCTTCTCTTAATATTTTAATTCTTGATTCTTGCTTCATCAGCTCATCATCCTTTTCTTTTAACAAACCTTTCAACTCTCGAATTCTTTGCTTTTTTTGTTTGATTTGATGACTAGTTTGTTATATTCAGCAACCAGATAACTCTTCTTCACATGAATGTCATCTTCACTCAGGTAATCTTCATGATAAGCAATTATATTAACATACTTTCCATCTTCTTTCCCTTCTTCATGTTCAACAACT
This sequence comes from Flaveria trinervia, assembly GCA_025506515.1. NCBI lineage: Eukaryota > Viridiplantae > Streptophyta > Magnoliopsida > Asterales > Asteraceae > Flaveria > Flaveria trinervia. The sequence goes on along the minus strand of CM046454.1, from coordinate 23,593,268 downwards.
ACATCATCATTGTTGACATTAGCAGGGGCTGCGCTAGCTGAGCTTCAGCTAGACTTAATAGTTTGATCTTCCTGCTCGTGGTGAGGTTGTTGTTGCTATTCATTGAATGGAGAGATTGGCTCGGTATCACCAGTGTACACACTATTTTGTGAGACTAAATTAGTCTCACCAGTGTAAATGCTCTCATGTGATTGATGTTCAAGAGTTGGAGGATGTTTATGAATGGGTGATTGATGGTGTGGGTGAATGGGTGATTGATGGTGTGGTGGTGATTGAGGATGTGGAGATTGCTGATGTATGGGTGATAAGGGAGGAGAATGTGGTGCTTCTTCATCATCATCAGATGTATCTTCTTGATGTTCTTCCCACAGCAGCTCTGCTGGGATGTTTGCATCAACATCAACCACATGAGCAAACATGGATATGTCTTCTCCTTTATACTTCCCGCTGATCTTATTCAGTACAGATATCCTAGATGCACTTGTAAAAAGACATCACCTAATCTTTCTATCCTGGACAGCGCAACATTAATGATCAGTTGGAGGAACCTTGGAAACATAAACATTTTGTCATCCTTATCTACTCTTATTTGGTCACATAAAAAATTGAGAATGTACTTTGAGTAGTTATATGTTCTTCCTTTAAATATCCACATGATTCCAGAAGAGATGTGCCTTGAGAACCTATCCAATCCGGATTTCCTGTTTGAGATACACTTCAGGTAAGTGTGACATAGAACCAGTAGGACTTGCACAATCTCCCCTTTTTGATCTCTCCTTTTTGGTTTTGGGTCTGTTTTCATCAACAGATTTAACCATAACTTGTTTCTTATGATTAACAGCTGATGAAGAAGGAGATGGTGCTGAAATGGATTCCTTGGATTTGGGCTTGGAATGCCTTTTCAGTGGTTTGATCACAGGTGCATCTAGTTGGTTAACTCTCCCCAACAAATGCTGAACCATCATAACAAGTTGTGTCTAATTTGTAGCTAAAGCTTTCAGTTCTTGTGACACATCAGTACTTGTGTTTGATGAGTTCCTGTGACCCACCATTTCCTCCTTAAAATTCACAGACTTAGTCTGATGTTTATCATGAGGAGCACTATCAGCTGTTTTATGACAAACCCTATCCTTCTTTTTGGATTTGGATGAAGGCTTGGGTTTATCACATTGGGATGACTGTGGTACAAACTTGGTCTCAAACTCATTTTTCATTTCATCCATCTGGATTTTAATGAGCTTATCTCTGTTGAGTTTGGAACCCTTTCTGTACCAACATTCATCATAAAGATGATTGAATTTACCATATATTTCACATGGCTTATTCTTCATCTTGAATTGATCAACTGCTGATGTGGAAACTACTAAAGGTGTGCTCTTCAGTACTTTCCTCCTTTCAGTACTTTTGTTTAGTACTGAAGGATCTGTAACAACTGAAGACTTGTTCTTTAGCTATTCTCTATCAGTAGTTGTTAATCCTTTTATTTCAGCTGATTTGAAATGCTTTTCAGATGTTGTGACTTGCCCTTCAGTACTTGAGGTACTTTGAGGGACAACATCTGAAGTACTCATCTTCATGTGCTTATCAGTAGTTAACCCATCAGCCAATTGATTTGTTGAGGTATCAACACTGATTTCATCTTGTGATTTTAGGTGATCACTTGAGGATGATGCACATGATGATGTGGTTTGGAAATTACTTTCACCTTCAGATTTTACTATTGGTTTTGGAGTAAAATCTATAGGTGGTGCAATGTGGTTGTAACCTATTCCAAACTTCACATTCGAAGCAGATTGCTTGCTGAGCAGCATTTCAAATCCCTTGTAGGATGATACCCAGCAGTCACACTCAACTTGGGTAACTGCAAGTTTTTCTTTGAGATCTCTATGGTTCAAAAGAATGACCTCTAGCTTAGCCTTTTCATCATTTAATTGGCATTTAAGCTTATAAATCTCATCATCTTTATCCTTAAGGACAGACTCATATTCAGCTTTTCTTTTGGAAAGGGTTTGCTCAAGCTCTAGATTTTGATTTATTAAAGCTACATTTGCCTCTCTAATAAAGATAAATGCAGCTATGCAAGATTCAGAACATAGCTTGGCCTTAGCCTCAGAGGATACCTGGGTTACCTGTGATGAAGATGCATTGGAGCATGAACTATCAGTAGATTCCAGGGCCATGAGAGCTAGATTCCCAAAAGGATGTTCACCACCATGTTGACCATCACCAGCAAATAATTGCTCATTACCAGAGAGATCATCTGGTAAACTGCTCCAGTCAACAATACCAGGGGTGAAGAAGCTGTGATGAGGTTGTGATTGAGATGATTGAGATGGTAGAGGCTCAGGTAGGGCTTGAGGTTGTTGTGCAATAGGAACTTGAACCGGATTTGGGTGTGGCATGTAATAGCAGGGATATGGATATGACATTGGACCCTGAGGGACAAAATATGCAGGAGATATAGGTTGTGAATGATGACCAAAACTAGCAGGATGTTGCCCTCTGTTTTGTGGACTATCGCTTGAAAAGTCACAAAGGGTGCAGAGGAGTTAGATCCAGATGATCTACACTCTCTTGCAAAGTGCCCAAGCCTGTGGCATTTGTGACACCTCAACTTACTCTTGTCAAAACCAACTTTGGTTTTGCCAGAGAGTCCTGGAAATTTCCTACCAGTTCTCTTGTAGAACTTTTGAGATCTGATATTAATCAAGGCCATTTGGCTCAGAATATCCATCTCTTCTAAGTCATCATCAGCAATACCCTTTAAATCATCCATAATGAAACACAAATTGTCACTATTACAGCCTGACTGACTGTTAACACTAACAAATGCATGATCTGAACCGTTTGAGTTGAAATCTATATGCTCATCATAATTGCTTTCTGATGCAACATATTCTGACTCATGACCAACCAAGGCAGTGTTCCCTGGTACAAAGTCATCAGTGAGCTTTCCTGATGATGCCAGTTTCCTTTTCTGCTCTATCTCTCTTTCAAATGTAAGCAGTTTCCCATGGAGTTGGATGAGAGATAGACTATCCAGATTTGCACTGGAGCGTAGGACAATGGTATATGTGTCCCATCTCTCAGGCAGTGATCTGAAGAATCTATTGTTCATCTGACTATTAGTGTATTCATGTTTGACCATTTTCAGCTCAGAGATCAAACAGGAAAAACGCTCAAACTGTTGAGTCAGTGACTCACCCTTCCTATGAGAGAATGTCTCATATTGTTGGGCAAGGATTTCTCTGTTGTTTGCTAAGACCTCATCTGTTCCACCAAATTGTTCCTTCAATGCATTCCAGAGGTCATGAGCAGTTTCATGATGCATAAGCCCAGAATAGATTTCATTCGGCAGTGCCATGGCCAGAATTCCATGCGCTTTAGCATCAATCTCAAACAGTTTTCGATCCTCATCTGAGTATTGTTCCTTTTTCTTCGGAACCATTTGGTTGGTTTCCGGATTGTTCACCATAGGCTTGTGTGGACCATGTACCACAGATGTCCAACTACCTGAACTGTTAACATACAGGTGATGAAGCATTCTTCGTTGCCATATGTTATACTCAATCCTAACCAGCATCGGAGGCTTGGTTGAGGAACCGGTATTGTGAGGGTCATTAGAAGGAGTAGTCATTCTCAGATTCAACCAAATTCAATTAAGTTTTAACTGATTTAGTGCAAAACACAACAAACTCAATATGAACCAAGAGAAAACTCAAAGCAGATAAACGAAAGCAGCAGAAATTCAATGATCTATAACCAATTCTTACAAATATGCTAATTCAATCAAACTTAGATATCGAATAGCAGTTTCAATGATCAATTGTTAGATCGATCAATGATTAACCTTGCTCTGATACCAATTGATAGGATCAGTGATCTAAGTTTGATTAATTAGAGAGTATTGCAGCGGAATTCGAACAACGAATTAAACAATTCACAAGAACATAATTGATATTCAATGTAACAGTAAATGGTTATAGGAAAAGAGAATTCTACAAAAGAGATATTTCATTCATATGCTTTCGTGGTGGCTCAATGTCACACTTTACAACTAGGTCAACATTCCTTATATAGGATATGTGACGTCTGCTGATGTCACTTGATAATGACATCTAACAGAATTATTCAAACTACTAAAACTATGCAAACTACTGAGAATGTTCTCAACTACTAATTACATCTCAGAGAATGCTAAGTACAAGAAACATAAAACTACTAAAACTAAACTACTGAAACTATAACTACTGAAAAGTAAATTACAAGTACTGAAAGGAAACCATCACAACTACTGAAGTTGATAACTTCAGCTGTTGTGACAACTACTGATCACTTTGTCTTCAGTCTTTGTTCTTCAGACTTTGTTCTTCAGACTTTTAATTTCAGACTTTGTCTTCAGCTGATAGCTTTAGATTTTGTCTTCAGTACTTTACTTTCAGACTTTGTCTTCAGCTGATAGCTTCAGACTTTGTCTTCAGTTCTTTACTTTCAGACTTTGTCTTCAGTAGTAGTCTTCAGTTCTTGTCTTCAGACTTTGTCTTCAGACCTTGTAATCAGCTGATGTCTTCAGCTGTTGTGATCTTCTTCAGCAGTTGTAATGTCTGTAGGACTTAAAGGTTTTTCTGATCAAGCTCATTGGTTCTTTTCGTCCAACAATTTTCGTAGGTTACCAATCTATGGAATTAGATTATGCTTTTGAAACATTAACTCATCTGTAGTTTACCAATCTACGGATCGTCACATTTTATTAAGTTTCGCACTATGGCTTTTGCTAATGCTGAAAATGCACTGTAGCTTCTGCTGATGCTGAAAATGCATTGTAGCTTATGCTGATGCTAAGATTGAAACCTCTTTTGATTGTATGGTCCTAATCAACTGATAGAACCATTTAATGGTATTGGATATTGTTGACTTTGTTTTCATGACAATTGTGCACAAGAAGGTTTATATTTTGAAAAAGTTCATGTACCCACCAACCAAGTTAGTGCTCAAGTTCCAATTCCCTCATTTAAATTTTGATCCAAATTCAGATTTTATTGTTTTCATGCATTAACTACTTCCCCTAAATTTGTGATTAATGATAAGATGTTGCATTCATAATAAATTTATGAAATGATTAGCATGAAAGGCACATGACAGTCCAAAAGTTATAAAACATCCTAAGCTAAAATAAATAAAACAAAAAAAAGAATTATTATATATAAGCATATAAACACATATAATGGGATCATACTATGACACTAAACTTCTTCCTGTTAGATTTGATTGATGATTCTAGTCTTGATTGCAAGTATGTTTGACCACTTAAATTCAAACAAGAGTATTGTATCAACTAGGCATGCTATTCATCATGTTTTAGTGTTTATTAGAGATTAACTATTATGGGCTCCACATTCAAATCACATTAGAGTTTGTCCTCCTTTTGTGAGTCAATTCATCACTTTTCCACACTTAGAAACTATGTACATTAAGTTATAGATTCTATCTTGAGACATATTTGAGGTCTCATTAATGCTTTGATACTTAAGCTCTTTAGATAATATACAATTGATCATAATGGATTCTTTTGAGAGCTTAGATATGATCATCATCTTGTCACTAGGTCTTTATTTTCGTAAAACAAAGGGGCCTTTAACCCGGGTCTTTGTTTACACAAAACAAAGGGATTACGAGGATCATACTTTGTACACCAGTTAGGTACAGAGGTACACCAAGGTATTCATAATCCTAAGTCTTTATTTACACAAAACAGGGGAAGTATGATTTGAAAGGATAGAGGTTATATAGTGGTTTACATAGTGTGCTTGAGTAATTGAGTTGATCATATCAGAATAAGACTTACTTGCTTGATCCTCACAATGATGTTTTCCCACAAACACCTTTTCATTATGTTAGGCATGCACTAAGGGTAGTTTCCTCTCAAGATGAACCTACTTGCATATCAAAGTACTTTTGAATAGATTTAAAGCAAGTTAATTACTTAGGAAGTAAATAAATGCATAGTTGTAAGGTTTAATATAAAAATGATGCAACCCAAACACCCAAAGTCTCTCCTGCATGCATGCACAAGTGTACTGAAGTAGAATGCTTTGAAAGTTTCACTCCAGCATTAGAAATATTCTAAGTGTGAAATCTTCTGAAGCCAAGACCAATATCTTCCAAAGCCAAAAATGAACTCTTCCGAAGCTTCAAAGACAAAGTATTTCTAAGCCAACACTAGAAGATAGATTTCTTCCAAAGACTTTTTGAACACATGCTTTATCTGATGTACCTTTTACAGAAAGTTGGACCCCTTTCCGCTGCAACTCTGATTAGACACCTACTTTACATAAGTTGGTGAAAGGTCCATGCTTTTGGTAACTATACATTGAGGTCTTGAGTCTGTAACATTCTACTTTATGTACTTTATCCTTTTTGTAATATATTTGGATGTGAGCTATGACATGTCATAGTCACTAGTCAAAAGACAATCTGCCTTTTGACTCTACATTTGATTTTGTTTGTTGTCTAGTCAATTGTATCTAGCTGGCCTTGAAAGTATGGTCGGCTGTAGGATGTAGTATATGAATTTCAAGTACTTGTAACTTTCTGATATGCTTTTATAACATTTGTAATAGAACTTGAGAGGCAATATACAACATTCTTGAAAACCAATTACTTGTGTGTTTTGCCATCTTGTCCTGTCTCTTATTTACTTATGTTCTTAGCATCTTTACCAAAAGGTTAACCATATCCCTATTTGATCTGTTAAGTGTTCTTAGCAGCTCTCCTCATTGTGTTGTTATGTTGTAAGTGCATACCCTTCACCGGTCCTGCAATTGGTATCAGAACATTCCAGGCTCTTGATATAAGATCACCATCTTAAGATCCCTCACACACACACAAAATACTTAACATCTCAAATGACAACTATTTCTAAATCTGATATGGAAACTAGAACCATGACAAAGTCCCTACTGATCACTCTTGATGACTTAGACACTTGGTGCCAAAGAATGTAAAGCTTTATCAAGTCTCTAGACTCAAGATATGGGAGTTTGTTGTCAATGGACCTTACATACCAAGCACCTCTTTTGCTGCTAGAGGTGGTATGATCCCCAAGGCTGGAGCTGACTACTCAGATGAAGATAGAAAGAGAGTAAAGATTGATCAAAAGGCCATGACAACCCTTCAGACTGCTCTTCCAAACTATGTATACAGAGGTTTCAAGAAATGCAAAACAGCTAAGCAGTTGTGGGATGCATTGGAACTAATGTATGAGGGTTCCTCTGAAGCACAGGAGAACAAGAAGGATCTCTTGAAGCAGTAGTTTGAAAATTTCACCTTTAAAATAGGTGAGACCATGACTCAATAATACTTTAGTTATGTTGAGATTGTGGATACCCTAGTGGATGGTGGAGTAGCTCTTGAGAATAGAGATATTGTAAGGAAGTTCATGTCCTCTCTTCCTATGTAATGGACACACTACTATCTTATTATCAAGAGAACTAAAAACTTGAAGACTCTCACCTTGATAGAGTTATATGGGATTCTCAATGGATACGAGATGGAAATGAGCATGCAAGGTTCATCTGGCAACTCTAGCAATCAAATGGGTTCAGCCCTTCATGTGATTGAAAGGGATATCATAGAACCCCAACATCATCTCATATGCTACCTGACAACTCACAAAAGGGTTCTTTCATCACCTTCCCTAAGACACCAAGGGAGAACTATACTTAAGGAAGCCCATTCCAAGAGACAAGTTCTTCTCAAGCCTTTGTGTCCTTTGATGAAAGTTGTGGCAGCTTTCTTTTCACCCTTGAAGACCTGGACTGTATCCATCCAAATGATCTGGAGTATATGGAGATAGTCCAGCAAATGGCTCTTCTCACTCACAGAGCCAAAAGTTCTACAAGCGGATAGGAAGGAAGTTTCCCAGCAATACAACCAATGGAAAGTTTGGACTGGATAAGAGCAAAGTCAAATGTTACAACTGTAACTTGATGGGCCATTTTGCCAGGGAATGCAAGGCACCAAGAACAAATGGTGGCCAAGCACAATCCAGACCAAACTACACTGATAAAGCCACCCAGAATGAGAAGCCAAAGCAGCAAGCTGTAGTTGCTGTTGAAGAAGGAGGCTTTGACTAGAGCTTTGAGGTGGAAGACGCATCTCCAAACTAAGCATTAATGGCTGACCATGATGAAGCCAAGTTATTGGAACATCTCTGTACTCCTAAATGCATTGCTAAATTCAATAGATACAGGTCCTACAACTTAGAAATGAGATCAGATCTTGAGTCCTTGAACATCTTAAAAGTTGATTTAAGAAAGGCTGAAAATGACTATAAGCTAAAGATAGAGGACTTAGAGAAAACCATTTCATTCTAAAACATGAGCACACCAATTATAGGACTCAGATCAAGGATCTCATAATAAGTTGATTGAATGCCAGGCTAAGCTTGTGATCAGTAAATCGAGGGCAAAAAAATGTGTTCTTGAAGAAGAGACCTTCAAGAACATGATATCCTCCTGCATGCCAAGGTGTGTTATCAAAATAAACAGGGAGTGGGATCTAATGAGATAGCTCCTCCACACACAATCTTGTTTGTAAGATCACCTAGGTGTGGAACTTATGAAGATGAGCTTCCACTCATAGACCCCTTGAGTGAAGAGGATGAAGAAGTGATAGTGAAGAATTCCTTTGAGAAGAGTGAAGAGGAGGATTCTAAGAAGGGTCACTATCCTTCTGAGGAGAGAAGGAAGACTGTGATGACCAAGTCTATGAGGAAGAACTTGATCAGAAAGAGCAAGAGAAAAGCTAGAAAGGATCATGAGATCAAGGCCACTTTTGACTCTAAGCAGAAACAAGTTTATATCTCTATAGGGTTTGAAGTGGTTAAGACTGAAGACTTCAACCTAAACTCCTCTACCAAGAGTTCTAGTTTCATGTTCAAATCATCTCAGCATCAAAAAGAAGCCTGATTTGTTGTGTACCACTGCTAAACAGCCTAGACCATCCAACTCCAAGAACAGTTATCAGCCCAAAAGGACTATCCCAACATCTGCAAAGGTGAAGGTGGAGAAGGGATATGATCAAAGTCAGCCTTGTTCTCAGAAGAAGGCTCTCTTGAAGAAAAAGGTGGAATGTGTTATGTGTGAAAGTACTTCTCATCTTGCTAAGGATTGTCCATACAATCTAAGAGGTACTCTTCATATGACCAAGAAAGAGACTTCCTAGAGCTCCAACAAGATTTCAGCTTCAGTAGGTAATTTTTTTTCCTTCGAAAGCTCCAAAATAAAAAAGAAGGCAAGTGGAAAATTGCCTTTAGAAGAAAATTTGGTCTCGAAAGAAAGGAATACTTCCAAAGAATTGAAGTCTGCTGCAGTGTTTGCAGTATCTTCCGAAGGTCCGGTCATCAAAACTTCCAAAGTCTCAAAAGCTTCCAAGTGTTGAAGGTCAAGTCCAAACTTCCAAAGGTGGTGTGGAAGTCAAAGAAAGACCATGTGACTGAATGTTCTCCATCAACAACAACATAAGATCCTCAAAGCATAACTGTAGGATCTATTACTGCTACATTACCTTCTACTTCTTTTGATAATCCCAAGACCAATAAGGCTTGGGTTTCCAAATGTAACTAATTATTTTCTTTATGCAGGAACAACTCAAGACAAACAAGAATGTCTAGATTATTGATAGTGGCTGTTCCAGGCACATGACATGCAATAGGTCACTACTCCAGAACTTTGAAAGAATTGATGGAGGGTTGGTTGCTTTTAGAGGAAATGAAGGAGGTTACATTTCTGGAAGGGGCAAGGTCACAAATGGTAAGCTCAGCATTGAGAAGGTAAACTTTGTCAAGGAGCTTGGGTACAATCTTCTTAGTGTATCCCAATTTTGTGATCAGAGTCATAACATGCTTTTTACTTAGCATGAGTGCATTGTTCTCAAGTCCGAGGTGGTCATTCCTCATGTACATATCTTGCTCACAACCCCCAGGAAGGGAACATGTACAAGATGGATTTACAAGAGACATCTCCCTCTAGAGAAGTTTCATGCTTTCTATCTAAAGCTAATAGTGATGAGTCTTTCCTATGACATAAAAGAATGTGCCATGTAAACTTTAGAAAACTGAATAAACTTATTAAGAATGATTTGGTAACTAGAATACCAAAGAAAGAGTTTACAAGTGATGATCATTATGTTGCATGCCTGAAAGGGAAGCAACATAAGGTATCACATAAGCCTAAGGAAAGAAACTCCATCACTACATCCCTACACTTATTGCATATGAATCTCTTTGGCCCCACCAGTGTAATGAGTCTAGGAAGGACCTCTTACTATTTAGTAATCACAGATGACTTTAAAAGATTCACTTGGGTCTTTTTCCTTAAAACTAAGGATGAGATCCCTGAGATTCTGAACAATTTCATCTTAAATATTAAGAATCAATGTGATCACAAGATCAAAACCATTAGATGTGATCAGGGAATTGAATTCAAGAACCAAATCCTTGATACATTTTGTGATGAAAAGGGTATTACAAGACAATACAGTGCTCCCAGGACTCCTCAGCAAAATGGTGTTGCTAAGAGGAGAAATAGGACACTGATTGAAGCTGCAAGAACCATGTTTATCTGACTCTAAGCTGCCCATCACCTTCTAGGCAGAGATAGCCAACACTGCCTGCTATGTGCAAAATAGAGTTTTAGTGGTTAAGACTCATGGCAATACTCCTTATGAACTTTGGCACAAGAGGAAACCTTTCATTGGTTTTCTCAGGTCATTTGGATGTCCTTGCACCATCTTGAATACCAAAGATCAAATTGACAAATTTGCTAAAAAATCAGATGATGGACATTTCATTAGATACTCTTCTCAAGCTAAGGCTTATAAAGTATACAATCTTAGAAATAGAATTGTTGAGGAGTCAGCCAATGTGACTTTCAATGAACACGCACCCTGTGTGGCTGGTTCTGAACCTAATGGGCTATTTGATCTTGATTTAGTTACCAACTGTTTTAACAAATCTTATAAGAATGTTTTAGGATTTATAGATATTTTATCCCTAGGAGATCCTAATCCAAGATTTGAACTTGGAAGACCTTCAAGCTACACATCTTCAAGTCTAGTTTTAACTACTTCTACAAATAAGGTCTCTATCAGCACAACAATGGCAAATTTAGCTGATACATCTGAGATACCTTCAAATTCTAGTTCAGAGGCTCTACAACCAGATAAAGAAGCTTTAAATGCAGAAGACAATAGGGGTGGTGATTGTTGGACCAAAAGAACCAATGAGCCGGATCAGAAAAACCTTTAAGTCCCACAGACGTCACAACAACTACTGAAGACCACAACAGCTGAAGACAACAGCTGATTACAAAGTCTGAAGACAAGTGCTGAAGACAAAGTCTGAAGACAAGTGCTGAAGACAAAGTCTGAAGACAAGTGCTGAAGACAAAGTCTGAAGACAAGTGCTGAAGACAAAGTCTGAAGACAAGTGCTGAAGACAAAGTCTGAAGACAAGTGCTGAAGACAAAGTCTGAAGACAAGTGCTGAAGACAAAGTCTGAAGACAAGTGCTGAAGACAAAGTCTGAAGACAAGTGCTGAAGACAAAGTCTGAAGACACAAGTGCTGAAGACCAAAGTATCAGACGTTGTCACAACAGCTGAAGAGGTATTCTTCAGTAGTTGTGACGGTTTACCTTTCAGTAGTTTTATGTTTCATCTTTTCAGTAGTTTGACACAACAGCTGAAGAATACTTCTTCAGTTGTTGTGCTCATCAGTTGTTTTATATTTATCAGTAGTTTTGTAAAATGACTGAAGAGCTTGTTCTTCAGTCGTTGTAGTTTCAGTAGTTTCTTCTTTTGTACTTAACACTCTGATATGTTCTCAATAGTTGTGAACATTTCAGTAGTTTGTTAAGAGTTAGTTATTTTTGTATTAGATCTGCCAGTTGTCACTTCCCGTGATAACAGCAGTGATTGCACTCTATATAAGGAGTGTCAACCTATTGTAATAATTGAATGATTTGATTAGAAATATTCCATATCTATAAACATTCCTTGAATCAGAAATATACTCTCTCTCTATAACCGTATGTGCTCTTAATGCATACAAGTATCGATTTCTTGCTACAATTTGTCTAATACATGTTCTTATTCCGCTGCTTTGAACTCTAATACATCAAACTTGTGATCGCTGATCCTGTCAAATGGTATCAGAGCAGGTTCATCATTGATCGATCTAATAATGATCATTGAAACTGCTATTCAAGATCTAAGTTTGATTGAATTAGCTTTTGTTTTTGCAAGAAACGGTTATAGAGATTGAATTTTATGTATCTCTGGTCATACATCCTGAGATCTTTTCTTGGTTTTCATTGAGTTTGTTGTGGTCTGTGTAAAACTTTTAAAAGCTTGAATTAAATGTTTTTGAACTGAAAATGACTACTCCCTCCAATGATCCTCACAATACTGGTTCCTCAACCAAGCCACCAATGCTGGTTAGGAATGAGTATAACATATGGCAACGACGAATGCTCCATCACCTGTCTGTTAACAGCGCAGGTTGTTGGACATTAGTGGTACATGGTCCACACAAGCCTATGGTGAATAACCCGGAAACCAATCAAATTGTTCCGAAGAGGAGGGAGCAATACTCAGATGAGGATAAGAAGTTGCTTGAAATTGATGCAAAAGCCCATGGAATTCTGGCCATGGCACTGCCCAATGAAATCTATTCTGGGCTAATGCATCATGAAACTGCCCATGACCTCTGGAATGCCTTGAAAGAACAATTTGGAGGAACAGATGAGGTCTTGGCAAATAATAGAGAAATCCTTGCCCAACAATATGAGACATTCTCTCATAGAAAGGGTGAGACACTGACTCAACATTTGAGCGGTTCTCTTGTTTGATCTCTGAATAAAAATGGTCAAACTTGAGTACACAAATATTCAGATGAATAACAGATTTCTCAGATCACTGCCTGAGAGATGGGACACATATACTATTGTCCTACGCTCCAGTGCAAGTTTGGACAAACTATCTCTCACCCAACTCCATGGGAAACTGCTCACGTTTGAGAGAGAGATAGAACAGAAGAGAAAGCTGTCTTCATCTGGAAAGCTCACTGAAGACTTTGTACCAGGCAACACTGCCTTGGTTGGTCATGAATCAGAATATGCTTCATCTGAATGCCAGTATGATGAGCATATTAATTTCTCTTCAAACACTTCTGATTCTGCATTTGTGAGTGTTGATGATCAGTTACTGGGTGTAATAATGACAATTTATGCTTCATTATGGATGATCTCAAGGGGATTGCTGATGACGACTTAGAAGAGATGGATATTTTGAGTCAAATGGCCTTGATAAATATCAGATCTCAGAAGTTCTACAAGAGAACTGGAAGAAAATTCCCAGGACTCTCTGGCAAAACCAAAGTTGGTTTTGACAAGAGCAAGTTGAGGTGTCACAAATGCCAAAGGCTTGGACACTTTGCAAGAGAGTGTAGATCAACTGGATCTAACTCCACTGCACCCTTTGTGACTTTTCCTGGCAATAGTCAACAACACAGAGGGCAACATCCTGTCACTTCTAGTCATCATCCTCAACAACAATCTCCTGCATATTTTGTTCCTCAGGGTCAAATGCCATATCCTTACCCTTGTTATTACATGCCACAGTCAATCAAGTTCAAGTTCCTATGGCACCACAACCTCATGCACTACCAGAACCTCAGCCATCCCAATCTCAACAACAACTCAACCTCAACAACACAGCTTCTTCACCCCAGGAGTTGTTGACTGGAGCAGTTTACCAGATGACATGTCTGGTCATGAACAACTGTTCTCAGGTGCTGGTCAACATGGTGGTGACAGTCCTTTTGGGAATCTAGCTCTTATGGCTTTGGAGTCTGCTGATACTTCATTTTCTAATGCTTCTACACCTCAGGTATCACAGGTATCCTCTGAGGCAAAAGCCAAATTATGTTCTGAACCATGCATAGCAGCATTTGCTTCCATTAGAGAAGCAAATGTAGCTTTAATTAATAAGAACATTGAGCTAGAACAAATTTTTTCCAAAAGAAAGCTGAGTTTGAGTCTGTGCTTAAAGATAAAAATGATGAGATTTATAAACTGAAATGCCAAATAATTGATGATAAGGCTAGAGAAGAGGTACTTCTTGAGAAGTACAAAGATCTCAAAGAAACCCTTGCAGTTACCCAGGTAGAGTGTGATAGATGGGTACAATCATGCAAAGGTTTTGAAATGCTTCTTAGTAAGCAATCTGCTTCCAATGTGAAGTTTGGCATTGGTTACAATCACACTGCTCCACCTACAGATTTTACCCCAAGAGCAGAGGTAGAATCTGATGGTGAGAGTGATAACCAATCCATCTCATCGTGTGATCTACTCTCTGATACAGCACAATCAGAAGTAGCAGTCAGCATCAAGCCCCTCTGAACCTATCAGCTGATGTTGATGGTTCAAATGCTGACACTCACATGATCAATGAGTTGATCAACTCAGGAGTTAATTCTAAAAGGCCTGAAAGGACTAGAGAGCAGGATTTACACCTGAAGTTCAAACTCCAACTGCTGTCAGTACTGAAGAGAAGAAAACTGTCAGTAGAAAGAGTTTGAAGACTACTAAAGAGGCAGTCAAGAAAGCAAACAATGCTTCCAAAGCATCGAAGAGCAAGTCTTCAGTTGCTTCACCCTCTTTAGTTGATGATCAACCTAAGATGAAGAAGAAACCATGTGAAGTATGTGGTTTGTTCAATCATCTTACAGATGATTGCTGGTACAAAAGAGGTTCCAAACTCAAACAAAAAGAAGAAACTAAAGAGAAAATGGTAAAAATGAAAACTGAGTTTGAGACCACATTTGTATCAGCACATCAAATCCTGTAACCCTTAAGTCCTCAAAGAAATCCAAAAAGGAAGGGGTTAAACAGGTGATAGCTGAGAGTGCTCAGAAGAAGAAGGTGCAACATAGGAACTTATCAAACTCCACTGGCAATGTGTCTGATGAGCTGAAAGCTTTATCACAAAATCAGACACAGCTGGTAATGATGGTTCAACATCTGTTGGGTAGAGTTAACCAACTAGATGCTCCTATGTTGAAACCACAGAAAAGGAGATCCAAGCCAAAGGATTCCTCTTCTTCACCATCTTCTTCCTCTCAGGCTGTTGTTTCAAATTAAACCTGTTAGTTTACCATCTATGATGAGACCAGGCCCAAAACCAAAAAGGTTTGGGTCTCTAAAACTAACTGATTGTTTATTTTTGCAGGTTTCTCAACATGCCAAAGTAGCATCTGGTATGTAGACAGTGGGGATCTATGCACATGACTGGGAACAGCTCTCTTCTTCATGACTACTCTCAAGGAAAGAAGGGATTTGTTTCTTTTGGCAATGATGCTAGGGGTTACATCATTGGTAAGGGCTTTGTCTCTAATGGAGAAATCAAATTTGATGATGTTAATCATGTGGAAAATCTCAAGTACAATCTCTTGAGTGTCAGTCAAATGTGTGATAAAGGCCATCTTGCTCTTTTCACCAGTCAAAACTGTAGGATTCTGTCATCCAAAGTTTTGTACTTGATTGACAAGGTGTTGGATGATCACACTCTCCTGAGAGCCAACAGGACAGGAAGAGTGTATGCCTTAGATCTTTCCAAGAAAATAGATCTCAAAGGCAATCCTTGCCTATTTTCCAAAGCCTCTTCTCAAGAATCTAAACTGTGGCACAGAAGGCTTGGTTATGTTAATCTCAAAAACATGAATCAGCTTACCCACAATTTTAGTCAGAGGCTTACCAATAAAGGAGTTCCACTGTGATGAAACCTGCACTGCTAGTTTAAAAGGAAAACAACACAGTCTCATTCCCTCCTATTGAAGTGCCTAAGTCCACTGCCTGCTTGCAATTACTGCATATGGATCTATTTGGTCCTGTGAGAGTAATGAGCATGGCAAAGAATAATACTGTCTGGTAATTGTGGATGATTACTCCAGATTGTATGGACTTTCTTTCTACATTCAAAGGATGAGGTTGCTCAGAAGACTATTCACTTTGTGTTGTATATCAAGAAGCAGTATTCCCTTCCAGTCAAGTGTATTAGGAGTGACAATGGAACTGAATTCAGAAATCATACACTTGATGACTTCTATCTTTCAAAGGGAATCAAAAGGCAGTTTAGCATTCCAAGGACTCCAGAACAAAATGGAGCAGTGGAGAGAAAAAAAGGACCCTCATTGAAGCTGCAAGGTCCATGCTGGCTGACTCTGGTTTGCCACTGACCTTTTGGCTGAAGCTGTCAACACAGCTTGCTATGTGCAAAATAGAGTTTTAGTAAATCAGAGGTTGATGAAGACTCCATATGAAGTCCTCCATCATTTGGCTCCTCTGATTTCATTTTCAAAGCTTTTGGTGTCCCTGTTTTATTCTCAACACAAAGGATCAACTCCATAAATTTGATCCTAAGGTGGATGCAGGGTATTTTGTTGGTTATTCATCTACTTGCAAGGCATACAGAGTCTTCAACTGCAGAACAAAGATGGTTGAAGAAACTCTACATGTTAAGTTCAATGAATCTCCAAAGGACAAGATTCCACAAAGCCCTGTGGAGTTATTTGATTTGGACATACTGCAATATGTTCCTTATCAAACTCCTGCTGTTGCTCCTGTCAACAGTTCACCACCTGGTGGTACTACTGGTGCTGATGATGATGATGATTTCCGTACTCACCTCTTCAGGTTTAGTGATCAACTGCCTGATTCAGCTAGACCTGATGTTCCTGTAGCTCCAGTAGCACATCCACAACAAATGCTGATGAGATCTCTTCGAATTCAACTTCCTTTGAATTACCATCCACTGATTGGTTTCAAGGAAATGATTCACCATCACCATCTGTTACTGCTGAGCCTGCTACAAACACTTGCACAGATCTCATTGTGTATCAAGATCTGAAGAATCACCCTATGTCTCAAATCATTGGTGATATCACTGCTGAGTATCAACAAGAAGTCAATGTCAAATTTCTGCTTCTATGCTCTCTTCATCAGTCAGCAAGAGCTAAAGAATTATCACATTGCTTTAAAGACAATGGATGGGTTGATGCCATGCAGCTTGAGCTTCTTCAGTTCAAGAAACAGCAAGTGTGGGAACTGGTTCCTCTACCTCCAGGTAAGTGTGCAATAGGCACTAAATGGGTGTTTAGGAACAAAACTGATGAAAATGGCTTATTGTTAAGAACAAAGCCAGACTGGTTGTTCAGGGTTTGCACAAGAAGAAGGTATTGATTATGATGAAACCTTGCCCCTGTAGCCAGACTGGAAGCAATTCGATTGTTTTTAGCTTATGCTGCTTATCAGAACCTTAAAGTTTTTCAAATGGATGTCAAAAGTGCATTTTTGTATGGAAAAATTAAAGAAGAGGTTTATGTATGTCAACCTCCAGGCTTTGAGGACAATAAACATCCTAATTGGGTGTATAAGCTTGATAAGGCTCTTTATGGGTTAAAACAAGCTCCTAGAGCCTGGTATGAGACATTATCAAACTTTCTTCTGGAAAATAATTTCACTAGAGGCTCCATAGATAAGACTTTATTCATTAAGAAAGCTGGGCAGCATAATCTACTTGTTCAAATTTATGTAGATGATATCATTTTTGCATCCTCTGATCCAAAGTTGTGTGATGCCTTTACAAAGTTGATGCAACAGAAGTTTGAAATGAGTGCCATGGGAGAGTTACAGTTCTTTCTGGGGTTGCAAATCAACACAAAAGGCTAATGGAATTTTCATTCATCAGTCCAAATACATAAAAGATCTTTTGCAAAAGTTTGATTTACAAAACTGTAAGCCTTGTTCTACCCCATGTGCAGCACCACACAACTGGATACAGATCAGAAAGGTAAAGTGGTTGATGAAACACTTTACAGATGTATGATTGGGTCCTTGATGTATTTAACAGCTTCTAGACCAGATATTATGTTTGCTACATGTTTTGTGCTAGATTTCAGGCTGCACCTAAAGAGTCTCATCTGATTGCAGTCAAGAGGATCTTAGATATCTGCAAGGCACTCCATCTCTAGGTTTATGGTATTCTACTGGACATTCTGGTAAATTAGTTGCTTTTTCTGACAGTGACTATGCAGGGTGTAAGTTGACCAGGAAACAACTTCTGGTGGATGTCAATTCCTAGGCAACTGCTTGATTTCTTGGCAGAGCAAGAAACAGACCTCAGTTGCTACATCAACTGCTGAAGCAGAGTACATTGCTGTTGCAAGTTGCACCTCTCAGGTACTCTGGCTTCAGAACCAACTTCTGGATTATGGCATTACAGAGACTAAGACTCCATGGTTAATGGATAGTGCTTCAGCGCTGTGTATTGTCAAAAATCCAGTCCAGCACTCTAGGACCAAACATATAGAGATCAGACATCATTTATAAGGATTGTTTTGAAAATGGTCTGGTTGATCCTAAGTTTGTGCCTAGTGCTGATGAGCTTGCAGACATTTTTACTAAGCCTTTGGATAGTTCAACTTCCAAAACCTGGTGTAAGGCTTGGTATGCTGCAGCTAGAATAAGTGACAACTACTGATGATCTTAGTAAAAGTACTGATGATCATTGGTAACCATGTCACATATAAGTACTGATGAGTTCTTTTACCCTCAGCAGTTTTTATAAATACTGAAGCCTAAATGTCTCACAAGTACTGAAGTACTTCATCTGTTCTAACTACTGATGTAGTTACAACTACTGATGCAGTTACAACTACTGAAATCAGTAAAAACAGATAAGTACTAATGTCCTATGAACAAACTAAAATCAGCCAAAAAGGCTGATGAATGTGTTGAGGACAGCATGAAACAGCTGAAAAGCTAAGAATTGACGAAAACAACTGATGAGAAATTTCTCTTCAGTCGTTTGTACACACTGTTGTTTCATTCTAAACAACTGAAGCAATACCATGTCTTTAGTAGTTTTCTAACTACTGATGACTAATACCAAGTCTTCAGTGTTTACAATAGCTGATGACAAAACCACTGTCTTCAGTAGTTTCACAACTACTGATGACAACACCAAGTCCTCAGTTGTTTCAATCATCTGAAGTCAAAACCACGGTCTCAGTAGTTTTCTAACTTCTGATGCCTACACCACGACTTCAGCTGTTTCACGTCTGAAAGGATAATACCATGTCAACAGTCGTTTAAAACTACTGAGACTAACACACATCCTTCAGTCGTTTCTTACCCGTACCCTATAAATATCCTGACCTAATCCTTCAATGCTTCATCTTCAAACCTAACGTTCCTCTCCAAAACTTCTCTCTTCAATGGCGTCCATGCAAATTAAACCGCGACACAACTGTGTTGCCTACCTTACTAAATCGCCTGTCTAGGCTAAGTTCGATACTGCTATCAATCTTATGGTTCAGTCCCAATTCAAAACGGCATTTCTTCTGAATCCCATACTACATGCCGAATCCCTCAACAATTTTGGGATGAACGTTACTATTACACTGGGGAGAACAACACACCATCTCTCCAGTCGGTCGTCAACAACAAAGAAGTAGTCATCACTCCTGCAGTTATCCGCCAAATTCTTCATCTGGATGATGCTATTTCTCCTGCTGGATATCCGAAGGGCACACACAGACCTATCCTTTGCCCAACATGGATATCAAGGCATCTCAGTGCCTCCACTATCATGAAGAAACACTTCCATGACGCTGAACGCCTAATTTTCACATGGTGAATGTATGTTGGCTCTAAGACGTCGTCTTGGGATCAAATGTCGACAAAGTGGCAGCAGGTAATGTATTCTATTCTTGAGCAACAACCGCTAAACTTTTCAGAAATAATATTTTCGGAACTCAAGGATATGGCTCAAAAACTAACTGTTAACCGTTGGATACTATATCCACGGTTCATAATGGCCATCATTACAAACCAGCTTAAAAGGCTGAGGGACTTGTTGGCTTGGGAGTCCCTGCTACGCCTGTTCTGCGGAAGTATACTCCCGGCACAACTCTGACCAGACACTCAAATGGCTGCCAAGCTGCGCAAATGCACGCAGCTGGAACCCACAGCCACACCTCCAAATCAAAAGTCCCCACCAAACCCACCAAAAAGAAACCCAAACGGCTACTCAGGGAATTGAGTCCCCTGAGGATGCCCATGCAACACAAACGCAGGATAGATCCACTAGTCCAAACCCCCTAGTGGATACAATGACTCTTCCAGCCATAGCCGCTCAGGTTCCTCTCAACAGGAGCCTGCAGCAACACACAAGGGGTACCTACATATCTGGATCTTCCTCACTTGAGGGGATGCCATTGAAGAGCACCAACCTCCCCAGGTGCACACTGCTTCTATCCCTTCACCCCCATACAACCGCCCTCACAGCCCAACTTTAATAGTTGCACAAGTTGACTCAACTGCACTCCTCACCCCCTCCCCAGAAATCTCTTACTACTGGGACACCTCTACAATTGAGGGGGAGGAACACAGTGCACTTGAGAACCCACAGCACAGGGGTTTGCCACTTCTATCTCCTGGTGTAGATAAGGAGCTTAGAAAATCTAGTGAGGCTGCCACCTCTTCTGAATCAGCACATGATCAGAATGAGGCTGGTAACATTGCTAAGACCTCACTAGAGGCAACAGTGATGATGGACATGTCCTGAGGCTGGAAGTCCCCAGTACCAAGCACAAGGGGCACATGCAACAACTGGTCTACACCCAGTGCATGTAAATCCTGCTCTAAGCAGGAGGTCAGATGATTCAGCTTCGGCTGATGATGACCTGGGCTTTTTCTACGATGTTCTTGCCCAGAACACAATCCTTGAAGAGAAGTCAGTAGGCTGCAAAACCTACTTGACCAACTCTCACAAGGAGAAAGACCATCTGCCTCCACTAACCCACAGATGGCACCTTCTGTTGAAGGTTCCCCCAAACTGAGCCACTCCAAACTCAGCCACCGGCCTCTGCTTCAGGCCCTATTTCTCAGGAACAGAACCTTCCTGACCAAATAGGTGTTGTACTTCAAAATTCCCTCCCTCTCATCACACCCATAATCACTGATATTGTGACTAAAGCCATTGATGAGAGGCTTCCTCAACTTTACAACCCTTGATTGATGCTGCTGTGCAAAAGACACACTTTCTGCGGTACAAACCCCTTCCTCCAATGCATCCAAAAAGGGGGAGAGTACTGTAGTGAAAGAAAAGAAGAGGAAAAGAACAGAGGAAGAGAAGGAAGAGAAGCAAGCCCAAGAGGAGGAGAAGAAAAGCAACCTCTTCTCACTTACAAGCGCAAGAAAAGTGTTGAGGATCAACCTACTGAAGACAAATCCTGGAAGAGCTGGTAAAAGAAGCTGACACTACACACAGCCATCCATGGATAAAATAATTGAACAACTCTTCAGGCAAGGGTTTGATACAGCCACATTGGATAGTGAGATCAGAAGGTTGGAAGTGCAAGAGATTCAAACCCGATGGTGTGGGTGTTGGACCAAAAGAACCAATGAGCCAAGATCAGAAAACCTCTAAGTCCCACACGTATCACAACAACTGCTGAAAGCCTCATCAGTAGTTTGACAAGTGCTGAAGACTTCAACAGCTGAAGATCAAGTGCTGAAGACCTTAACAGCTGAAGAACCAAAGGCTGAAGTACAACAGCTGAAGAACACAAGTGCTGAAGCTGAAAGACCAAAGTACTGAAGCACAACAGCTGAAGAGTTCACAAGTGCTGAAGATCAACAACTGATGTACAAAGTCTGAAGACAAAGACTGAAGACATCACTGAATGATATCTACTGAAGTCATCAGCTGATGAAACGCCTGAAGGTCAAAGTCTGAAGACCAAGTACTGAAGCCTCAGTAGTTTGTCACAACTGCTGAAGAGTACTTCTTCAGTAGTTGTGATATCAGTATTTTATGTTTTATGTTTCAGTAGTTTTGTAAAACGACTGAAGAGCTTGTTCTTCAGTCGTTGTAGTTTCAGTAGTTTTATATTTTGTACTTAACAAACTACTGAAATGTTCACAACTACTGAGAACATATCAGCAGTTTGTTAAGATTTAGTTATTTCTGTATTGGATCTGCCAGTTGTCACTTTCCGTGATAACAGCAGTGACTGTTGCACTCTATATAAGGAGTGACAACCCATTGTAATCAGTGAGTGATATGAGCAATTGAATGGAATGATTGATTGATTCGATTAGAAATTTCTACATCTATAAACTTCCTAGAAATCAGAAATTCATATTCTCTCCCTATAACCGTATGCGATCTTAACGCTTACATATATTGTTTGCTTGCTACAATTGTCTAATTCGTGTGTGTATTCCGCTGCTTTACATTCTGATAAACATCATCAACTTGTGATCACTGATCCTGTCAATGGTATCAGAGCAGGTTAATCATTGACGATCTAATAATTGATCATTGAAACTGCTATTCAAGATCCAAGTTTGATTGAATTAGCTTTTGTTTTTGCAAGAAACGGTTATAGAGATTGAATTTTCTGTATTTTTCTGCTCATTCATCCCGAGATCTTATTCTTGGTTCTCATTGAGTGTTGTTGTGGTTGGTCTAAAACTCTTTTTAAACTTGAACTCAACTATTTTTGAACTGAAAATGACCACTCCTCCAATGATCCTCACAATACTGGTTCCTCAACCAAGCCTCCTATGCTGGTTAGGAATGAGTATAACATATGGCAAAGACGTATGCTCCATCACCTGTCTGTTAACAGCGCAGGGTGTTGGACATCGTGGTACATGGTCCCACAAGCCTATGGTGAATAACCCGGAAACCAATCAAATGGTTCCGAAGAGGAGGGAGCAATACTCAGATGAGGATAAAAAGTTGCTTGAGATTGATGCAAAAGCCCATGGAATTCTGGCCATGGCTTTGCCCAATGAAATCTATTCTGGGCTAATGCATCATGAAACTGCCCATGACCTCTGGATTGCTTTGAAAGAACAATTTGGAGGAACAGATGAGGTCTTGGCAAATAATAGAGAAATTCTTGCCAACAATATGAGACATTCTCTCATAGAAAGGGTGAGACACTGACTCAACAATATGAGCGGTTTTCTTGTTTGATCTCTGAACTAAAAATGGTCAAACTTGAATACACCAATATTCAGATGAATAACAGGTTTCTCAGATCACTGCCTGAGAGATGGGACACATATACTATTGTCCTACGCTCCAGTGCAAGTTTGGACAAACTATCTCTCACCCAACTCCATGGAAATTGCTCACTTTTGAGAGAGAGATAGAACAGAAGAAAGCTGTCTTCATCTGGAAAGCTCACTGAACTTTATTCAAGGCAACACTGCCTTGGTGGGTCATGAGTCAGAATATGCTGCATCTGAATGCCAGTATGATGAGCATATTAATTCTCTTCGAGCACTTCTAATTCTGCATTTGTAAGTGTTGATGGTCAGTTTACTGGAGGTAATAATGACAATTTATGTTTCATTATGGATGATCTCAAGGGGATTGCTGATGATGACTTAGAAGAGATGGATATTTTGAGCCAAATGGCCTTGATAAATATCAGATCTCAGAAGTTACAAAGAACTGGAAGAAAATTCCCAGGACTCTCTGGCAAAACCAAAGTTGGTTTTGACAAGAGCAAGTTGAGGTGTCACAAATGCCAACGGCTTGGACACTTTGCAAGAGAGTGTAGATCAACTGGATCAAACTCTACTGCACCCTTTGTGACTTTTCCTGGCAACAGTCAACAAAACAGAGGGCAACATCCTGTCACATCTAGTCATCATCCTCACAACAATCTCCGCATATTTTTCCTCAGGGTCAAATGCCTTATCAGTACCCTTGTTATTACATGCCACAGTCAAGTCAAGTTCAAGTTCCTATGACACCACAACCTCATGCATACCAGAACCTCAGCCTTCCCTATCTCATCAACAACCTTCATCTCAACAACACAGCTTCTTCACCCCAGGAGTTGTTGACTGGAGCAGTTTACCAGATGACTTGTCTGGTCATGATCAACTGTTCTCAGGTGCTGGTCAACATGGTGGTGACAGTCCCTTTGGAATCTAGCTCTTATGGCTTTGGAGTCTGCTGATACTTCATCTACCAATGCCTCTATACCTCAGGTATCACAGGTATCCTCTGAGGCAAAAGCCAAATTATGTTCTGAACAATGCATAGCACATTTGCTTCCATTAGAGAAGCAATGTAGCTTTAATTATAAGAACATTGAGTTAGAACAAGTAATTTCCAAAAACAAAGCTGAGTTTGAGTTTGTGCTCAAAGATAAAAATGATGAGGTTTATAAACTGAATTGCAAAATAATTGATGATAAGGCTAGAGAAGATGTACTTTTAGAGAAGTACAAAGATCTCAAAGAAACCCTTGCAGTTACCCAGGTCGAGTGTGATAGATGGGTACAATCATGCAAAGGTTTTGAAATGCTTCTTAGTAAGCAATCTGCTTCAAATGTGAAGTTTGGAATTGGTTACAATCACACTGCTCCACCTACAGATTTTACCCCAAGAGCAGAGGTAGAATCTGATGGTGAGAGTGATAACCAATCCATCAAGTCATGTGATCTACCTTCTGATACAGCACAATCAGAAGTAGCAGTCAGTATCAGTCCTCTTTGAACCTATCAGCTGATGTTGATGGTCCAAATGCTGACATTCACATGATCAATAAGTTGATCAACTCAGGAGTCAATCCTGAAGGTCCTGAAAGGACGGGAGAGGATTCAACTCCTGAAGTTCAAACTACAACTGCTGTCAGTACTGAAGAAAGAAAACTGGCAGTAGAAAGAGTTTGAAGACTACTAAAGATGCTGTCAAGAAAGCAACCAATGCTTCCAAAGCATTGAAGAACAAGTCTTCTGTTGCTTCACCATCTTTAGTTGATGATCAACCTAAGATGAAGAAGAAACCATGTGAAGTATGTGGTTTGTTCAATCATCTTACAGATGATTGTTGGTACAAAAGAGGTTCCAAACTCAAACAAAAGGAAGAAATTAATGAGAAAATGGTAAAAATGAAAAATGAGTTTGAGACCACATTTGTATCAGCAACATCAAATCCTGTAACCCTTAAGTCCTTAAAGCAATCCAAAAGGAAGGAGTTAAACAGGTGATAGCTGAGGGTGCTCAAAAGAAGAAGGTGCAACATAGGACCTTATCTAACTCCACTAGCAATGTGTCTGATGAGCTGAAAGCTTTATCACAATCAGACACAGCTGGTGATGATGGTAACATGTCAAATGGTAGAGTTAACCAACTAGATTCTCCTATGTTGAAACCACAGAAAAGGAGGTCTAAGCCAAAGGACTCCTCTTCTGCACCATCTCTTTCCTCTCAGGCTGTTGTTACAAAACATGCTAGTTTACCATCTATTGATGAGACCAGGCCCAAAACCAAAAAGGTTTGGGTCTCTAAAACTAACTGATTGTTTATTATTGCAGGGTTCTTCAACATGCCAAAATAGCATCTGGTATGTAGACAGTGGGGGATCCATGCACATGACTGGGAACATCTCTCTTCTTCATGACTACTCTCAAGGAAAGAAGGGATTTGTCTCTTTTGGCAATGATGCTAGGGGTTACATCATCGGTAAGGGCTTTGTCTCCAATGGAGAAATCAAATTGATGATGTTAATCATGTGGAAAATCTCAAGTACAACTCTTGAGTGTCAGTCAAATGTGTGATAAAGGCCATGTTGCCCTTTTCACAAGTCAAAACTGTAGAATTCTGTCATCCAAAGTTTTGCCCTTGATTGACAAGGTGTTGGATGATCACACTCTCCTGAAAGCCAACAGGACAGGAAGAGTGTATGCCTAGATCTCTCTAAGAAGATAGATCTCAAAGGTAATCCTTGCCTATTTTCCAAAGCCTCTTTTCAAGAATCTAAACTATGGCACAGGAGGCTTGGTCATGTTAATCTCAAAAAACATGAATCAGCTTAGCCACAATAGTTTAGTCAGAGGCTTACCAATAAAGGAGTTCCACTGTGATGAAACTTGCACTGCTTGTTTAAAGGAAAACAGCACAAGGTCTCATTCCTCCTATTGAAGTGTCCAAGTCCACTGCCTGCTTGCAATTACTGCATATGGATCTATTTGGTCCTGTGAGAGTATGAGCATGGCAAAGAAGAAATACTGTCTGGTAATTGTGGATGATTACTCCAGATTTGTATGGACTTTCTTTCTACATTCAAAGGATGAGGCTGCTCAGAAGATTATCCACTTTGTGCTGTACATTGAGAAGCAGTATTCCCTTCCAGTCAAGTGTATTAGAAGTGATAATGGAACTGAGTTCAGAAATCATACACTTGATGACTTCTATCTCTCAAAGGGAATCAAAAGGCAGTTCAGCATTCCAAGGACTCCGGAACAAAATGGAGTAGTGGAGAGAAAGAACAGGACCCTCATTGAAGCTGCAAGGTCCATGCTGGCTGACTCAGGTTTGCCATTGACCTTTTGGGCCGAAGCTGTCAACACAGCTTGTTATGTGCAAAATAGAGTTTTAGTAAATCAGAGGTTGATGAAGACTCCATATGAAGTTCTCCATCATTTGGCTCCACTGATTTCATTTTTCAAGCATTTGGGTGTCCCTGTTTTATTCTCAACACAAAGGATCAACTCCACAAATTGATCCTAAGGTGGATGCAGGATACTTTGTTGGTTATTCATCTACTTGCAAAGCATACAGAGTCTTCAACTGCAGAACAAAGATGGTTGAAGAAACTCTACATGTTAAGTTTAATGAATCTCCAAAGGACAAGATTCCACAAAGTCCTGTGGAGTTATTTGATCTGGACATACTGCATATGTTCCTTATCAAACTCCTGCTGTTGCTCCTGTCACAGTTCACCACCTGGTGGTACTGCTGATGATGATGATGATGCAGTACTCACCTCTTCAGGTTAGTGATCGCTGCACGGCCTTTCAACTAGACCTGATGTTCCTGTAGCGCCAGTAGCACCATCCCAACAAATGCTGATGAGATTTCTTCGAATTCAACTTCCTTTGAATTACCATCCACTGATTGGTTTCAAGGAAATGATTCACCATCACCATCTGTTGCTGCTGAACCGGCTACAAACACTTGCACAGATCTCATTGTGTATCAAGATCTGAAGAATCACCCCATGTCTCAAATCATTGGTGATATCACTGCTGGAGTATCAACAAGAAGTCAATTGTCCAATTTCTGCTTCTATGCTCTCTTCATCAGTCAGCAAGAGCCAAAGAATTATCACATTGCTTTAAAGGACAATGGATGGGTTGATGCCATGCAGCTTGAGCTTCTTCAGTTCAGGAAACAGCAAGTGTGGGAACTGGTTCCTCTACCTCCAGGTAAGTGTGCAATAGGCACTAAATGGGTGTTTAGGAACAAAACTGATGAAAATGGGCTTATTGTTAAGAACAAGGCCAGACTGGTTGTTCAGGGGTTTGCACAAGAAGAAGGTATTGATTATGATGAAACCTTTGCCCCTAGCCAGACTGGAAGCAATTCGATTGTTTTTAGCTTATGCTGCTTATCAAAAACTTAAAGTCTTTCAATATGGATGTCAAAAGTGCATTTTTGTATGGAAAAGTTAAAGAAGAGGTTTATGTATGTCAACCTCCAGGCTTTGAGGACAACAAACATCCTAATTGGGTGTATAAGCTTGATAAAGCTCTTTATGGGTTAAAACAAGCTCCCAGAGCCTGGTATGAGACATTATCAAACTTTCTTCTGGAAAACAATTTCACTAGAGGCTCCATAGACAAGACTTTATTTATTAAGAAAGCTGGGCAGCATAATCTACTTGTTCAAATTTATGTAGATGATTATTTTTTGCATCCTCTGATCCAAAGTTGTGTGATGCCTTTACAAAGTTGATGCAACAGAAGTTTGAAATGAGTGCCATGGGAGAATTACAGTTCTTTCTGGGGTTGCAAATCAAACAAAAGCTGATGAAATTTTTTTATTCATCAATCCAAATATCAAAAAGATCTTTTGCAAAAGTTTGATTTACAAAACTGTAAGCCCTGTTCTACTCCCATGAGCAGCACCACACCAACTGGACTCAGATCAGAAAGGTAAAGTGGTTGATGAACACTTTACAGATGTATGATTGGGTCCTTGATGTATTTAACAGCTTCTAGACCAGATATTATGTTTGCTACATGTGTTTGTGCTAGATTTCAGCTGGCACCTAAAGAGTCTCATTTGATTGCAGTCAAGAGGATCTTTAGATATCTGCAAGGCACTCCATCTCTAGGTTTATGGTATTCTACCAACCATTCTGGTAAATTAGTTGCTTTTTCTGACAGTGACTATGCAGGGTGTAAGTTGACCAGGAAATCAACTTCTGGTGGATGCCAATTCCTAGGCAACTGCTTAATTTCTTGCAGAGCAAGAAACAGACCTCAGTTGCTACATCCACTGCGGAAGCAGAGTACATTGCTGCTGCAAGCTGTACATCTCAGGTACTCTCTTTTCAAATCAACTTTGGATTATGGCATTACAGAGACTAAGACTCCATTGTTATGGATAGTGCTTCAGCTCTTTGCATTGTCAAAATCCAGTCCAGCACTCTAGGACCAAACATATAGAGATCAGACACCATTTTATAAAGACTGTTTTGAAAAAGGTCTGATTGATCCTAAGTTTGTGCCCAGTGCTGATGAGCTTGCAGACATCTTTACTAAGCCTTTGGATAGTTCAACTTTCCAAAACCTGGTGTTAAGGCTTGGTATGCTGCAGCTAGAATAGGTGACAACTACTGATGATCTCAGTAATTCATATTGATGATCATGAGTGCCTGTCACATATAAGTACTGATGAGCTCTTTTAACCTCAGTACTTTTTATAACTACTGAAGGCTAAAAGTTCTCACAAGTACTGAAGTACTTCATCTGCTCTAAACTACTGAAGTAGTTACAACTACTGATGTAGTCATAACTACTGAAATCAGTAAAAACAGATAAGTACTGATGTCCTATGAAACAACTGAAATCAGCCATAAAGACTGATGAATGTGTTGAGGACAGTTTGAAACAGCTGAAAAGCTAAGAATTGACGAAAACAACTGAAGAGAACTTTCTCCTCAGTCGTTTGTACCACTGCTGTTTCATTTTAAACAACTGAAGCAAAACACGTCTCTCAGCAGTTTTAAACTACTGATGACCAATACCAAGTCTTCAGTGTGTTTACAACAGCTGATGACAAAACCACTGTCTTCAGTAGTTTCATAACTACTGATGACAAACACCATGTCCTCAGTGTTTCACAATCACCTGAAGTCAAAACCACGGTCTTCAGTAGTTTTCTAAACTACTGATGCCTAACACCGCGACTTCAGCTGTTTCAACGTCTGAAGGATAATACCATGTCAACGGTCGTTTAAAACTACTGATGACTAACACCACATCCTTCAGTCGTATCCTCACCCGTACCCTATATATACCCTTAACCTGAGCTCTCCATGTTTCATCTTCTTCAAACCTAACGTTCCTCTCCAACAAATTTCCATGGCGTCTTTGCAAATTAAACCGCGACACAACTGTGTTGCCTACCTCACAAAATCGCCGATCTGGACTAAGTTCGATACTGCTATCGATCTTATGGTTCAGTCCCATACAACAAGGCATTCCTTCTGAACCCCGTTTTACATGCCGAATCCTTGAACCAATTTGGATGAACGTTAATGTTACTACTGAGGAGAGCAACACACTATCCCTCCGTCCAGTCGTCAACAACAAAGAAGTAGTGGTTACTCCTGCAACAATCCGTAAAATTCTTCAACTGAGTGATGCTACCTCTCCTGCTGGATATCCGAAGGGCACCATAGATCTATCATTTGCTCAGCATGGATATCAAGGTGATCTCAGTGCCGCCACCATCATGAAGAAACACTTTAATGACGCTGAGCGCCTGATCTTTCACATGGTCAATGTATGTTTGGCCCCTAAGACATCGTCTTGGGATCAAATGTCCACCAAATGGCAGCAGGTATTGTATTCTATCCTTGAGCAACAACCACTGAACTTTTCAGAATTATATTTTCAGAGCTCAAAGATATGGCTCAAAAACCAACTGCCAACCGTTGGATACTTTATCCACGGTTCATAATGGCCATTATAATAGACCAGCTTAATGCTGAGGGACTTGTTGGCTTGGGAGTCCCTGCTACGGCTGTTTTGCCAGAAGTATACTCCCGGCACAACTCCGACCGGACACTCAACTGGCTGCCAAGCTGCGAAAACCCACGCAGCTGGAACCCACAGCCACCACCTCCAAATCCAATGTCCCCACCAAACCCACCAAAAAGAAACCCAAAATGGCTACTCAGGGAATTGAGTCCTGAGGATGCTGCTCCTGCACCACAAACGCAGGATATATCCACTAGTCCAAACCCCCTAGTGGATACAATGACTCCCCAGCCACAGCCGCTCAGGCTTCCTCTCAACAGGAGCCTGCAGCAACCCAAGGGGCACCTACTTATCTGGGATCTTCCTCACTTGAGGAGATTGCCATTGAAGAGCACCATCCACCCCAGGTGCACACTGCTTCTACCCCTGTACCCCAAACAACCGCCCCTCACAGCCCAACTTTAATAATTGCACAAGTGCTGACTCAATTGCACTCCTCACCCCCTCCCCAGAAACCACTTCCAACGGGAATACTCTACATACCTACATTGAGGGGGAGGAACACAGTGCATCTGAGAACCCACAGCACAGGGGTTTCCCAATTCTATCTCCTGGTGTAGAGAAGGAGCTTAGAATATCTAGTGAGGCTGCCACCCTCCTCTGACTCAGCACATGACCAGAGTGAGGCTGGTAACATTGCTAAGACCTCCCTAGAGGCAACAGCTGATGATGGACATTGTCCTGAGGCTGGAAGTCCCCAGTACCAAGCACAAGGGGCACATGCACCAACTGGTCTACACCCAGTGCATGTTCATCCTGCTCTAAGCAGGAGGTCAGGTGATTCAGTATCAACTGATGATGACCTGAGCTTCTTCTTCGATGTAGTTGCTCAAAACACCATTCTAGAGGATGAGGTTAGCAGACTCAAAGAGCTGCTGGCCAAGATGTCTCAGGATGCAAGTCATCTGCCACCATCATACACCCACAGATGGCACCTTCCCTTGAAGGTTTTCCAAACACAGAGCCACCCCAAAATCAACCACCCGCCTCTGCTTCAGGCCCTACTTCTCAGGAACAGAACCCTCCTGAGCAAATAGGTGCTATACTCCAAAATTCCCTCCCTCTCATCACCCCATAATCACTGATATAGTGATCAAAGCCCTTGATGAGAGGCTTTCCTCAACATTACAGCCCCTGGTTGATGCTGCTGTCCACAAGACTCTTTCTGCTCGGTACCAACCCCTTCCTCCATGCAACCAAAAAGGGGGAGGGTACTGCAGTGAAATAGAAGAGAAGAGATCTGAGGAAGAGGAGAAACAGAAAAGCAACCTCTGCTCACGTACAAGAGAAAGAGAAGTGCTGATGATCATACTGCTGAAGAAAAATCCTTGGAGGAGCTGGTCAAAGAAGCTGACACCACACACAGCCGCTCCATGGATAAGATAATTGACCAACTATTCAGGCAGGGGTTTGACACAGCTACACTGGATAGTGAGATCAGAAGGTTAGAGGTACAAGAGATACAAACCCGATGGCAGGGTACGATGCTCTTGAGAAAGAGAGGTTGGAAATAATGATCCGCTTTATTGCAAAATACTTGGGAAGATCATTAATGGAGATCCGCGCATGGTCCAGGGACAGCATTCTGGCTATAGCCACCAGAATCTGTCTGTCTGAGCAATTCAACAAAGGGATCATTGTGGAAGCCCTTGATGAGGCTGGGGCTGGCAAAAGGTTAGAGATGGCTAAACTTACAAAAGCAAAATTAACTACAAGGATGCTAGATCAACTTCCCTTCCACCCACTCAAACAGATCCTATCCCTCAAATCTCCCACCAACCTCTAAGCCAAAATCCAAACAACCTCCTCTCTCTTCAAAACCAATCCCTTCACCAACCCAACCATCATCCAGTGATGTACCCCGTAGAAGGAGAAGGGTGCTGAGGATGGAAGAAGAAGTAGAAGAAGAGGATGAAGATGATAGTCTGCCACTCTCTGCTGTTCTGAAGCTACCAAAGCCCCAGAGTCAATCCATGATCACACCCGACTCTCAAAGGGAAATGGTCAGAGTCAAATAGAAGAAGAAGAACAGCAGAAACAGCACGATGAGCAACTGTTGAAGATGGTTGACAAGGAATTTCCTCAGTCATCATCTATTCAAGCCATGAAAGGGCATGCTCAAAGGCTGTACACTCTCAGACACACCTTCAGTATCAGAGGGAGAGAGTGAGAGTATGGCCAGACCCCAGGGTGAGTTCTAGAATCCATAAAAGAACTATCCCACACAGATACAACGGCCAAGTACGAAAAACAATAGAATCTACCATCATGTTGGCCGTTGTAGTCTCACCTTGGGAAATCATTGATGAATTCAAGAAAGCTCACCAAGCAAAGAAGACACCTCAGCCTTACTAGAAAACAAGATGATTAAGAAGGGGTTGTTATACAAAAAACTTGAAGACATCCAAAAGAATGAGCTCCAGTTACTCCTTGAAGGCAACCATCCGGATGAATTTGTATACAGGGAGGTAACTACGGTGGAGCTGAAAAATGGCAGGACCATGAAGTACTTATCAGAGTACTATGGTCCAGAGTTCTTCTTCGAAGGAGGAGCTGAAGAACTCTCTCAAGAGGAACAATTGTTCTCCTTGAGGCCTATGTCCGTGAGTCATACAGACTCATTATGGGGAAGTGAATCTCATGAAGGGATAACAACTCTGTGTCCAGTTCCCCAAAACAGAGTTCCCATTCATACTCTGCCAAACAAATATTTGAGGTTCTTCCCAGGCCGGAGCGTACATGGGTCATCTTCTCTACTGATCAAGAAGGAAAAAGACCAACTTTTTTGCCATCAATAAGTGGGAGTTTAATAAGTTAGAGGTTTTGGCTGCATTGGTTCAAGGGGAGTTTGTTGGACCAAAAGAACCAATGAGCCAAGATCAGAAAACCTCTAAGTCCCACACGGTATCACAACAACTGCTGAAAGCCTCATCAGTAGTTTGACAAGTGCTGAAGACTTCAACAGCTGAAGATCAAGTGCTGAAGACCTTAACAGCTGAAGACCCAAAGTGCTGAAGTACAACAGCTGAAGAACACAGTGCTGAAGCTGAAAGACCAAAGTACTGAAGCACAACAGCTGAAGAGTTCACAAGTGCTGAAGATCAACAACTGATGTACAAAGTCTGAAGACAAAGACTGAAGACATCAGCTGATGATATCTACTGAAGTCATCAGCTGATGAAACGCCTGAAGGTCAAAGTCTGAAGACCAAGTACTGAAGCCTCAGTAGTTTGTCACAACTGCTGAAGAGTACTTCTTCAGTAGTTGTGATATCAGTAGTTTTATGTTTTATGTTTCAGTAGTTTTGTAAAACGACTGAAGAGCTTGTTCTTCAGTCGTGTAGTTTCAGTAGTTTTATATTTTGTACTTAACAAACTACTGAAATGTTCACAACTACTGAGAACATATCAGCAGTTTGTTAAGATTTAGTTATTTCTGTATTGGATCTGCCAGTTGTCACTTTCCGTGATAACAGCAGTGACTGTTGCACTCTATATAAGGAGTGACAACCCATTGTAA
Source organism: Flaveria trinervia (assembly GCA_025506515.1). Lineage (NCBI taxonomy): Eukaryota > Viridiplantae > Streptophyta > Magnoliopsida > Asterales > Asteraceae > Flaveria > Flaveria trinervia. Next base: position 23,559,545 of record CM046454.1, on the reverse strand, counting down.
TCAGTGAGTGATATGAGCAATTGAATGGAATGATTGATTGATTCGATTAGAAATATTCTACATCTATAAACATTCCTAGAAATCAGAAATTCATATTCTCTCCCTATAACCGTATGCGATCTTAACGCTTACATATATTGTTTGCTTGCTACAATTTGTCTAATTCGTGTGTGTATTCCGCTGCTTTACATTCTGATAAACATCAAACTTGTGATCACTGATCCTGTCACTGGGTATGATGCTCTGAAAAAGAGAGATTGGAGATCTGATCCGCTTCATTGCAAAATATTTGGAAGATCTTAATGGATTCGCGCATGGACCAGGGACAGTATTCTGGCTATAGCCACCAGAATCTGTCTGTCTGAGCATTCAACAAGGGGATTATTGTGGAAGCCTTTGATGAGGCTGGGGCTGGTAAAAGTTGGAGATGGCTAAACCACAAAGGCGAAACTTACTACAGATGCTGGATCAACCTTCCCTTCCACCCACTCAAACACAGCCTACCCCTCAATCTCCCAACCAATCTCTAAGCCCAACACCAAACATCCTCTTTCTCCAAAACCAACTCCCTTACCCTCAAAACCCATAGCCGATGATATACCCTTGAAGAAGAAGAGAAGGGTATTGAGGCTAGAAGATGATGAGAAGATGATGAAGATAGGCTGCCACTCTCAGCTGTGATTCAGTTGCCTAAGGCCACAAGTCACTCCTCAGCAATTACTCCTGAATTCCAAAGACAAATGGTTAAAGTGAAGCTAGAAGAAGAAGAGCTTCATAAACAGCATGATGAGGAATTGCTGAAGAGAGTTGACAAAGCTTATGCAGCCACATCTTCTATGATCAATATGAAGAAGCAAGCCCTCAGACTTTACACTCTCAGCATACCTTTCAATATCAAAAGGAAAGAGTGAGGATTTGGCTTGATCCCAGGGTCTCTCACAGAATTCATAAGAAAAACATACCTCAGAGATACATTGGCCAGGTGAAAAAGATCGTAGATGAAGTGATCTCTTGGTCTTTGTAGTTTCACCCTGGGAAATCCTAGAGGACTTCAAGAAAGCCTACAAAGCTAATATAACCCCTCAGAAGATGCTGGAAACAAATAGTGAAAAAGGGGTTAGTTTACAAGAGGCTTGAGGAAGTCAGGAAAAATGAGCTCCAGTTGTTCCTAGAGGGTAATCACCCGGATGAGTTTGCTTACAGAATAATAACAACTGTGGAGCTAAAGAATGGGAAACAGGCCAAATACCTGTCTGAGTATTATGGGCTGAATCATTGTTTGAAGGAGGTGCTGAAGAGCTAACCATGGAGGAACAAATCACCTTCCTTGAGGCCTACACAAGAGAGTCGTACAGACTCATCATAGGGAAGTGAGTCTCATGGATGAGGGAACAGCTCAGTGTCCAAGTCCCCATATAGAGTTCCCATCCATACTTTGCCAACCAAATCATCAGAGAGTTATTTCCAGGCCAGTGCTTATATGGGTCATCTTCTCAACTGATCAAGAAGGAAAAAGACCAACCATTCTGCTAACAATAAGTGGGACCTCAATAAAGTTAAAGGTTTTGGCTGCATTGGTTCAGGGGGAGTTTGTTGGACCAAAAGAACCAATGAGCCGGATCAGAAAAACCTTTAAGTCCCACAGATGTCACAACAACTACTGAAGACCACAACAGCTGAAGACAACAGCTGATTACAAAGTCTGAAGACAAGTGCTGAAGACAAAGTCTGAAGACAAGTGCTGAAGACAAAGTCTGAAGACAAGTGCTGAAGACAAAGTCTGAAGACAAGTGCTGAAGACAAAGTCTGAAGACAAGTGCTGAAGACAAGTCTGAAGACAAGTGCTGAAGACAAAGTCTGAAGACAAGTGCTGAAGACAAGTGCTGAAGACAAAGTCTGAAGACAAGTGCTGAAGACAAAGTCTGAAGACAAGTGCTGAAGACAAAGTCTGAAGACACAAGTTCTGAAGACCAAAGTATCAAACGTTGTCACAACAGCTGAAGAGGTCTTCTTCAGTAGTTGTGACGGTTTACCTTTCAGTAGTTTTATGTTTCATCTTTTTAGTAGTTTGACACAACAGCTGAAGAATACTTCTTCAGTTGTTGTGCTCATCAGTTGTTTTATATTTATCAGTAGTTTTGTAAAACGACTGAAGAGCTTGTTCTTCAGTCGTTGTAGTTTCAGTAGTTTCTTCTTTTGTACTTAACACTCTGATATGTTTTCAATAGTTGTGAACATTTCAGTAGTTTGTTAAGAGTTAGTTATTTTTGTATTAGATCTGCCAGTTGTCACTTCCCGTGATAACAGCAGCGATTGCACTCTATATAAGGAGTGTCAACCTATTGTAATAATTGAATGATTTGATTAGAAATATTCCATATCTATAAACATTCCTGAATCAGAAATATACTCTCTCTCTAAACCGTATGTGCTCTTAATGCATACAAGTATCGATTTCTTGCTACAATTTGTCTAATACCTGTTCTTATTCCGCTGCTTTGAACTCTAATACATCAAACTTGTGATCACTGATCCTGTCAGTGATAGTGATCAAGAATTTCTTCATACTGTTAACCACTCCATAGATGAAAACATTAATGATGTCACACACTCATTGGATCAAGTTTCTCTTGATAAGTGTGCTGATGTGGTAGGAGAAGCATCAATGCCAGATCTAAAATTTTCTAATTTAGATCAATCTTAGCAACTTGCTGTGATCCCTCAACTAAGGATCCACAAGTCTCACCCCACCACAAACATCATTGGAGATGTTGACACAGGGGTAAGAAAAAGAGGACAAATCCATGAAGCAATGTTTGTCTTCACTATTGTTTCTTGTCCCAGATAGAGCCAAAGAAAATTGATAAGGATCTGAAGGATGGAAGTTGGGTTGAAGCCATGCAAGAGGAGCTGCTTCAATTCAAATGGCAGAAAGTTTGGAACCTTTGTCCTCTTCCTCATCGGAAGACTACTATAGGAACCAAATGGGTGTTTAGGAATAAAAAAGATAGATAGAGGCACTATCATAAAAAATAAAGCTAGAATAGTTATTCAAGGGTATACACAAGAAGAAGGAATTGACTACACTGATGTCTTTGCTCCTGTAGCAAGACTAGAAGCTGTTAGGATATTCTTGGCATTTGCTGCATCCAAGAACTTCAAGGTTTATCAACTTGATATCAAGTGTGCTTTTCTATATGGGGTGATTGATGAAGAGGTGTATGTCAAACAACCACCTGGTTTTACAGATCCTGATCATCCTGATTATGTCTGCAAGCTTGACAAAGCTCTTTATGGGTTGTACCAAGCACCAAGGAAATGGTTTGAGACTCTATCTTAGTATTTCTGCAAGCATGGATACAGAAGGGGTACTATAGATGGAACTCTCTTCATCAAAGGACCCAGAAATGACTTAATGCTAGTTCAAGTGTATGTAGATGACATCATCTTTGGTTCAACTAATCCAAAGCTCTGCAAAAACTTTAAGAAGCTGATGAAGGATAGATTTGAAATGAGTGCCATGGGGGAACTCAATTTCTTTCTGGGAATTCAAGTGAAGCAAGTTGAAGATGGCATCTTCATTAGTCGTTCAAAGTATGTTCACTCAAAAGATTCAACATGACTGATTGTAAGATTGCTAAGACACCCATAACAAGAAACCACTCCCTTGGGCCTGATCTTGAGGGGGAGTGTGTGCATGAACACCTTTATAGGGCTATGATTGGGTCTCTTATATATCTTATAGCTAGCAGGCTTGATATCATGTTTTCCACATGTATTTGTGCAATATATCAAGCCAACCCCAAGATGTCTCACCTCATCACTATCAAGAGGATTCTAAGATACCTCAAAGGTGCCTAAACACTTGGTCTTTGGTATCCTAAGAATCCTGACTTCAATCTGTATGCTTATACAGATAGTGATTATGGTGGTTGCAACATGACCGCAAAGTCTACATCTGGGGATGTCAGTTCTTGGTAAAAGGGTTGTCTTATGGCAATGCAAGAAACAATCTTGTGTCTCTGCATCAACTGCTGAAGCTGAATACATTGATGCTGCAAGCTGTTGTGCTCAAGTGCTTTGGATTCAGAATCAGATGCTTGACTATGGATTAAATTTCAAAGAGACTCCCATTCACATAGACAACAATAGTGATATCTCTATCTTAGAGAATCCTGTGCAGCACTCAAGGAGAAAACATCAATATCAGGTATCATTTAATTAGAGATAACTTTAAAAAGAGATTAATTAAACTAGTCAAAGTTAACACAAATGAACAATATGCTGATCCATTTACAATTGATGAATAGAGATTTAAGTATCTTATATCAACTATTGGGATGATTAGCTTTGAGTAGTTTTTTCTTAAATCTAATTCATATTATTTCTTAAAATCTATGTGTCCAAAGTTGTCTAGTTTACCACCTTTATAAGCTCTTGTTTTCTCTGGATGAAAACCTTTTGAAGACTTTCCTTAGAATTCTAAAAAAAATTTGATCCTTCAGAAGATATTCTTTTACCTACAGACTAAACTTATGCCTTCAAAACAAATAACTGCCTAAGTAATTTTCCTTCGGAAAAAAATGTCTGAAATATCTTCCGAAGCTTAAAAACCTCTCTTAGGTACTTATATGTCTTCAAGGACAGTTTCCTTCCGAAGCATATTAACTCTCAAAAGCTTTGTTCTTTTGAACAAAACATCCAAGTCTTAATTCTTTTCCGAAGAAAAACTTTTCAAAACTCTTAGGAAATTCTTCCAAAGTCATTTTGGCTTCGGAAGCTTTTTCCTTAAAACTTCCGAAGACAATTTACCTTCGGAAGCTTTTTGACTCCCAAGAAAACTGCATTTTGAGCAAAAAGCAAACTACTTTTTCAGAGGTGGGATCGACATCAGGATTTCAAAGTTTAGCCTCTTTCATTAATTTTGTCTTAAATCCTTTTCACATATAAACCCAACAGTCCCCCCCTCTTTCTATCATCTTCATCTTTCCTCCAAACCTAAATTCCCAAATTTCTCTCTGAAACCGTCTTTGTTCTTATTTCCTTCACCTTTAAGCTTTCTCATAATGGCCAACCTTAACCAAAGAAATGACCCAGATTTCTCCATGTAGTTACACAGGCAACACAACCAAGTTGCTCTGTTAAACTCTGAGAAAGATCCACATTTCTTAGAGGTTTGCCGTTTCTTGGCTTTATCTAACTACTTCACCTCCTTACCATTGATACTTCTCTGTATGAGGATCATCTACTTGAATTTTGGAAGACCCGCCAAGAGGTCATTATGGATGGGGAGAAGGCACTGTCTGCCACAATGCAGGGGAGAACAATCTTCATCACTTCGGCCATCATCAACAATCATCTTCAGTTGGATGATGAAGAAGGTGAGGTGTTCTTCCCAAAAGAAGTTGTTAATCATTCCTTTGAGCAGATGGGTTATAAAGGAGATTTCTCTGTAAAGACCTTTAGGAAAGGGAAGGTCTCATCCAAGTGGAAATACCTGCTTCATGTGGTTATTAACAGCTTGTCCAACAAGCATAGAGGGTGGGACCAGATTCCTAAAGATATCTCCTTCATAGTGCATGGGATGGTTTAGGGAGTCAAGTTCAGGTACTCTCATTTGTTTATACAAATCTACATGCTAACTTGGACTCCTTAGAGTATTACATGCTGTTGGATTTTATGCCCAAGATACATAGAACATTGATGTGGTTAGTATTTTATGATCTAAGTCGGGTCATACCCAATAACAAGCTTAGCAAATACTAATTTATATTTAATTGATGATATGATCATGCAATTAAATAAATACACCAACTTAGAAAATGGGTCTTCTAAATAAATTGCATATGAGATGAAACAACTTATAAGGATATTTTGTTTATGGACATTATTTGTAATTAAATAGCATCAAATAATAATAATAGTGTGTGTATAAGTTATATAATTAAAAGGTTATTAGGTAACTCATAATTGTTATTAGTTAAACAATTTGTAAAGACTTTTTGGGGGGAAAACCCCAAATGGTTTTGAGTTTCGGCCGCCCCTAAGAGGGGTCATTGGCCTTTTGTTTTTTTTCACTTGACTTCTTGAAAATACACACACTCAATCCTCCTTCTCTCTTTTACATACAAGCACCTCAAGAACTTTTCTTCTTCTCTATATTGAAGAAAATACAGCTGAAAATCAGTTTTCAGCAGCTCTCTTGGTGTGATTTTGGTGTCAAAAATCCTAGCAACAAAGTGTTTTGCTTGAGGCTTGTGGTATACAAGCTTGAGGACATCTTCTTTGGTGTGTTTGCTCCTTCAAGACTTCATCCTCTTCTTCACATCCAACATTTTTGGGCAGCCTTTGGAAGGTAGTTCATCTAACATTTTTAGGATAGCTTTGGAAGGTAGTTCCATGGTTTATTTTAGTTGTTATTGTTTACTTGTTTGCTAGTTATTTCACATATAAATGATCCTTATAATCTTGGCTTTGTTGTTGACATAAAATGTGCCTTAATTTTCAGCTTATAAATCATTATATTAAGGTTTGTTTCCGCTGCATTTTTCTTGTTTAAATGGTTACACTTTGTTATTGGTCCAACAGACCCAACACATGTTTCCTAGATATTTTCAATATATTCTTAATAATGAATTGGGCTCACAGTTGAGGGAAACATGTAACATTCTTAAATTGGGATAGATGAAGCCCATCAACTTTAAAATCTTGAGGAAGCCAACAGTGGCTTCTCAGGGGTAGAAACAACCTTTGTCCTAAAAATGTTAGAGCTCATTGCTCAAGGTGATAACCTAGCAGAACAAGCTAGTGTTGAACACACACCTTCTACATCTCAACCACCACAACAGCCTCAAATCCACCCTCACCACACAAGAAATCCAAACGAACCCCTGCTCAAACTATTGAGTTTGTGCAGGCACCTATATACCTACCCATACAGGAGGTAGTGGATACTAGAGCTCCCCTTCTCCTAAGGAGTAGATCACTCCCATTATTTCAAAGATCGGTACTGAGGTTCCTCATGCTCAGCTTGATGAGCTCACAAGCCCCACTACCTTAAGCCTTCATTTTGAGTCTCAACACTCAAGTGAACAACCTTCAGGGGTCAGCTACCATCCCCAGCCTTTAGACTTAAACCAACCCATTCCTAACATTGACTTCTATACTGATGAAGACCTATGTTTCAGTGAGTACCATGACTCTCTCTTCTTTTCCACTTCTCAAAGAGATATGAATGCTCCTAAGTCTCCTATGTCTAGCCCACATCAGTCACCCTGAGGTGGATACTTCTAAACCTGTTCAAAATATACATATGGAAGAGGCTCTTACTTTTGCAAGTGATTACATCATTCAAACCTCAACCATGGCAACTCAAACCATTGACATCTCAACTGAGGCTGTCAGTGAGCGGAGGAAATCTAGCAGCCAAGAACCTGAAGCTGGTGGTGAGAGAGAGGACTTCGGTCCAATCATCTCATCCCCCAATGATTCTTCTAATGAAGATGAGGGGAATTTAAGGCTAAAGGTGCAAAAATTGTTACAAACATGCACCTATTTAGTCTCCAAGGTCAGTCATCTTGAATTTCAGGTCACTACCTAGCAAAACAAGGTCAATGATCAGCAACTTGAGATTTCTTATCTCAGGAAAAAACTAGCTGGGAGACCTTTAAGAAGAGCTCAACCATGAACACAAGAACTTATTAGTGTCATCGACCTAACTCCTAGCTCACCTATGCAAGAGGGTGATGCTACCAAAAAGGAGGAGAAAGTCATTACAGTTATAGAACCTGTGAGTTCTTCAGGGAGTATGGACATTGAGGACTCACCATCCTCACTTGAAATTGTGCATACTCAGCAACTTTCTCAAGTTCACATTGATGTGGACTCCAAAAACTCCTACATTCAGAGTCTTTTTGAGGAAGGTATACCAAGGGCAATGTCATTTCCACCAACTTCAAATCACATTATTGGGTGGATGTATGATGAAAACAAAAGAGCCCTTATCATTCAAAGATTTCAAGGGCAACAAAAAGTCTTCAATTTTCAGACTTTGAACTTCTATGAAAGTCTTGATCTTGTCAACATACCACTTGACAACCAAAGCCAATCCAGACAAGCTGACTCAAAGAATTCAAGACAGAATCACTACAGAGTTTAGCTTCAGAAGGAGACTAAGGCAATCAGGCAATATCATTGGTCAACTGGATGTTGAGGCAGACCCTAAGATTAGCTTCATAGGGGAAACCTTGACTGAAGGCCTAGTGGTAGAACCTGAGAGCTTTGTCTCACCATCAACTGCTGAAGAGGTTCATTCCCTTATGAGACACCTGCTGGTGAAGGTGCATCTCAACCTCTCTCTGGCCAAAGCTTAGAAGCCACACCAAGCAATGAAGGCCAAAGCTCTCTCCACCCTGAGTCACAAAGGTTTGAGTGACAAAGGGAAAAGAAAAATGAATTCTGGGGAGATTGAGGAGGAGAGAGAGAGGAAAAGGAAGCTGAGGGGAGAAAGTACCTCTACCAGGTCTGCAAGACTCATGGAAGCTGCTATTAGGGTTGCCCCTGGGCCAAACACTCAAAATGATGAGTTGAGGGCAATCAGGATCAACTACTTGCAGACAAGGAACTATGACATTAATAATATCATCTCCCTCCCCTTAGATGAATTAAATGAACTGGCTGACATGGAATTGTCAAAAGAAAGAAAGGAGGCAGATGATGCAAAGTTACTTCTTCAAATCAAAGAAGAAAGAAGAAAGAAAAGATTGTACAAGCATATGCCTACTCTCTCCCCAGTTCAAGAAAGTCATGTACAAGAGGATGTGGTTCCACAAGAACCTCAGGTAGACAAAGAAAAGGATATGAGCAACATGATCAACTACCTGAGTGTCACATGCCTCTATCACACTACTGCATTTCTTCTCTTACCCTTTGATTACACTAAATTTGAGTACCTCAAACAGCTTGAACTTGAGATAGTCAAAGAAAGACAGATCACCAAAAGGAAGTTAAGAGAAGAGGCTTCAAAGTCAAGAGCCATCATCTAGAAAAGTATGAAGAAGTCTGTTGATAGGCAGAGGATGATGAGCTTCTTGAAGCTGTATGGATTCTCCAAAAGGAGACTTGGTCCTATGTTGCAGGATCGGTTTTTATCACTAAACACTTGGTTTTCTCTCAAACTCACTTAAAAAACACTCTTGATGAAAGCATAGTCTTTAAGAGTTGATAACAATATAATAAGTAATAATCAAACACAAGAAGTAATTTTCAAGGTAGTTGCATATATTACTTCTCAACTCAAATATTACAAGACTCTTACAAGCATATCTTTATGAGTTACAATGAGAAACTATATATAATACTACCCATAGCCAGATATACTTTGATACCAGCTGAAATCCTCTAACTAAATCAAATACTACAGAGCTATAGTTTAAGGTATCTCAGATAAGACTTTATCTGAGATATGGTAGTCAGGACATGTCCTTGACTTACCTTTTGTCACCACTAAAGTTGGTAACTTGTACTAACATAAAAAGGTGAATAGTGGAATAAAGTATGGTGAACTACATGGCTCTTTGAGAAAACGCCATGCAGTATCAGAGGTCTGCAGCGGAGTGTCAGAGACCATACTTATGTCCACTGTTCATAGCAGTGTCTTTCAAAGTTAAGTGGCTTTGGAAGAACAAGTACTTTCGAAGTCACTTATACTTCGGAAGAGACTGCGTCTTCCGAGGCTTGAGAACTTCTTCTTCCTTCATACTTCGAAAGTAGTCTTCTGATTTCTTCTTTTGAGACTTCATCTTTGGAAGTGAATACTTTATCTTTGGAAGTAGAGCTTTGCATTCGGAAGTGGAACTTTTACTTTGTCTTTGGAAGAACTCTACTTCCTTCAGAAGTTCCACACTTGGCTTCGGAAGCCTTTGTAAGCAGCACCAAAATTTGTCTAAGTGATTTGGTTTTGGTTGCACCATCCTTCTTCTTGATCCAACAAACTCCCCCTAGGCTGATGCTACCAAAACCTCACTTGTTTCTCCTCCTCAAAACTTTCAATACCAAGGAGAGTAAATACTTATCAGTCTCCTTGTTCTTCCCTGATGTGGTGCTGAGAAGTTTGTACAAATTTTTGTTGACAAGATCTCCAGTCTGTCACCCTGAATGATATGTACCCTTTGTTGTGGCCCTCTGAAAAGAGTTAGTTGATGGGAGCTATAATCATATTCCCATCAAACTACAGATTCTAATTCAGGACCTTCCACCATCTATAGAAAGGCTATGCCCTTAGTGGGAGATCTATCCTTGTCTTCCTTTCTTCTCAATCTCAACTCTTCTTCAATCTAAGCTTTTGCTGTTAACTCAGCCAAATGAAGATTGCTGAGATGATTCTTGATGTGAGCAGCAGTTTTAGAGTTTGAGGGGTTAGAGAATGGTTTCTTTGCTAACTCGGCAATATCAAATCTACTGGAGTGTAGCAGAGAGGTGGCATTCAGCCTGTTAACTTCACCGTTTTCTCTTTCACAACAAAGTTGTGAGTAGCTTCATCGAAGCTCCACTAGAGTATATTCTTTCTAGGCATAAGAGACTGACTAGGAATCTTGTCCTTTTTCCTTGTATCCAGTAGAGTCACCAGCTTCCTTCTTAGTTTCTTATCTTCATCATTTAACGATTCTGAGTTGATACCTAGAAGTACTACAGCCTGGTCCTGCGTTCCCTGGGTAGATCAAGAAATTGATCTCTTGTGAGGGAACGTGAAGATCCATCGACATAGGTTAGTTTGATGGAGTCTTCCTCGTAGGAGATATCGCTTAGGGTTGTGCAGTTGATGAGCCTAGTCTTGATCTTTTTAAACTCTTCTAGAGAGAGATGTTTAGAAGGCTGAGGGATGGTTGGGAAGGTTGTTGGGTAGGATGTGGTGAGGTGGTTCTGGTAAGAGTATTGGGTTGAAGGATGGGCAGTTTTGGTGGTTCAGGTGAGGAGGTGGATCAAGGTAAAGTGTGTGTTTAGGAGTGTAAGGTTTAGTTTTGATGGTGAAGGGAAAGGGAATTGGTTCAGGTTGGGGTTGAGTGGTTGGTGTGAAGGTATCCCCTATACCCTTCTGTACATCTCTCTTCTTTTCCCCGAACGAATGTCAGCTTTGATCTCACTGAAAATTCATTGGAGTGTCCTTTCAGACATGGGATCCACCTGCCTTCCAGAGAAGTCGTGAGCCCAGAGATAGTCTTTCATCCAAGCTTTGTCACCTATCTTCCTAGTTGCACATGCCCTTACTTCTTCTTCCTTCTTCTTCTTTTCCTTCAACTTTCTCTTGTAGCTCTTTTCTCTCTTTCCCTCCATTTGATCCTGCTCTTTGTTGAAGAGCCAAAGATCATTTCATCATTGTGTGGAGAAAGTTCTTGAAGAGAGAAGCCTCTAAGGTCAGGAAATCTATCCTTTCCCTCCTGAGCTGCATGTCGCTTCCCTCTGTTACTTTTCCCTCTCTTCCTCTGAGGCCAACCTTGCTGCTTCCTGCTGCAGCTGGTTGCCTTTTCCAGTTCCACCAACCTTTATTAGTAGCAGGAGTGTTTCTTCATGGCAGCTCCGTTTGAATGAGCTGGTCAATGATCTCTTCTCTATTTTTGTTGTTGACACCTCCTGGTTGGCTGCAGCTGCTTTTGTACTAGCAGCCAACAGCTTCCCAGTTGGAAGTCTTCCTTTTCTTTTCAACTTCTCAATCTCCCCTCCGAAGCCCTTCCATAGTCATCTTCTGTTTTCCTTTGTTATCTTTTGAAGAACTTGACTTTGGTGGTTCTTGGACAGTGGATTCTGATTGTGAGAAAGGTAGAGACAGTGTCTGAACAGGAGGTTAATCCAGAAAGTCCTCACTGTTCACCTCAGATGCCATTTCTAGGATTGCATCTGTGATGATTAGTTCCTTGGACATTTTGAACAGTCCTTCCGTAGCTTCCATTTCACCTTTGGAAGATTCAGCTTGTTCTTCTGAGGCTTTAACTTCAGCTTCGGAAGCATGAGGAAATGCAGATTCTGTCTTAACTGTTTCAGTTGCTGGGCCACAGTCCCCATTTCCCCTTCGAATGAATCTCAGGTTCCATGTGAACCTTAGTTGACCACCTTCTTCCATAGTGGTAGAAGGTGTCGTTAGCCTCTCAAGCTCTTCAGCTCCAAAGTATATCATGGAAGCATCAAGACTTAGCTGATCACGAGCAGTCTCAACAAGAACTAAGATAAGAGGCAATAGAGATCTCTGAGCATCCTTGAATCAATTGTTAGAGTGACTTGAGATGGCTCAGAAGAAGTTGTGATAGGAGCCGAATATTTAGAAGTTGAAGATTGGCTTTGTGGGTCCTCAAATGTTTGTCACTAAACACTCTCCCACTTTTTGGTAGCATCATCTTGAGAGCTGGATGAGATGGAGGAAGAGGTCAAGGAGACCTGAACAGGTACATGCCTAACAGACCTCTCAATCTGTTTCTCAGCTAGTTGAGCCTTGAGATTATCAATCCATGAACTAGGCACCCTAGTTCATATGGGATTTGATCCCATCCCCCATATTTGTCTGACAAACAGTGAAGGACAATGTGCAGGAGGAACTTCCAGATGTAGGAGAAGTTGAATTTGTAGACGGTCAACTTGCTCACATCTCCACCATATCCCATGAGGATGTAGGTGATGTCTAAATCTTACTTGGGGAACTCAGTAGGGGCACCTTCATCATGAAGCTCAAGATGCTCCCTGATGAGTTGTTTAGAGATGACCAACTCTTGGCCACAAATGCAGGATCGTACTACACGAACCCCATTTAGGGTTTCAACCTGACCGTTCCCCCAAAATTCAGTCATGTGATTGAGGTAAACTGTGGGATTTACGTTAAGGTGGTGTAGTAGGATGATTGGGTGAGGAAGGAGATGATGTCAGAGAAGTCCGCATCTCTTGAAGAGTCAAGAAATACGACTTGGTTGTGTTGAGGATTTAGGGCCATTAGGAAAATGTGAAGGTAGAGCAATTTGAGCTTGGGTGAATTTGGAAGCAAGGAAACTTTGAGGGCTGTAAAATTTGTGGTAAGAAGATGAGAGTGAATAGTCGGGATTATTTAAAAGATGGTGGAATGGCGGTAAAGTGTAAGGATAAGGTCAAATGACGGTTTAGTGGATGAAGTGACAGGGGCAGTAAGGTTTAATTCAGTTAAATAATCCGACATCATTAACAAAATCTTTGCTTTTTACAGTGCGGGGCCCAAGGATTTCTGTTACACAGTAAAATCTATCTTCCGAATATAAAACTTTTCTGAAGGTAATTTGTCTTCCGAAGGCAATTCCTTCTTTCGAAGGTAAAAGGTTACTTCCGAGAGTAGAGATTGCTTTCCGAAGGGAGAGGTTTTGTAAGCTTTGGAAGTAGATCTGATATGAAATCAATCGCTTCTTCCGAGACTAAAAACTCTTCCAAGAAGAAAATTATCCTTTGAGAAATTTTGCTTCAGAAGATATGAAGATAACTTTCGAGGGTTAATTTCTCTTTGGAAGAAATTTATACTTAGAAAATTTCAGAGAGATCTATTGTAATAGGGCTTAATTTGTACTAACATAAGACTTTACACATTAAAAGGTTTTCAAAAGAGATAATCTAATCAATGTTTATCATCCCAATAGTTGTTATAAGAAACATAAATCTTTGTTCATCAAAGATTTGGTGAACAAATCAGCATATTGTTCATTTGAGTCAACTTGATTAGTTTAATTAGATTCTTCTCATGAATATCTCTAATGAAATGGTACCTGATATCAATATGCTTTGTGTTGGAGTGCTTCACTGGATTTTCAGTGATGGAGATAGCACTGTTGTTGTCAATATAGATAGGAGTACTCATAAGGTTGAATCCATAGTCCAACATCTAATTTTGAATCCACAGCAGTTGAGCACAGCAACTAGCAACAACAATGTATTTAGCTTCAGCAGTTGATGTAGAGACACATGATTGTTTCTTGCATTGCCATGAGATGATCCTTCCAGCAAGAAATTGACATCCTCCAGATGTTGATTTCTTGTCAATGTTGCAGCCACCACAGTCATTGTTAGAGTATCCATAGAGATTAAAATCATTGTTTTTAGGATACTAGAGACCTACTTTAGGTGCTCCTTTGAGGTATCTGAGGATTCTCTTGGCAGCAGCTAGGTGAGACACCTTTGGAGCAGCATGATATCTCGCACAGATGCAAGTTGCAAACATAATATCAGGTATACTGGCTGTGAGATACATCAAAGAACCAATAATCGCCCTATACTGATGTTGATCAGTATCCTCCCCTTCAAGGTCAGGACAAAGATTATGGTTTCTAGGTTTGGGTGTCTTGCCTGGCTTACAATCTTTCATCTCAAATCTTTCTAAGATGGCATTGATATATTTAGATTTATTGATGAAAAACCCTTCCTTCAGTTGCTTCACCTAAATTCCAAGGGAAAAAAATCCATTTTTCCCATGGAACTCATCTCAAACTTCGTCTTCATAATGCTTTCAAAGTCCTTACACATTTGGTCATTTGAAGAACCAAATATGATGTCATCAACATAAACTTAACAAGCAAAATATCCTTACCAGACTTCCTTATGAATAAAGTCTTGTCAATGGTTTCTCTGGTGTAACCATTCTTAAGGAGAAACTGAGACAGAGTCTCATACCACAGCCTTGGTGCTTGGTGCAACCCATATAGAGCTTTATCCAGTTTGCACACATAGTGAGGATGTTGTGGGTCTTCAAATCCTCGAGGATGGCACACATACAATTCCCTATCTATATCCCCATATAGAAAGGCACACTTGACATCAAGCTGGTAGACAGTAAAGTTCTTGGAAGCCGTATAAGCAAGGAAGATCCTAACTGCCTCAAGTCTTGCAACAGGTGTAAAGACATTAGTATAATCAATTCCTTCCTCTTGAGTGTAACCTTGAACTACCAGTCTTACCTTGTTCTTGATGATCAAGCCTCTTTCATCTTTTTTGTTCTTGAAAACCCATTTAGTGCCTATTGGTACTTGACCAGATGGTAGCGGACATAGGTTCCAACCTTCTGTCTTTTGAATTGAAGCAGCTCCTCTTGCATCGATTCAACCCAACTACTATCTTTCAAGGCATCTTCCATCTTCTTCGGTTCTATCTGGGATAAGAAGCGTGAGTACAAGTAGTCATTCCCATGATGAGTCTGCCTCTTGTTCTCACACTTCAGAAACATCCCCAATGATGTTTTCAGCTGGATGGGTGTTGTGAATCCTTAAACGAGTAATCACTTCCAGTTGCAAAGATAAGTCCAGCTTAGACATATTTTGCTTAAGAACTGGAACACTTTGTCCAACTGTTGTTTCAAATTCATTCAATGAGGACTGATTGAATGAATGAGAAACATCATCAATTGTTAGCTATGAAGTAGCATTAACAGTTGCCTGTTCCTTCAAAATGCTACTCCCTTAGCTTGGCGTTATGTTGGATCACCTGATGAGTTTTAAGGATCAGCAGTGATTCACTGGTTGAAGCTTCATTATTCCTTGATATAGTTATACTTTTTGATCTGTAAATAGTGGGAGCTTCATTTGTTGCATCTCTTGGAGAACCTGGAAGAGGTCTGGGTAGCTCAAACAGTTGATTATCATCAGCATCAGCATCAACATCATTTTGAGCACCTGTTTCGACTGAAACATTCTCACAAGAAGGTTTAGAATAGTTTGGAAACAATTCTAAATCAAAGATATGATCAGGGCCATTCCCCCTAACACAAGGAGTGTGCTCATTAACAACTATATTGGATGACTTCTTAAATTGTTGATTCTTAATGTTGTATACTCTGTAAGCTTTGGAGCTAGAAGAGTATCCAACAAAGATAGCATCATCCGAATTTTCAGCAAATTTTGCTAAATTGTCCTTTGTGTTAAGTATGGTACACCTGCTGCCAAAGGACCTTAGAAAGCCAATGAACGGTGGCCTCTTGTTCCATAGCTCATAAGGGGTTTTTCCATGTGGCTTAGCTACAAGAACTCTGTTCTGCACATAGCATGCAGTGCTAACTGCCTCTGCCTAGAATGTTAGAGGTAGTTTGGAATCAGCTAACATAGTTCGAGCAGCCTCAATAAGTGTCCTGTTCCTCCTCTCATTTTGTTGAGGAGTTCTGGGAGCACTATATTATCTGGCAATCCCTTTTGAGTTACAAAATGAGTCAAGAATGAAGTTTTTAAACTCAGCCCCTTGATCACTCCTAATAATCTTAACGTTATGATCAATTTGATTTTCTATTTTAAGAATACAATATTTTAATGTTTCAGTAGTTTTATCTTTAGTTCTTAAAAAGAATACCCATGTAAATCTTGTAAATCATCAACTATCACAAGGTAGTATGATTTCCTTCCAATGGTCATTATACTTGTGGACCAAAAAGATCCATGTGCAATAAGTGTAATGGAGTAGTAATGGAGTTACCACTTTTGGATTTATAAGAGGCCCTGTGTTGCTTCCCTTTCAGGCATGCAACACAGTTGTCTTTGCAGAAAAATTCCTTTTTAGGCAAACCATGTACCAAGTTATTTTTAGCCAATTTATTCATTGTCTTAAAATTTACATGACATATACGTTTATGCCAAAGTGTTGACTCATCACTATCAGCTTTGGAAAGAAAGTATGATACTTCACCTATTGGGGAAGCATTGTTCATATCCAGCTTGTACATATCCCCTTTCCTAGGAGATCTAAGAAGCACCAATTCCAGAGGAACTATCATCCCTAGTTTGAGGATAATGCACTCATGCTCTGTGAAAAGCATCTGGTGCTTTTGATCACAAAACTAAAAAACACTTAACAGATTGTGTTCAAGCTGTTTGACAAAGTTAACTTTGTCAACTTTTAACTTACCATTGGATATACTCCCTCTGCCATAAATATATCCTCCGGCCTCACCTCCAAATTGGACAGGACCATCATAGTGTTGAAACTTTTGAAGGAGAGATTTGTTCCCTGTCATGTGCCTGGAGCATCCACTGTCTATAATCCAGACATTTGTTCTTGTCATATGGATGTCCCTGCACATAAGATGAGATTATTAGTTTTCATTGGAGACCCAAGCCTTGTTGGTCTTGGGTTCCTCCAAAGATAGTGACATAATTGAACCAAAAGTTAGGCATGGGGGTTCAATGGATGTCTTTGAATAAGAGGTTTGTGCTGCAGCATCTTTCTTGATCTTCCAATCCATCCTTTGGTTGATCGTGGAAGATGTACTTGTAGAAGCTTTTACAACATGACATTCTTCCGAAGCTTCTTTATTTTCAGAAGAAGCTTTCACCACCTTTTCTTCCGAAGCAGTCTTCTTCTGGGATGGTTTCAAGGGAATTTTCTTTTTCTTAAGAATTTTAACTACCTTTGCTTCCGAAGCCATTTTCCCTTCGAAAGAAGGAGTTTCTTCCGAAGACAACCTGGCTTCAGAAACTAGATTTCCCTTTTTCATCACTTGGACCATCTGATAAGGTCCAAATGAGATCCCTGACTCCTTCCTTTCAAACATTATTTGCATAATGTGTGCTAGAAGGATTGTAGTAACAATCTTTAGCCATGTGGTTTTGCAAACCACACATTATGCATGTAATGTTAGTCTTCTAGGAGCTTGTAGGTTGCTGCTTCTTAGTCTTTCTCTCTTTGTCAGCAACCTTTCCCTTCAACTTCTGATCCTTTGGTAGGACAGGAGTGCTGGTACTACAATCCTTTCCTGAATCAAAAATACCTATCACCTGGAATCCAGCTGAGATAAAGACACCCTTTTGTTTTGAGTCAATCATCAGCTTAGACTCAGCCACTTTCTTAGCAGTTCTTCTGGCAGTTTTAGCTCTGCTTCTTTGGGCTTTGGTGGTTAGGGTTTGATCTTCACTGGGAGAGGTGGGTGGATTTACATGTTCCTTCCCTGTGGTGCCCACTATTGTTGTATCATTCTTCAACTCATGTGAAGAAGGGTTAGTAGATGGAACCTCTTGCTCTACAGTACCACATCTAGGTTGTCTTATGGACTCATAAGAATGTGGTGGAGAAATTTCATTGGTCCCCAACTCTCCTTTATTCTGATAACAGATTTTGGAGTTGGAGGATGATGCAATAATAGTTTGAAAGTTTTTCTCAGAAATAGCATACTTCCTGGCTTGAGCCTCAGCGGTGACAAGCTAGGCTTGAGCCTTAAACAATTTGGATATTAAATCCTTTATTTGAGTCTTGTAATTGGTGTGTTCATGTTTTAATAAGGAAAACGTTTTCTCTAACTCTTCAATTTTCTTTAGGTAGTTAGATTATGCCCTTTTAAAATCATATTTCAAAACATTTAAATACTCAATATCAAATTTAATTTTCCTATTGTAGTCCTGATATAATTTAACCTTAGCTATACAGGCAGGAGTACAAAGATGTTCATATACCTGGTTATCATCTGTTCCGGCCATGAGAGCTTGAGCAGGAGTCACATCTTGAACCATAAAGCTCCAGTCAACTTCTTGAGCATTGCAGTTGTTTCAGTGACTTTCTAGTGGGCTTTGATATAGAGGGATGTGTGGAGGCCTGTGGGGTTCCTAGGTTTGATTTGGGAGCCTTGCATTCCCTTGCAAAGTGACCAAGTTGGTTACAGTTGTAACATTTGGCCTTGGTCTTGTCAAACCAAACTTGTTTCTTCGCTCTATAGGTTAAAAGATCCATCTGTTGGATGATGTCCACATACTCTACATTGTCTAGACTGAAACACTCTAGATCGTCAAAATAGTATTGAAAATCACCAGAGTGCCCGCTTCCTGAAACAAAGACACAGCTGTCCTGAAAGGAGTTGTGTTGAGCCTGTTGAGACCTTGGAGTCTCAAGGAAAGTGATGTATGGTCTAGAAGAGCAGGATGGTTGTTGGTTGTATGTCAGGTATTGCTGAGGTTACGGGGGTACTGAGCCTTCAGCAACCACTAAAGCGTTGCTAGCAGGAAGACTCAGAGGTCTGCTTGTTTGGTGGCCCTACTTACTCTTCATCTCCAACCGGTATCCATCAAGGATGCCATAGAGTTCTGTCATAGTAAGAGTGTTCAAGTTCTTTGTCCTCTTGATAGAGACACGTAGAATGTCCACTCATTTGGAAGAGCACTCATGAACTTCTTGTGAGATCTCTAAGTTCAGGAGTGATCTTCACAGACTGAAGTGAAGAAATAAGATCCATGTACCTGAAATACTACTGGCTGAGGGTCTCTCCAGCAATATAAGTGAATTTCTCAAACCGCTGCTTTAGTGAGTCCTTCTTGGAGTCGTTGGAGCTTGAATACATTTGAGCAAGTGCATCAAACAATTCTTTAGCAGACTTACAACGCTCAAACCCCACCATGATAGAGTTGGGTATTGCAGTCATTAGAATGGTCATTGTATTGCTGTCAACGTCCATTTTCTTCCGGTCTTCGTCAGAATAATCTTCAACAGCTTTTTAATAATCATGGCACCCTTTCCACCGGGCGCTGTCACCTTGGTTTATACGAGCGTTGACAATGGAGTTCCACATTTTGTTGTCTTGGTATCTGATGAAGCCTTCCATTCTTCTGCTCCAAGACCTGAAGTTTTTAGGAGTAATGATGAGAGCTTTGGTCATGGTTCCCATCTCTACTTCGGATTTGTTAAGAGCCATTTTTGTGAGAGTTGTAAGGACGAGTGAAAATCAGGTTGATTTGGATGGTTAGATCTCACAATCATGAGCCTAAAATGCTTTGATACCAATTGCACAATCGGTTTTTATCACTAAACACTTGGTTTCTCTCTCAAACTCACTTAAACAACACTCTGATGAAAGCAAAGTCTTTAAGAGTTGATAACAATATAATAAGTAATAATCAAACACAAGAAGTAAATTTCAAGGTACTTGCATATATTGCTTCTCAACTCAAATATTACAAGACTCTTACAAGCATATCTTTATGAGTTACAATGAGAAACTATATATAATACTACCTACAGCGGATATACTTTGATACCGGCTGGAATCCTCTAACTAAATCAATACTATAGAGCTACAGTTTAAGGTATCTCAGATAAGATTTTATCTGAGATATGGTAGTCAGGACATGTTTCTGAGTTACCTTTTGTCACCAACTAAAGTTGGTAACTTGTACTAACATAAAAAGGTGAACAGTGGAATAAAGTATGGTCAACTACATGGCTCTTTGAGAAAACGATATGCAGTATTAGAGGTCTGCAGCGGAGTGTCAGAGACCATACTTATGTCCACTAGTTCATAGCAGTGTCTTCCGAAGGTTAAGTGGCTTCGGAAGAACAAGTACTTCCGAAGCCATATACTTCGGAAGAGGCTGCTTCTTCCGAGGCTTAAGAACTTCTTTCTTCATACTTCGGAAGAGGCTGCTTCTTCCGAGGCTTAAGAACTTCTTTCTTCATACTTCGGAAGTAGTCTTCTGATTTCTTCTTTTGAGACTTCATCTTCGGAAGTGAATACTTTATCTTCGGAAGTAGAGTTATGCCTTCGGAAGTGGAACTTTTACTTTGTCTTCGGAAGAACTCTATTTCCTTCAGAAGTTCCACACTTCGCTTCGGAAGCCTTTGTAAGCAGCACCAAAATTTGTCTAAGTGATTTGGTTTTAGTTACACCAGCCTTCTTCTTGATCCAAATGTCTCCGTCATCATGGATGAGCACATCAGAGTGATCAAGCAGAAGATTCAAAGAGGTGAACTTGTTGACTTACACTCCCCACCAAGTCAGGTCCCTCAGGAAGTAGAGATTAAGGTTGAACCATTTGAGACAACACAACCTGAATCTCCTACAAAGCCTCAACAAGCTTCCACTTTTGATCCACAGCAGGGTTCTGTCCCCTCTCAATCTAACCCTGTGAGAGAGGAAAACCAACTGAGAAAGACAAAGAAGATCAATCATGTGCTGCAGGCCAGTCTTCTCAGTTAAAAGGTTCAAAGAGGAGAAAAAGGATGGCTTCCAAACCAAAGCCAATGAAGAAGAAGAAAGAAGCATCTATCTCCAAACCTCAGGATGAGTCAGAACATCCTGAGGATGTGCAAACAGAGGATGCTCCACCAACTCCAAATCAAGTAGCTCCTCTAGCATCAGGAAGACCCATCTTAACCTGGACATACACTATAAATCCATAAAGATGGCATGCCATCAGAGATCAAGGTGTTGAAAATGTCTACACATGGATGGATATGTTCAATCTGCCTCTGCATGATCTCTTTGACATGAGAAGACATTTCGAGAGTCTGAGTGATCCTGATCATCTTATGAAGAAAGGGATGGTCACTATCCTAATGAGGATTGTTGATATCTGAAGTCTTCAAGTGTTTTGGTAGCATCAGCCTGGGGGAGTTTGTAAGGTTTAATATAAGACTGATGCAACCCAAACACCCAAAGTCTCTCATGCATGCATGCACAAGTGTATTGAAGTAGAATGCTTCGGAAGTTTCACACCAGCATTAGAAATATTCTAAGTGTGAAATCTTCCGAAGCCAAGACCAATATCTTTCGAAGCCAAAAATGAAGTCTTCAAAGCTTCAAAGATAAAGTCTTCCTAAGCCAACACTAGAAGACAGATTTCTTTCGAAGACTTTTTGAACACATGCTTTATCTTATGTACTTTTTACAGAAAGCTGGACCCCTTTCCGCTGCAACTCTGATGAGACACCAACTTTACATAAGTTGGTGAAAGGTCCATGTTTTTGGTAACTGTACATTAAGGTCTTGAGTCTGTAACTTTCTATTTTGTGTACTTTATCCTTTTTGTAATATATTAGGATGTGAGCTATGGCATGTCATAGTCACTAGTCAAAAGGCAATCTGTCTTTTGACTTTACATTTGATTTTGTTTGTTGTCTAGTCAATTGTATCCAGCTAGCCTTCAAAGTATGGTCGGTTGTAGGATGTAGTATATGTATCTCAAGTACTTGTAACTTTCTGATATGCTTTTGTAACATCTGTAATAGAACTTGAGAGGCAATATACAACATTCTTGAAAACCAATTACTTGTGTGTTTTGTCATCTTGTTCTATCTCTTATTTACTTGTGTTCTTAACATCTTTACCAAAAGGTTAACAGTTCTCTATTTGATCTGTTAAGTGTTCTTAGCAACTCCCCTCATTGTGTTGTTGTGTTGTAAGTGCATACCCTTTATCGGTCCTGCACTTTGAGTTGAGAAGTAATATATACAAGTACCTTGAAAATTATTTTCTTGTGTTCTTTGTTACTTACTATATTATTATCAACTCTTAGAAGAGATTCTGCTTAATCTAAAACTGTATGTGATTAAGTGAGTTTGAGAGAAAAACAAAGTGTTAGTGACAAACATCATCATGCACTCAGGTTGTACAATTCCAGGACCATCATTAGGAATAGGTTATGAAACATTTGAATTTTCAGAAATGGAATGTCCTTGTGCTTGGTGAGATTGAGATTGATCATGAGATTCAGAACGCAATACATGATCTTTAACAAACAAAAAGAATGGGTAATCTAGGCAAGAATCATCCAAATCATCAGAATTAGAATAATAACCGAAAGATCCGAGATCTCCTACTTGTTTCTTTTTCTCACCTGGAGATTTAAACAAGTTAGAATAACATTCTTAAGTTGAATCCTTGGTGACCATTTTGAAAATTTATTATTTTTAGGACAACTTTAGAAATCTTCTTTTTAATGTTCATTTCAATTACAGACTTACAAGTGGATCAAGATTTACACTTTGTGAGATGTATAATGAAAATACAGTTGCTAATCCCTATCTTGATTTTATTAGAGTAAAATTAAAGTTAGTAAATATTGAGTTCAAGTTATTTTTAGAAACCTTTTTTCTTATTGTTTCATTCAAGAGATAATTTCATATATATCCCTATAAACTTTCAAAATATTATATATACAAATACCATATTTAAATATCATATATATCGTTATAAAACTTTTAGAATATCATATATATCCTTACTAAAAATTTTAAATATGATATATGTCCAAATCAAATTGAAAATATCATGCATGCCCTAAAAACCTCCTAAATATCATAGATATCCTTATAAAACTTTACAATATCATATGTATCCAAATTAAAATTTAAATATCACATATACCCTTCTTTATAATTAAATAACATATTTCCTCATGTTAATTTATTTTGTTAAAAAGAAATTAGAATATGTCCGTTCAAATATATTTAAAAAAAATACATTATACTTAGGAATTTTTTATATTTTTTTCTCAAATATTACATATTTATAAGGTCGAGTTGGAATTAAAGTTTATTTTTAAATCTCAATGAATTAGTTTTATGAATTATAGTTAAGTAGGTACATGAGATTTTATATCTCAAATTTCTTAGATTTCTCCAATTGAGTTTAAATATAAAAAATTATGAGAATCTAATAAAATTTCAAGATAACACATGAGATTTAATATAAAAGCAAGTGTTTTTATAGTAAATATGTTCATTATACTTTTTAACTAGATTATTGATGTGTGCTATTATTTTTCAAAATCTAAAAACAATATTTTCTTTAAAAACTATAACTATCATATGAAAAATATTTATTAAAAATATAGTACAAATATAATAATAATTAATTATAACACAAAAAACAATAAACTGATTTTTATGTATTAACTATAGTTTAAATTTTTTAATAATAAAATAAAATTTATATTTGATATTTTGATGTTAGTATAGGTCTATATGTAAGAGATTTCTTTATATATATATATATATATATATGGTTAGGGTATATATAATATTATAAAAGTTTCTAGGGGTATATATAAAGTTCTCCTGTTTAATTAAAGTTGTGAATTAAAAGATGGCGATGTAACACCCCAAATTTGAATTTTCGTCATAATTTGTTAGTTTAATGAAATGAAATATATATATATATATATATATATATTATATATATATATATATATTAACCAAAGTAACCATGTTAGTTAGATTCTTTGATAATAGTGAATGAAAAAGAACTTTGGGTTTTAAAATAAAACCAAAGTTGAGGGATTAAATTGACAACTTAGGAAACAAGAATTAATAAACATAAAATTAAAGAAGAAATAAAAGTTCAGGGGTTTTGGTAGTGGGGGAAGGGTCGACATAATGGAGAAGAAGGAAAACACCTCCTCAAGTTAAAAATTCTATAAATTCTTTAATTTAAGCTAAAATTAGAAGCTAAAGATCTTGCATGTTAAGTATTTTTAGTCCTCGAGTCATAGCAAACATATGACGTGAAATAGAAGGACCGAGCAACACAAGAAAACAAGAAGGTCGAGATTCGTAACTTCTCTAGCTTACACCTTTACTTTTAAAGCGATTGTTTGAATTCAAAATATTTTACTACTATTTGTTTAAGATGAAAGTGACTTAATTATTAGGACTTAAAATAAAGGGTATAACTCCTATCGTTTGAACATGTCAAATTGATTATAATGTATGGATAGCTTTGAGGAATAGAATTTAAGTCTTTCTATTAAAAGCAAATCATGAAATGATTTTCATGATGGATTTGGCATGTGAATATTACAATTAAAAAGGAATAGATTGAATGGAAATAGAATGTTTATAATTTGATGGCTTAAATCATGTTTGTGGGTTAAAATGTTCACATGTCAAAAAGCTGATCAAATGGGTCATGGGTTAGAAAAACTCAATATGTTCAACCGAAGGGTTTTGAAACAATAGGTTCTGTTTCGGGACTATTTTTATAGCAGAAAATGGAGACGTGAATGTGTTTTGGTTAACTGTTTGTCTTAGTTGAAGTACTATTTGCGAAAACAGGGTGACCGATGATAAACATTGGTGTTATGGGGCTATTATAGGTGATTACAAAAGCCTTTGAGCGACTTGATTCGTGATAAGAGAAGACATGTATATGTGTGTGAAAAACAGGCAGAAAGGATCAATCAAAGCAGGTGGCTTTGGATTTGGCCTCATTTGGCAGGTGAAAGAAAATGGCAAAGGTGGAGTGACCTTGTTTTCTTTGTTGGTGGATAGGCCTCTTTAAGCAAGGGTGCTTAGGAAAAAATGTCATTTGATGAAGTTTTGGAAGGTTGAAAGTCTATGAAGAACGCAATAGGGGAATTAACAAAGAAGAAGAAACTAAAGTGAGTCTAATGTTTTCTAAAAAGGAGAAAGATAAAAAGCATGGATGTAAGCAATGCGATTATAAAGGTTCAAACCAGTATGACTTTGGGAGTGGCGGAGGAATAGGTTGGGGTCCCGAAAAAGGTCAAGGTTGTGAACTGTTCTAATGGAATTAAAGCCATGTTAGATGCTACAAATGTGGTGAGCTTGGACATTTCTACATGAACGTCCAAAGTGGGAGAAAAGGAGGAGGCTAACTTAGCATAATATATGGATGACGAATGAATGTTGCTATGAACAATAAAGTGCACAACCTATGATTAGGGGGGTGAATGATGACTTTATCATGTTTGTGGGTTAAATGTCCACATGTCAAAAACTGATCAAATGGGTTATGGGTCAGAAAACTAGATCTGTTCAAAATCTATTTTAGAATTAATAATTTAATATTAGCTAATCATATATAATAAAGCAGTCAAGCACAAATCAAGCAATACTTGAGTTAAACTAGGAAAATCCTATTGAGGTTTAATAACTAATTTCTACCGCTTAAAACGGATCAATTTGGTATAATGTATGGATAACCTTGAGTAATGGAATTTAAGTATTTCTATTGAAATCAAATCATGGAATGATTTCCATGATCGATTTGGCATGTGAATATTGCAAGTAAAAAAGAATGGATTGAATGAAAATAGAATGTCTATAAATTACAAAGAAGTACATGAAAAAAAATCTATGGAGGTTGAAATATATTACTTTTATGAGTTTTGATGAAAGTATCGAATTCATGTATTTATGTCTAGTTATATTTATTTATGCCCAACTAATTTGTGGTGGTTTAAAATCTAGGTAAAACAGTAACCTAATGATCATCAAGTTAAGAGGTGGTTTAATCTAGGTAAAACCACAAATGATTTTATAGTTAGGAATGATACAAGTAAAAAGTATATTCAATAACGATCCAATATTTGTTATCCTTTGTTGAATCATTCGATAAGTTTTGGCATATCATTACTAAAGTATTCAAGTAATATATTTTCTTTTTTAACAGTTCAAAAAACTATTTAAAATATAATTAATTTTTATCTTGATATTTTATTATATTAAGAAAACCCGACCATTGGACGTGTATAAAATTAGAATTAATAAACTATTGGATTGGAACTATTAATCTTAGATAATGATAATAAACTTACCAATTTGATATCAAATATTATAAAAGTTGAGATGATCTCTAGTACTAACATTAGAAATCGTATTTCATTCCACGACTACGTTTACACCCGTAGACAAAAAGTTTTCTATTTTAAAAGAACATAGTTTCTCTGGTCATATGTTTCAATATGACAGTAAACAAAAGTTAAGGGCAATTAATATCGAGAGTTAAGTTGTACTTGAGAGATGTTGTTTTTACACATAGTAACTTTTACATTTTATTATCAAGGGTGAAGAGTAATGATAGGTTGAAACTCTTAGTTCAGATGATAATAACGAATTTACTAATGTTACAACAAATGTCATTTACAAGAAGGTTTTTACACATTTATGATTTTGCAATATTAAGTTGTAATTTTGGATTCTTATCTAATGTATAAAGCATATATTATAATTTAAGTTTTAACTTATTCAACCAATATAATACACAAATTACTAAAGTTTAAAAAAATTTATAGTATGTTTTTTATATTTATATGAATGTGTGTCATATATTATGAAGGATGGTTGTGATGAAATAGAAAATTTATGAAAATTATATCGTTATTTCTCATATTTGGGGAAATACGATACAATTTTATAATATCTTTTAATTTTTTTAAACAATAATAAAAATAATAGTGTTTTTAATATAAATATAATGCAAGTTTAAAAAACGTGAAAGAGGTAAAAGAGTGTAATAGATAAAGGGGAGGGAGCAGGAAAACCAAGAGAAAAAGAAAATGGCGGTATTACTATCCTGTTTTAGCCACACTACCTCCACGCTCAGTTGCCGGAGCGTGAATCAAACGCGCCGTTCTTGCTCTGCGCCACTGTTTCAGTTGTCTCTTCATTCACACAACAACAATAACAATAAGGCCGGTTGCCGGAAGACACACTCCGACCTCGCACCCGTCGCCGCATTACCTTTCGATCTCTCCCCTCCTCCGATCGACCACGACCTCCATGTAAGCTATTCCTGTGCCTTTGGTTTTCAAAACTTCCTTCAACACTCGATTCAGGATATCTGCTACTTGAATTTCGTCTTGTTAGGTCTAACTGATGATAATAATTATCATCATCAAAAGTTCCTTCTGATAGTTTTACTTGTTCAATCAAGTGCTGAGTTGAGTTGATGGCATCATATTCATATGTATGTGTGTCAAGTGTTGGAGTCAAGAAACACATGGTTATCCTCACCACTATAGCTAGTTAGAATCCGATGTTTCTAAATAGAGAACGATTATAATCATTTACAACAGGGATTATGACCTTTCCTTTTGCCATGAGGGTTTGTTGCTAGTATAATTATATGGTTTTATTTTCTAGGTGGGACACAAACAATAAAGCCTCATGTTATAAGAAGTTGATGAACAATGCATTCATTGATTCCTTAAAGGCATCACCATCTATATGTGATTATATTAGTTGATTTTCCACATCCTAGCAACATATTGTAAGCCTCATCCTCATGTTTAAGCAAATGCACCTTACTACCATAGTGTACCTCAAAAATTATTAATAAATGTTAAATAACATGTTTATTTCACATATCCTATAACAATATGATTTATACCGAATAACTATCTTTTGTACTTGTCGGTTAAAAGAAATAGTGTTTTGGTTTGTCGCTAATGTGTGTGTATGTTATGTTTGTTACCCTTTAACTAAGAGAAATTGATTTCTTGAGTCCTTGATGCAGGATGACATGCTGTTGTTGCTGAGGATGTATCTAAAGATTGGATTGTTGAAACATTTAACAATGATGATGAGGCACTAGATGCGGTTGACACTGGCACCGTGGTGGGTACTAAAAGGTGCTTTTAGTTTTTTAGTTTTATTCCTTTTGTGTCTATTTGGAACCTCCATTTGTTTATAGATAAAAAGCATAGTGGTTTGTGTTATTTGTCATTCATTTTATATGGTTAACATTCATTCTAGAACTACATGCTTTGCCATGTGGGTCATTTACTAAAAAACCCTAATAATAAAAGAGCTATAAAACTGTATTTAACACTCATCAAAGAACACCATGTGTTTTCTCCTCTAATAAAACGTTTCACTTGAAATAATTTCAAATTTTAACTTCAATAGAAGTTATAGGACCTTCTGTATTGTACAATGGAGACTCACATATATTATACATTGCAAACTCACTTCTCTTCTACTACTATTATATAAATTAATGTTGTATTTTTATACTTAAAAATTGGGGGGTTTTGAGGCGGGGGTCTCACTCAAAGTGGGATAGTAGTAGCTACGTGTGTTTGTTTGTTTGTTTAATGCTATAATTTAGTAGCTCTAAAACCACTTTAACTATTTTGGGAGTTTTCCATTTGTTGTTTGCACTTCACTTTTTCTCTTTATTGTTATGTTCCACCAGGGTGCTAAATGGTTTAGTCAAGTATGGTTTTAAATAGTTTTATAAGAGTAAATTTGAAATTTTTTATAACTGCAGGTTGTTGATCTTTCCGGCTATGGTAGGATAAGAGGTAAACTATTTGATTTTTAGCTCTTCAAATCGAAGCATAACTTTGTCTAAGACAAAGAAACACTCGTCTTCTAGAGAGAGGCACTTCGCTAGATAAGTCGAATAAAATGCATGACATTCTATAAAAGGATGAATAAATTAGAGAGCTTTAGAAGGAATATATAAACTGGTTGAAGAATTTTCTTTGTTGATATTAAGCATTTTACAACCCTCGTGTTATAATGTATGGCGAGTGTATGCTTATCATATGCTACCTTCCATTCTCATCTACTTCAACACAAATGCCATTTGTATTTATTTGCTTTTGGTTCTTCCCTTCTTTTTAATTTCTATCGTTGACAAATTTCTATCGTTGTGAAGTTAGTGGAGAAGATCGTATTCAGTTTCTTCACAACCAAAGTACCGCAAACTTTGAAGCACTTTCTGAAGGATGGGTAAGTCTTTGATATAATTATCTTAATGTGTTTGTTAAAGTCATTTGTTGTGTCGTGTAACTTTGGTAGATGCCATGTGCTTATAATAAGGTGCATCCAAGTTGTGTTCACAAGGAATCAAATAAAAATCTATTTTTAATGCATTCATGATGCCACCTCTTATGTTGAATAACTTGACATTTTTTGATTTATGATTTAAGTAGTTATTATTTTAAATTTGAAACATATGATATCTTTACCCGTTAGCCTAACCTAACCGGGCATGATTTAGTCGGTACTAAACATAACTCATTTCAATTTAAACCTTTTCAACACATTGATTTACTTGTCAATCCTGCCATGCATACTTTTATTATTGATTGTTATAGAAGAGTGATATTTCAAAGCCAAATCATGTAGGGATGTGACACCGTCTTTGTAACTCCAACTGCTCGAACAATTGATATTGCACACGCATGGATCATGGTAATGTTATTTCTGAGTTTGCTTTATGAGTCACTTTACATTACCTAAAGTCTTACAATTGTTTATCATTTGCAGAAAACAGCTGTTACACTTGTTGTATCACCATCAACAAGTGGAAGAATTAGTGAAATGCTCAACAAGTATGTTTATACTCTTTTGAATTTTGTGATATTGATTTCATTACAAATTTTAGCTAGTAAATTACAAAATTCGTCCCTTGGTTATCACCTAATAACAAAAAGTTACATGTTATGACCTAAACTTTTCATTTTCACTAATAAAGGTTTTGTTGAGGCTAGCTTCATTAATGTTGTTCATTAAGCAATGGACCAATTGATAATTCTAATACGTCATAACAAATCTCCTTTTTACATTCTTTTTAATGTTATTGTTATTGTTTTAGCTTCATTAATGTTATTGTTTTGGTTATAAAATGCGGCATTAGAAAGATGATGGACAATATTTGTCTTGATTGTTTGTTTTGGTTCTTGTTTTTCTAATACATCCTTTTAGCTTCATTAATGTTATTGTTTTGGTTATAAAATGTGGCATTAGAAAGATGATGGACAATATTTGTCTTGATTGTTTGTTTTGGTTCTTGTTTTTGGTAGGTTTCGTTGGTCATTAGTAGACTTGATATTTCTTTTTTGTTTCGATACATCTCAATAATTAAGATACTAAGGAATTTCTTACATGAAATGTCCAACACTTCTCTTTATTGTTCCCTTATGATTGATATGTGGTTGTTGGATCAAGAAAAAGGCTAATGCAACCAAAACTTTGTCACTTAAGTTATTTTGGTGCTGCATGCAAAAGGCTTCCGAAGCTTAGCATGGAACTTCCGAAGGTTGTAGAGTTTTTCCGAAGACAAAATGAAAGATCAACTTCCGAAGACAGAACTCTACTTCCGAAGACAAGTGCATACTTCCGAAGTTCAAAACTTAGAAGAATAAAGTAAAGACCACTTCCGAAGTATGATGAAAAGAAGAAGTCTCCAAGCCTCGGAAGAAGCAGCCTTTTCCGAAGTATAAGTGGCTTCGGAAGTACTTACTCTTCCCAAGCCATTTAACCTTCGGAAGACACTACTATGAACCAGTGGACACAAGTATGGTCTCTGACACTCCGCTGCAGACTTCTGATACAGCATGGCTTCTTCCTAAAAAGCCATGTTTTTGATCATACTTTATTCCACTGTTCACCTTTTCATGATAGTACATGTTACCAACTTTAGTTGGTGATAAAAGGTAAGTCAGTGACATGTCCTGACTACCAAATCTCAGATAAGACTTTATCCGAGATACCTTAATCTTTAGTCTTGTAGTATAGACTTTAGCTATAGGATCCCAGCTGGTATCAAAGTATATCCGGCTGTAGATAGTATTATATATAGGTTCTCTTGTAACTCATTGTAATGTCATCATCTGCTTGTAAGAGTCTTGTATTTTAAGTTGAGAATCAATATATAAAAGTATCTTGAAAATTATCTTTCTGTGTTCTTTATTACTTTTTATATTGTGATCAACTCTTATTAATTCTTCTTACACCCTAGTGTTGTTCTAGGTGAGTTTGAGAGAAAACATTGTGTTTAAGTGACAAACACCGATCCTTCAATTGGTATCAGAGCTCCTCAGGCTCTTGATTGCGTGATCTTACCATCCAAATCAACCTGTTTTTACTCCTCCCTACCACTCACTCACTCAATGGCCCTTAACAAATCCAAGGTAGAGATAGGAACAATGACAAAAGCTCCCATCATTACCCCTGAAAACTTCAGGTCTTGGAGCAGAAGAATAGAAGGCTTCATTAGATACCAAGACAACAAACTATGGAACTCCATTGTCAATGGACCATACAAGCTAAAGGTGGCATCACCTAGTGGAAACGGTGCCATGATAGAGAAGGCTGTCGAGGACTATTCTGATGAAGACAGAAAGAAGATGGACATCGATAGCAATGCTATGACTATTCTCATGACTGCAATACCGAACTCTATTATGGTGGGATTCGAGCATTGCAAGACTGCCAAAGAATTGTTTGATCCACTTGCTCAGATGTACTCAAGCTCCAACGACTCAAAGAAGAACTCACTGAAGCAGCAGTTCGAGAACTTCACTCATATTGCTGGAGAGACCCTCAGCCAGCAGTACTTTAGGTACATGGATCTTATCTCTTCCTTTCAGTCTGTGAAGATCACTCCTGAACTTAAAGATCTCACCAGAAAGTTCATGAGTGCTCTTCCCAACGAGTGGACATTCTACTGTGTCTCTATCAAGAGAACATAAAACTTGAACACTCTTTTTATGACTGAACTCTACGGCATCTTTGATGGATATCGCCTAGAGATGGAGAGTAAGAAGGGCCACCAAACAAGCAGACCCATGAGTCTTCCTGCTAGCAACGCTTTAATGGTTGCTGAAGGCTCATTAACCCCTCAACCTCAGCATTTCCTGACTTATCAGCAGCCATCCTGCTCTTCTGGACCTTACATCACTTTTCTTGAGACTCCAAGGTCTTAACAGGCTCAACACAACTCCTTCCAGGAAAGTTGTGTCTTTGTTTCAGGAAGTGGACACTCAGGAGATTTTCAATACTGTTTTGATGATCTTGAGTGTTTTAGTCCAGATGATGTAGAGTACGTGGACATTGTCCAGCAGATGGCTCTCTTAACTTACAGAGCGAAAAGTTCTTTAAGAGAACTGGAAGGCATTTCCCTTAAAACCTACTACGAGCAAGTTCGGGTTTGACAAGACCAAGGCAAAGTGTTACAACTGTAACCAACTGGGTCATTTTGCAAGGGAATGCAAGGCTCCCAAGACCAATCCGGAACCCCACAGGCCTCCACACATCCCTCAACCTCAAAGCCCACTGAGAGGTCAACTGAAACAACTGCAATGGCTCAAGAAGTTGACTGGAGCTTTATGGTACAGGATGTGACTTCTGCTCAAGCTCTCATGGCCGGAACAGATGATGCCCAGGCATACGAACATCTCTGCACTCCAGCCTGTATAACTAAAGTTAAACTTTATCAGGACTACAATATGGAAATCAAATCTGATATTGAGTCTTTAAATATTCTAAAATCTGATTTTAAAAGAGCTGAATCTGACTATCAAAAGAAAATTGATGAGTTAGAGAAAACTATATCTCTTTTAAAACATGAACACACCAACTACAAGACTCAAATCAAGGATCTGATATCCAAATTGTCTAAGGCTCAAGCTCAGCTTGTCATTGCTGAGGCTCAGGCCAGGAAGCATGCTATTTCTGAGCAGAACTTCCAAGCTATTCTTGCATCATTCTCCCATTCCAAACTCTGTTATCAGAACAAAGGAGGGTTGGGAACCAATGAAATTGCTCCACCACACTCCTATGAGTCTATTAGACAGCCTAGATGAGGTACTGAAGAGCAAGAGGTTCCAACTGCTGACCCTTCCTTTCCAGAGTTGAAGGATGAGGCATCAATAGTGGCCACCACAGGGAAGGAACAGATAGATGTACCCATCTCCTCCTGTGAAGATCAAATCCTAACCACTAAAGCCAGAAGAAGCAGAGTTAAAGCTGCTAGAAGAACTGCCAAGAAGGTGGCTTATTCCAAACTGAAGATTGACCCAAGCAGAAGGGTGTCTTTATCTCAGCTGGATTCCAAGTGGTAGGTACTTCTGATTCAGGAAAGGAATGTAATACCAGCATTCCTGTCCTCCCAAAGGATCAGAAGTTAAAGGGAAAAGTTGCTGATGAAGAAAAGAAGACCAAGAAACAGCAACCCTCACTTTCCCAAAAGACTAACATTGCATGCATCATGTGTGGCCTGCAAAATCACATGGCAAAAGATTGTTACTACAATCCTGCAAGCACACATTATGCAAATAATGTTAGGAAAGAAGGAGTCAAGGAAGGTTTCATATTTGGACCTTTTCAAACGGTTCAAGTGATAAAAAAGGGAAGGCTAGTCTCGGAAGCCAGGTTGTTTTCGGAAGAAACTTCTTCTTCCGAAGGGAAAATGGCCTCGGAAGCAAAAACCACTAAGGTTCGGAAGAACAAGAAAACTCCCTTGAAACCATCCAAGAAGAAGACCGCTTCGGAAGAAAAGGTGGTGAAGGCTTCTTCCGAAAAGAAAGAAGCTTCGGATGAAAGCCATGCTGCAAAAGCTTCAACAAGCTCATCCTCCAAGGTCAGCCAAAGGGTGAACTGGAAGATCAAGGAAGAAGCTGCGGCCCAAACCTCTTCTTCAAAGACCTCGATTGAATCCCCATGCATAACATTTGGTTCAATTATGTTATTATCCTTGGAAGAACCCAAGACCAGCAAGGCTTGGGCTTCCAAACAAAACTAACAATCTTATCTTATATGCAGGGACATCCATTTGACAAGAACAACAATGTATGGATTGTAGATAGTGGATGCTCCAGGCACATGACAGGGAACAGATCTCTCCTTCAACAGTTTCAGAACTATGATGGAGGTCCTGTCCAATTCGGAGGTGAGGCCGGAGATATATTTCTGGCAGAGGGAGTATATCCAACGGTAAATTAAAAGTTGACAAAGTCCACTTTGTCAAGCAGCTTGAACACAATCTGTTAAGTGTTTCTCAATTCTGTAATCAAAAGCACCAGATGCTTTTCACAGAACATGAGTGTATTATCCTCAAACCAGGGATGACAATTCCTCGGAATTGGTGCTTCTTAGATCTCCCAGGAAAGGGGATATGTACAAGCTAGATATGAACAATGCTTCCCCAATGGGTGAAGTATCATGCTTTCTTTCCAAAGCTGATAGTGATGAGTCAACACTGTGGCATAAACGTATGTGTCATGTAAATTTTAAGACAATGAACAAATTGGCTAAAAATAACTTGGTACATGGTTTGCCTAAAAAGGAGTTTTTCTGCAAAGATAACTGTGTTGCATGGCTGAAAGGGAAACAACACAGGACATCTCATAAATCCAAATGTGTTAACTCTATCACTACTCCATTACACTTATGCACATGGATCTTTTTGGTCCCACAAGTATAATGAGCATTGGAAGGAAATCATACTGTCTTGTGATAGTTGATAATTTTACAAGATTCACATGGGTATTCTTTTTAAGAACTAAAGATGAAACTGTTGAAACATTAAAATCTTTTATTCTTAAAATAGAAAATCAAATTGATCACAAGGTTAAAATAATTAGAAGTGATCAACGGACTGAGTTTAAGAACTTCGTTCTTGATTCATTCTGTAACTCAAAAAGGATTGTCAGACAATACAGTGCTCCCCGAACTCCTCAACAAAACGATGTTGCTGAGAGGAGGAATAGGACACTTATTAAGGCTGCTCGAACTATGTTAGCTAATTCAAAGCTACCTCTAATATTCTGGGCAGAGGCAGTCAGCATTGCATGCTATGTGCAAAACAGAGTTCTTGTAGTTAAGCCACATGGAAAGACCCCTTATGAGCTATGAAACAAGAGGCCATCGTTCATTGGCTTTCTAAGGTCCTTTGGCAGCAGGTGTACTATACTTAACACAAAGGACAATTTAGCAAAATTTGTTGAAAAGTCGGATGATGCTATCTTTGTTGGATACTCTTCTAGCTCCAAAGCTTACAGAGTATACAACATTAAGAATCAACAATTTGGGGAGTCATCCAATATAGTTGTTAATGAGCACACTCCTTGTGTTAGGGGGAATGGCCTTGATCATATTTTTGATTTAGAATTGTTTCCAAACTATTCTAAACCATCTTGTGAGAATGTTTCAGTTGAACAGGTGCTCAAAATGATGCTAATGTTACTGCTAATGATCAACTGTTTGAGCTTCCCAGACCTAGTCCAAGTTCTTCAAGTGCTGCAATACACCAAGCTTCCACTATTCACAGATCTGATAGTTTAACTATAACAATGAACAGTGAAAGCTTCAACAAGTGAATCACTTACTGAGCCTCAAAGCACCAGGCAGAGGGAAGTTGTATTTTGAAGGAACATGCAACTGTTAATACTACTTCACAGCCAACCATTGATGATGTTTCTCATTCATTCAATTAGTCCTCATTGAATGACTTTGAAACAGCAGCTGGACAGAGTGTTCCAGTTCCTGAGCAGAATATGTCCAACCTAGACTTATCTCTGCAACTGGAAGTGATTACTCGTCTTAGGATTCACAACACTCATCCAACTGAGAACATCATAGGGGATGTCACTGAGGGTGTGAGAACAAGAGGACAGACTCATCAAGGGAATGTCTGCTTGTACTCATGCTTTCTATCTTAGATGGAACCCAAGAAGGTAGAAGATGCCTTGAAAGATAGTAGCTGGCTTGAATCGATGCAAGAGGAGTTGCTTCAATTCAAGAGACAGAAGGTATGGAACCTATGTCCGCTACCATCTGGTCAAGTACCTATAGGCACCAAATGGATTTTCAGAAACAAAAGAGATGATAGAGGCTTGATAATCAAGAATAAAGCAAGACTTGTAGTTCAAGGATACACTGAAGATGAAGGAATTGATTATACTGATGTCTTTGCACCAGTTGCAAGACTTGAGGCAGTTAGGATCTTCTTTGCTTATGCTGCATCCAAGGACTTCACTGTCTATCAACTTGATGTTAAGTGTGCATTTCTATATGAGGATATAGATAGGGAAGCCTATGTATGCCAACCTTCAGGATTTGAAGACCCACAGCACCCCAACTATGTGTGCAAGTTGGATAAAGCTCTGTATGGGCTGCACCAAGCACCTAGGTTGTGGTATGAAACTTTGTCTCAGTTTCTTTTGAAGAATGACTACACCAGAGGTACCATTGATAAGACTCTCTTTATCAGAAAGTCTGGAAAGGACATCTTGCTCTTTTAAGTCTATGTCGATGACATCATATTTGGTTCCTCAAATGACCAAATGTGCAAGGACTTTGAAAGCATTATGAAGAAAAAGTTTGAGATGAGTTCCATGGGAAAAATGAACTTTTTCTTTGGAATTCAAGTAAAGCAGATGAAGGAAGGGTTTTTCATTAATCACTCTAAGTATGTCTCTGACATCTTAGAAAGATTTGATATGAAAGATTGCAAGCCTACCAAGACACCCATACCCAGAAACCATAATCTTTGTCCTGACCTTAAGGGGGAGGATACTGATCAACATCAGTATAGGGCAATTATTGGTTCTCTGATGTATCTCACAGCTAGTAGACCTGATATCATGTTTGCTACTTGTATTTGTGCAAGATATCAGGCTGCTCCAAGGTGTCTCACCTAGCTGATGCGAAGAGAATCCTCAGATACCTCAAAGGAGCACTTAAACTAGGTCTCTGGTATCCAAGAAATAGTGATTTCAATCTCTATGGATACTGACAGTGACTATGGTGGCTGCAACATTGACAAGAAATCAACATCAGGAGGATGTCAATTTCTTGGTGGAAGGATCATCTCATGGCAATGCAAGAAACAATCTTGTGTCTCTACATCAACTGCTGAAGCTGAATACATTGTTGCTGCTAGCTACTGTGCTCAACTGCTATGGATTCAAAATCAAATGTTAGACTATGGATTTAACTTTATGAGTACTCCTATCCATATTGACAACAACAGTGCTATCTCAACTACTGAAAATCCGGTGAAGCACTCCAAGACGAAGCATATTGACATCAGGTATTATTTCATTAGAGATATTAATGAGAAAAATCTAATTAAGTTAATCAAAGTTGTTTCAAATAAACAATATGCTGATCTGTTCACCAAAGCTTTTGATGAACAAAGATTTAAGTATCTCATAACAACTATTGGGATGATAAACATTAATTAATTTAATCTTTTTTGAAAACCTTTTTAATATGTAAGTCTTGTGTCAATACAATTTAAGCCCTGTTACAAGAAGTTCTCTCTAAAATTTTCTAAGTGTAAATTCCTTCCGAAGAGAAATTAATCCTCGGAAGACATTCTCATATCTTTCGAAGCAAGATTTCTCAAAGGATAACTTTCTTCTCGGAAGAATTTTTGGCCTCGAAAGAAGCGATTGATTGCATATCAGATTTACTTGCGAGACTTACAGATTTTCCATTCGGAAGCAACTCTAACCTTCGGAAGCAAAGTTTTGGCTTCGGAAGTAGGAATTGCATTCGGAAGACAAGTTACCTTCGGAAATGTTTTCCACTCGGAAGAGAGATTCTACTGTGTAACGTAAATCTCTTGAGCCCCACACTGTAAAAAGCAAAGATTTTGTTAATGATGTCAGATTATTTAACTGATTTTAACCTTACCGCCACTGTCAATTCATCCACTAAACCATCACATCACCTTATCCTAACCTCCATTACCGCCTTACCACCCTCTTTTAAATAATCTCGACCGTTCAATTTCATCTTCTTACTTGCGATTTTACTGCCCTAGAAATTTCTCCTCTCCACTTTACCCAAGCTCATAATCATCTACATTCACCTTTCCCAAATGGCACTCAACCCTCAGCACAACCAAGTCGCACTTCTTGATTCTTCAAGAGACGCTGACTTCTCTGAAATTATCTCCTTTCTCACCCAATCAACCTACTACATTGCCCTTACCGTTAACCCTACTGTTTACTCCAACCAAATGGCCGAATTTTGGGGAAATGATCAAGTCGAAACCCTAAATGGGATTCGTGTACTACGGTCCAGCATCTGTGGACAAGAGTTGATCGTCACTGAACAACTCATTAGGGAGCACCTTGAGCTTCATGATGAAGGAGCTCCTACAGAATTCCCTAAGGAAGATTTGGATAGCACTTATGAACTAGGATGCTTAGTTCATGGATTGGTGAGAGGCCTGCGCTTTAATAACTCACGATTTGTGTTTTCAAATCTGAGATGGAATCTGCAAAGGGAGACATTCTTCGTGTATTCTAGATTCCTTCAACACATAATCAACTGTGAGTTGGATCAGAGCATGCTTGTCTATGCAGCTGCTCTGACTGTCCCCCACATGCGGCCTACCATCTTCAAAACATTGAAGAAGGTATCCACCAACTTCACTGGAAGGTACACCACTCTGCTTCCAGGTATGATTGAGCGCATAGCTCCTGGTGACATCCCTGTTCACCTCACACGTGATGAACCCACACGAGCAACCACCTCCACAATGCCAACATTACCTTCTCCACCCATCACCATCACTTATCAAAGACGCCCCAAACGAACCCTTGTTCAATCTACTCTGATTGAACAAGCCCTTCCTGTTCAATCCAAAAAGACTAGAGTGGAAACATGGGCTCCCACTCAGTCAGAGGTCTCTCCATCCTTCTCTTTTGACCTCAATTTGGGTTTTGAGTCTCCTCAGTCTCAAACCCCGGAGCCCGATACCCAAACCAACAGCCCTCAGAATGAGTATCTACACTCTTCTGAGCAGCCAACAAGGGACAGCCCCACCAGAGGCTCAATGCCTGTAGACATTGACCAAAGTCCCGGGTCAGTAAGCTTAACCTCCCTATCTTTCACTGACCTTCTATTCAAAACTGATAAAAAGATAACATCTCTCCATGGCAATGAAGTTGATCTACAATACCCTCTACAAGATCAACAGAGCCTGGAGAAATCCCTTATCTCGAGCCCCCATGAGCAACCAATAACTAAGGTGAGTCCCATTGATGTGGAGGGGACTCATGTAGATTCAGCTGCCACTACAGAAGGTGCCTCAATGGACTTGTGGACATTGGTAACATCTCTAGACTTAATCTACGACAACCGAGCCCTTTGATGACTCTGAAAGAGACATCATTGAGCATGGGAAACCAGGGTGCCAAGAAACCACATCTGGTGGTAAGGCTGAACATACTAGGTATGTTACCTCATCTTCCCGTGATTCTTTAAAAGAAGATGAGGGAAGCATGTAACTCCTTGTTAAAGACCTTCTATCTAAAGTCTTAAACCTTGAATCATTGGTTAGGACTTTAGAAGCAAGGTTTGCCACTCAGCAACTTGAGATTGACAATCTTAAGGCTCAACTAGCTGAGAAACAGACAGAGAGGTTTGTTAGGCATGTACCTATTTAGGTCTCATTGACTTCTTCCTCTAGCTCTCAAGATGATGCTACCAAAAAGGGGGAGAATGTTCAAAGACAAACACATGAGGAACCACAGAGCCGACCTTCAACTTCTGACTGGGTTTTAGTAAGAGTGATATTCTTACTGAGAATCGAATATGATAATCAAGTCAACGATTAAGTGGCGGAAACAAACAATCGAAGAACAATCAAGCAAGAAAATTACTCATAATATGTTTATATTGATATATGAATGTTGACAAATTACAGAGAATAATTACAACAAAATCCTCTATCTGTCAACCGTCACCTCAGTACGAGGTAAACTATTCTATTTATAGACAAGACAAGATGCTTTAACAAAATGACTAAACTACCCCTGACCTATTACATCAGAAACTAGTCTAAGTCTTGATCCGCATCTCTGCTTGTTCATCCGCATTGACAAATGCGGATGAGATAATCTTGATCGCATTTCCACTTGATCATCAGCATTAGTAAGTTCGTCATCCGCATTGGTTAATGCGGATGAACAAATACTTGTGCGCATTTGGTTGGTCATCTGCATTTGTCAATGCGGATGATCAAAGTCTTGTCCGCATCTTCTTTTGTTCTTTCGCATTAGTCAATGCGGAAGAGTAACTTGTTCAACATAAGTTATTGTGTCTTCCGCATTAGTTAATGCGGAAGAGTAAACACTTGTCCGCATCAGATTTTTGTCTTCCGCATTGACTAATGCGGAAGATAACACTTGTTATTTTTTTTCTTGCATATCTTCATCCGCATTGCATCTTGGACTTGTGGGATTCCAGCTGAACAATCATCAATTCCCCATTGAGTTGGCATGTATGATCCTTTCAGGGTGCAACAATACTCCCCCTAAGGATTATACAGCCTAGTTTTCCTCAATGTTTAGGAGGTGATTGATGTTGTGAAGATTCAGCTGGGTTTTCAGGAGGTAGTATGAATGCTGCTTTGGTGGGATCCAGAATGGCCTTGATCATGTTTGCAAAATCAGTTGCTTCGGACATCCTGTCTCTACTCAGCACATGTATTTTCATTCTGCTCATGTTGTAGATGGCTTCCATTGGTAACTTTTTCAGAGAAATCGGTTCCCATATGGAGATTGTTGAAAGACCATCTCTATGAATCAATAAACTCCCCCCCACCCTTTCAAGCTTAACAATGTTTCCAAGTTTCAAGTGTTTTCTTCTTCTTTCTTTTGTCTCTTTTAATATTTATTCTGTCATAGGCCAGTTTCAAACTTGATGCATTTCAAAAGAAGTACATGTCTTGTTCACCCACTTTTTTGTTTAATTCCCTGAAGTGCCTGGTATAAATGTAGTGGATGTATGATTCATCAAGTAGTCTTACTTCATATCCACTGAAAAGTCTAATGTCAGCTCCTTCTTTTCCTCCCCACTTTCTTTCTATCACCAGCTCTAAGGTTTTCTCATCATAGTACACATTTGAGATAGGAATGGAAGAATGAGTACCAGACACTACTTTCCTCTTTAAAGACTCAGTTGGCTTTACTTCAACTCAGGGAATACTATTTCTTCTGCTTCCACTTTTTCTTCTTTTTCAGGGGATTGACAAATGTTTTATCTTTTCTTAAGCAAATTGTCTTTAATGAATTGAAGTTGTTTGTCCTTCTGAACATCTTAAGTATATTCTCAAATTCATATCCCTTGAACATAGCTGCATGATTGATCGGTTCAAGTTGAGCTAGTTCCCTCAAATCATGAATCTCAAGGGCATTTACCAGAGCTGAGTACTCTGTGAAGAATTGTACTAGCCCTGAGATTCTTTCACCATGAACATGTTCTAGGTGCTATCATACTTCCATGCTATTATCTTCTTATCTATCTTCCCCTTGGGAGTAGATACCCCTCTGATCAGTTCAGCAGTGGTCAGTCCTTCCTGCAGCTTCAACTGAGATGGTTCTGCAAACCATTCAGGATATTTGTGGAGTACCGGGGCAAGTAGTTCTTGATCTTTTATGTTCAGCAGCATGTCTTCAGCTGACATTCTGTTTCTAGGTTTGGTCTTTGTCAATTCTTCTTTCAGTTTCTTTAGTTTATCTTTCTTTTCATTGATCAATTGAAGTGTGGCAGCCCTTAATGAATTTGTCTTCATGTTGGCAATCTTTCTTTTTGTGAATCCCTGACTTGAAAGATATTCCTTCATTTCCTTATCAGACATGTTATAAGGATCAGGAAATAATGATTCATGAGATGAGGTTGATTTCTTCATTTGTGAAAGCTTTTGTAGAGGACCCCTTCTTGGTAGTGGAACTTCATACCTTGTGGGTTTCTTCAAGGATAAGTCTTTGTGTTTTGGAGTGTCCTTTGTCATTGTCTTCTCATAGTCGGTGTCTATTGTTGGATCAAGCAACAACTTCACTTTTTTCCTCCTCTTTCATTTCTCATAAGTCATTGCAAACACTTCATCAGGGTCATAGCCTTGATTGATCAAGAACATGGCTTTAATCATCAAGTCATCAGTTTGAGCTTTGGTTACCATGTCTTTACTGACTGTTCTTCTTTAAGAGGACTGTCCATGAGAACATCCTTTAACATTCATTTTCATCAGCAATTTCTCCTTCTTCTAAATCAATTGCTCTGGCCAACTGTTTCAACTGAGCTTCTGCCTGCTCATGTTCTTCCAAGAATTCAGCAATTGCTGCTAAACTCTTGGGTCATCTTTTTGTTTCTTTGACGGTTCTTCTTCAGTTATTGGTCCTTTGCCTTTAGCCTTTTCTGCCAAATACTTCCTCTTTCGTGAGTAAGTTTGAAGTTGAGGGCTAGAGGTTTCAGTTTGTTCTTCTAGTTCAGGGACCTTTTCAGGTGTGCTTGGTTCTTGATCCTTCATTTCACTTTGTTTAGGTACAGTTTCTTCTTTCCTTTCCTGTTCATATCTTTTTTTTAGTTCCTTTTTTGTTCTTCTGTTAATGATATGGCAGAGACAATTTGCAGAGACAATTCCTTTTCCAATGGCACTGGTGATTTAGGAATGAATACAATAGGCTCTGCCTCAGTTCTTTGATTGTTTATGAACTCCCAAAAATCATCATCAATGCTGAATTGTTCAGAAGCAAAACTATCCAAAGCACTGAAGAGTTCTTCAAATTCACCTTTTCTGAGTCTGAATGGCTAGTGTTTCCAGAATACACTACCATGTCTAAGCTCTGGTCTTTAATCTCAGTTTCAGTTTTATCATCCACTTGTCTTCATTCTCATCATCGTTCTTTTGTTTTCTTTTCATCATCATCCTTCACATCAGTTCTTTTAATCATCATTTCAAGCTCGGATATTCTTTTGTTCTTGCTCTCGATTTCCTTTTCTAGTTTTGAGATGATACCAACTTGTTCTCTATGATGTTTTCTTGTTCCTCTCCATGGCAATAGTTTGTATTTCAGAGTGTCTATATGACCACTCCTTCTTCTCTTGAGTGTTTCAGTGCAGCTTTTAGATTTTCAATCTCTTTGGCTTGTTCCATTCTTTCAACTGCATGTTTTTCTTTAAGATCTTTCAATTCTCCTTCTTTCTCATCAGTTCCAGGATTCTGTCATTTATAATTCCTGCTCTCCTGTTTAGTGTTCTTTCCATCCTTTATACTTTGAGTAACAACTCAGTTTTAATTCATCTTTTTCATCAGGCCTATTGATGTTGATTCAGCATAGCTCTCAGAAGGAGCAGCCTCAGAAGGTTCATTTACAGCTTTGGTTTGATCATGATGATCCTCCTCATCAGAAGATGATTTGGATGCACTTGTTGATCCTTCTGGTTCAGTAGGGTGATCATTGATGATGGTAATGGTTGGTAAGGAGGAATAGGAGATTGGTGTGGTGATATAGAGATTGATGATGTGGTGATGTAAGTGTAGGTTGAGTGATCATAGGTGGTGTTTGTGTGGTGAAGGAAGTGATGATGGTTGAGGTAATGTTTGAAGAGATGTTGAGTAGAGGTTGTGGTATTTGTTGTGTGATGGCATTGGTGATGGTATTGGGGATAGTATGGGTGGTGTGGTGGTGTTGGTGATGGTATGTTGGTATTGGTTGTGGTATTGGTTGTATTGGTTGTGGTATTGTTTTGAGGTGATGGTATAGGTGATGGTATTGGTTGTGGAGGTGATTGTATAGGTAATGGTATTGTTTGTGGTTGACCTGCTTGGAGTATTTGTTCAAACATCCAAGGAAGAAGGGGTGAAGGGGCACCACTGTAGAAGTTCCTTGGGTCCTTCTTCTTGATGTACTTATAGGATCTTCCATCATAATGAGGAATGTTAAGTACTGGTCCTTCATTAACAATGTCATGAAATGTTTCATTGATTAGACATTGAATGAATCTGGGATACATTAGAAATTTGTATCTCAACCCTTCTTGAATGTTGGAGATTAGGCCATTGAATACATATGCTGACATGTTAAATCTTCTGTTGGTGCAGAGAGCACAT
The DNA here is from genome assembly GCA_025506515.1 of Flaveria trinervia. Classification (NCBI taxonomy): domain Eukaryota; kingdom Viridiplantae; phylum Streptophyta; class Magnoliopsida; order Asterales; family Asteraceae; genus Flaveria; species Flaveria trinervia. The sequence continues at coordinate 23,515,420 of CM046454.1, read as the reverse complement.
ATGCAGAAGATGTGAGGACTGGAATGTCATTCCATCCTGTTTTCCTTTTAGATAGACAATGTTGGAACATATGAATTAGGAATCTCCAAGGCAGATCCACTAATCCTTTGACTATCTGTTTGGCTTCATAGCTCCCTTCATAACCAATTTCAGAGAAAAATGTGGTTATCTCCTCATCATCCAATTCAAGAGGATCATCTGCATTGTCATTGAATTGAAGACATCTTCTAACTGATTCTTCTGTGATCCAGTGTGTGTTCAGTGTTGATCTTGCCAGTAAGAGTTTTCACTCCATTTTTCAACCACTTCAGCTGATTCCCAGAAAGACCTGATGGGATTCTCATAGATTGTTGGTCTTACTGTTATAGCATATGCTACCCTTGTGGTAGATAGGAATCTTATCATGTCTCTGAGACCTTCTGCTTCAGGCACATCAGGGTTTAGATAACCGCTGACGTTATGGAGCTTGCTCCATGTAAGGTTTGCCATGTAATCTGCACAAGAGACATGTGTGTTAGTTTACAATTTTGACTTTAATTTTGCTTTGATTTGTTAATGTGACTTTGATTTGTTTCACACTTTTCTTTTTCACATTGCTCTGTTTTTCTCAGTAAACATGGTTGTCATGGTTTTCAATATTAGTTGAATTCCTATCAATTTACATGTTTATTGACATCGAAAATGTGTATTACATCACTTAATGATTTAGATTTTGGTGTTCTTCAATAGTTTTCTGGTTCATCGTTCGATTTAGGGTAACCGTTCGAGACTTAGGTTTTGGTTTCAAAATCTGTTGAAGTTATACCTTATCTTTGAAACGACTGTGTTCTTTCGATGACAAGAATGTTAAAAGATGAAACACAACAAAATCTTTGAATGTTTGTGATGATGATGATGAATGATGGTGGTGTACTGTAGTTTTACGCTCGTCTCACTATAAGTTCTCTCAAATTTGAAAAGTATTAAATGACCTGTTCGAATTCCTTTAAATAGTCAAATAATACAATTTGAAAATTTTACAAGTTTACAAGCAGATACAGTCAACACTGTAGCAAATGCTGAAGGTTAATTTGTTTGATTTTGGTGATCCGCATTTGTTAACTGTAGCATATGCGGAAGACGAATTTTTGACATTGACAGTCCGCATTTGACTACTTTTGGTCATCCGCATTTGTGGCTGTAGCTAATGCGGAAGATTTAATTCTTGACTGACTGTCCGCATTACTCTACTGTTACAAATGCGTTTGATTTTATTCTATCCGCATTTGGGCACTGTTGCAAATGCGGAAGTTAAACTTGAAATTTTGGCTGTCCGCATTGTATACTGTTGCAAATGCAGAAATTAAACTTGAAATTTTGTTGTCCGCATTGTATACTGTTGCAAATACGGAAGTTAAACTTGAAATTTTGGCTGTCCGCATTGTATATTGTTGCAAATGCGGAATAACATTGTAACAAATGCGGTTGAATGGCTTGTTTTACCATATCCAAATATGTACAGTAACAAATGCGATAGAACTAATTCCATGTGTACAACTACAAATGCGGTTGACAAGTCAACACATCACTGTATCAAATGCGATAGACTTGTTCATACGCATTTGTTAACTGTATCAAATGTGGTAGAGTAAACTTCACATTCACTTCACTACTAATGCGGTAGAGTAAATCATTGTCCGCATTAGTTGCACTTCAAAATTATTGTTACCCCAATTAGTATATGCATGGGTTACCTTCACCCGCATTAACTAATGCACTTACCTGCATTACCTTTTGAACTTAATCAAAAGTTAATGTGATTGAATTGATTATTCATCTTATAAGAGATGTCCTTGATTGATTTTTCTTATGAAGTTGGCTGTTGGAGTTGTCAATTTTTGCTTGGATTGACTTGTATGTTACAACTAATACAAGTTTTCCAATTTTGACAGATCTTGGGCTTATCATGCTTCTAAGAATCTGCATAAGCTGAGATGTAATGGTTGACTTATTGCAACAAACTAAAATTCCTTTTGTTTTGTTTTTCAATTGAGTTAATAATGAAATTTGAACTTACTCAAAATTTTTAAATTACTCCCCCTAAAGTTTATGTCCATATTGGGAGAGAAACTTTAAAGATTTAAAAGTTTTGAATGTTATTTTGATTAAGATTAATAATGAAGAGAGAAATCTCTTTGTGGGGATTATATCAATCTTTCATTACACATGTGCATCCTTTATTATTAAATGGACATGATTATGAACTTGAAGATTGAAGGTATGTTTGTCCTCTTAAGCTCATACTTTGTTGATATTTTGATGCAAATGACTTTTTCATGTTTTGGTTGATTTATTATTCAATGTGTACCTCATACACATAAGCATGAAATTATCAACCCTCCTTATATAATGCATGGTAGAACTTTGTCACAACTTTGCTTACCAGGTTACTTAAGTCATGAAATCTCATATTCACTGATCCTCATTGTGATTCTTTTAATTTGATCCTTTTTCATGTTGATCCTTGTTAGGATTCTTTTCACTTTCTTTGGAAGGTGATCCATGATAGGATTCTTTTGATCATTCACTTGGAATGTATTACTTTGTTGATTCATCCAAATTTTGGATGTGTTCCACATTGGGAATCTTTTGGATCATGAGATCTGCACTATGTGCAAGTTTCATCAGGTCTTTGCTTAGCAAAACAAAGATAAAACATGATGTGGTGAAAGAGATTCATAAAGTATCATTACCTGGTGTGTTTAGGTTACTACACGCACATGCATTCGGATAAAGCCAATACATATCTGTACTTTGTGATGAGTGTTTCACAATTGAATATGTCTTTAATTCATCACTGCATGTATTTTTTCTTCCAAGTTGAACCTACCATCATATCTGGTAAGTCATTTCAGTCTTTTACCGTTTGAAATTAAGCACAGTGAATGATATAACGACTGTTATTATATCATTTCCCTAGATTCTTTTCTTCATATGACTTGATTTCTTTTTGTGGGTTTTTCTGATGTTTTAAAATATTTTTGATGTTTTTCAAAGTTTTACTTAAGGTTAATCATGCCAATTGACTTAACCAAAAATTCAAACCTACTAGGTTCAAATGCCTTGGTAAACAAATCAGCTAATTGATTTTCTGTTGGTACTTGAATCAATTTGATTAAACCCTTTTCAGCATAGTCTCTCAAAAAATGATATCTAATTTCAATATGTTTTGTTTTTGAGTGCTGAACTGGATTATTAGTTATAAAGACAGCAACTGTGTTGTCAATAGAAATTGGTGTATGCAAAAAGTTAAAACCATAATTAAGCATCTGGTTTTGAATACAGAGAACTTGAGAGCAACATGCTGAAGCAGTAATATACTCAGCTTCGGCTGTGGACACAGACACATTTGTCTGCTTCTTGCATTGCCAGGATACTAGTCTGGGACCAAGAAATTGACAACCGTCAGAAGTGGATTTTCTGTTGAAGTTACATCCTCCATAATCACTGTCTGTGTATGCATAGAGATTAAATTCTCCTTCTTTTGGATACCATAATCCGAGAGCTGGTTTGCTCTTCAGATATCTGAATATCCTCTTGACTGCGTTCACATGTGATTCTTTTGGATCAGCTTGATATCTAGCACACACACAAACACCAAACATAATGTCAGGCCTACTGGCTGTTAGATACATAAGTGAACTATCATTGATCGATAGTGAGTTTGATACACTGATTTGCCTTCAGGGTCAGGTCCAATCTTCACTTTAGTATCTACAGGAGTTCTGATAGACTGACCATCAGCAAAGTGAAATTTCTTCAGCATGGTTCTACATATTTTGATTGATTGATGAAGATTCCATCTGCTGTTTGCTGGACTTGCACTCCCAGAAAGAATGTGAGCTCCCCCATAGCACTCATTTGAAACTTTGAATGCATAAGATCTTCAAATTCTTTGCATAGTTGTTTGTTTGTCGAGCCAAATATAATGTCATCCACGTAGATCTGGACTAACAGCATGTCTTTTCCTCTTATTCTTTTGAAGAGAGTCTGATCAATCTTTTCTCTTTCATACCCATGTTCAAGAAGAAAGGATGATAGAGTCTCATACCACTTTCTTGGAGCTTGATGAAGACCATACAGAGCTTTGTCGAGCTTGTACACTCTGTGAGAAAAATCTGGATCTTCAAAGCCAGGTGGTTGACTTACATAGACTTCTTTAACAATCTTTCCATATAAGAAGGCACCCTTTACATCCATTTGATAAACACTAAATTTCATGGATGCAGAATATGCGAGAAAGATTCTGAGTGCTTCTAGTCTGGCAACAGGAGCAAACACCTCGTCGTAGTCAATTCCTTCTTCCTGAGTGTATCCTTGTGCCACTAGTCTTGTTTTATTTCTGATGACTATCCCTCTATCATCAGTCTTGTTCCTGTACAGCCATCTGGTACCGATAGGGTATTGTCCTTTGGGAAAATCTACCAGCTGTCATACTTCTTGTTTCTTGAATTGGAGCAATTCTTCCTGCATTGCTTCAATCCAACTATTGTCTTGAAGCGCCTCTTTGATGTTTTTGGGTATTGTTTGACATAGAAAGCATGAGAACAAACAGATGTTTGCAATACTTGACTTGCTTCTTGTCACCCTTCCATTAAGATCACCAATAATGGTTTCAACTGGATGATTCTTGTGTATTCTTGAGGTGGGAATGATGTCACCCGCAATAGTTACATCAAGATTGGAGACATTCAGTTCATTATGGTCAGAGGCACAATCATCTTGTATTGGTGTTGAATTATGAAGATTGTCAATTTCTGTTTCAGTAGCTGCTACATCTTCAGCAGCACTGAGGTTGCTCGCATCATTTGAAGTACCTTGAGTTTCTTCTGGATGAAAAACCTGTTTTGATTTCTGATCTCATGTGACAAGTCATCTGAGTGAGATGGTACCGGGCTGGATCTTCTTCAGAGGAAACACTAAGGTTTTGTGACAAGTGTCTGATGGGATCAGCTTGAAGAGGAACATCTTCATTCATATGTTCATCAGATGTAGGTGGGATCAATGGATAATTTTCTCTTCTTTCTACATTGATGAAGTGTCACCTGAATAATATTTCCTGCATCAGACAAGTGAAATTGGTTAAATGATTTAGTAAAAGTGTCAATATCAAACAACAATCAGGACCATTTGTAGATTTGGGAACAAATGTTCCTTGAATTGAACATTTGTGGATTCATCAATAATGTTCAGTCTAGGATTGAACACTCTATAAGCCTTTGAGACGGAAGAATAACCTACAAAAAATCCTTCATCAGACTTAGATGAAAATTTTCCCAAATGATCACGGGTGTTTAATATTGAGACTGGACAACCTAATGATTTGAAGAATCCAATGAATGGTTTCCTTTGAAATATCAGTTCATAAGGTGTCATGTTACTTTCTTTAACAATCAGAGTTCGATTTTGCACAAAGCACGATGTGTTAACTACTTCTGCCCAGAAGGTGATTGGCAGTTTAGCATCGGCTACCATGGTTCTTGTTGCTTCAATCGGTGTTCTATTTCGCCTTTCAGCTACCCCATTTTGTTGAGGAGTTCTAGTTGCACTGAATTGATGAGCAATGTTTTGGTTGCACAAAAGAAACTCATATTTTCATTTTTGAACTCTGTACCATTATCACTTATTATTTTGACTTTGAGATCAAGTTGATTTTCAATTTTAGTGATAAATTCTTGAATGATTTGGGATGCTTCATTTTTATGAAGTAGGAAGAACACCCATGTGAATCGAGAAAAGTCATCAATGATCACTAAACAATATTGTTTCTTTCCCATACTCATTACATGAGTTGGTCCAAAAGATCCATGTGAAGTAACTTCAATGGAGTATTGTTAGTGTTCACTAGCTTGGTTTTGTGAGACGATTTGTGTTGTTTTCCTTTGAGGCACGCTGAGCATTGATCAATAAAATTGAATTCTTTTTTAGGAAGACCAATTACATGGTTTCCTTTGACTAATTGTTCATATTTTTAAAGTTAGTGTGCCCCAAACGTTATGCCAAAGCTGTGACTCATCAAATGATGCTTTAGACAAAAGACATGTTTCTTCCTTAGGTGATGCAGAACACAGGTTTAAGACATAGTATTATTCTTCCTCGGAGTCTTTAAGACAACCCATTCTTGAATCTGAAAACCAGGTTTCAGTATGTAGCATGAGTGTCTGTAAAGTGAGTGGAATATTTTTTGTCGCAGATCTGAGACATGCTTAGCAGATTGAAATTCAGTTGTTCACAGTAATTCACTCTGTCAAAGCTCAGCATCCCATTTGTCACAGATCCTTCTCCTGTAATCCTGCCACCTTCTGAATCTCCACCGAATGCCACAGTTGTCCCTTGTATGTATTTGAAATCATGAAGGACGGAACAATCTCCAGTCATGTGTCGGGAGCATCCACTGTCTACATACCATAGGCTATTTGACCTGTGTGGATGAACCTACAAACAAAAAGAACTAATTAGAATAAGGAACCCAAGCCATGATGGTCTTGGGTTTCCCGTTCCTATTCATGATAGTCACCTCCTGGTATTTTCCTCTGAATGGTGATTTAGATGAAGGTGATTTGGGAGATTTTTGGTAATGAATTGGTTGAGTCATCTCATCTACATCTACTGAGGATTCAGATGAATAATGAAATTGTTGGTTTCTATTTCTTTGTAAAAAAATAGCCCGAGTTTCATTATCAAAAGTTGGTTTTTGCTTCGGAAGGTCAAGTTTGTGTTTCATTGTGAGATGATTTCTTTGACCTTTCTTAAATCCTTTGAGTTATTTCTGTCATTTGTTGATCTAGAAGTCCTAGATTGATTATTATGAAGATGATGTTTGACAGAATGCATCACAGTAGATGTTTTTTAGATGGGCTTGTGTTGTGGAATTCTCACCCCTTCTGATTGAAGTAACAATTAGATGTATTGTGATTGTTCATGTCGCAGATTGAACAATACTTGTTGAAATAGCAATTTTTGGTGGAGTGATTGTTCATATCACAGATAGAACAATATTGGTTGAGAAGCATTTATCTGTCTTGTGATTGAACATGTCACAAATATCACAATACATTTGTTTGTTTCTTGAATCAGATTGTTCTTTGAGTGACTCAACTGATACTTTCTTTTGATGAGTCACTTTCTTTTCTTTAGGTGATGAATCAGAATCAGCCCTTTTGTATTGTTTCACAATACCACTCTTGTTCAGTTGTCTGGGCTGTTTCTGTTTCTTCAACCTACTTTTCACCTCTTTCTCAAACTGGTCAACATGTTTTTCATTACAGATATCAAACCCAACTCCCTGCCTTAATTTGGATGACTGGGGCTGATGAAGTTTTGTGTGTTGAACTCAGTTTTACATTGGTTTCTTTTTCAGTGAAACCTTTTCTGATTTGCTTGAATTTTGTGGAGATACAATCTCATTATCAGAACTACTCTCAGTAGTGGGTTTTACTGTTTTGACATATTTTTTTCCCTTGTAAAACAGAAGGTATGAATTTTATAAAAGGTACAATTGCTTTTACAGGGCTTGATGGTTTTTTGACAATCACTGTCTTGTCAGAACACTCTTTGATTTTATTGGGTGTCCTAACTTGATTTTGTCCTATTGGTTTCAAAATAAACATCAGGTTTGTTTTGAGGATTTGTCACTTGTTTCACTTCTGATTTAGGTTCCACAATTTTAGGTTAATTGATTCAGAGAGTGATATAGAGTCAGGCATGACAGTGTAATTGTCATTGTATGGTGGAGGACATGAATTGTACCCAATCCCTGACATGTCCTTTGGATCCTTTTGTGAATCCAGCATTTCTTGCAGCTTGACTGAAGACATTTGAAACTTTTCAAGTTTCACTTAGTCATAGATTGTTGAGCTTTAGCTTGAGCTAACTTTTCAGTAAGTAGCTCATTTTCAGCTGCAAGATTGTATTTCTCACCATGCAATTTTTCTATGTCAGAAATGAGAGATTTGATTTTGATTTCAAAACTTTTTAGTTCTCTTTCACCTTTTCTTTAATTTTATCTGCCAGTTTATGATTATGTTCTCTATACTCTTGTAATTCATTTATGCATTTCTCTACAAAGATTAGTTTTTACCTCAGTAGGCATTGCAGATGGTCCATCATTGATATGAGCCATGAGAGCATGATTCTGGAATTGAGGCTTGACTTCCTCAGCATACACACTCCAGTCACATATCCCATCTTGTTTGATCACAAGGGCACTGGCAGAAGGCTGACTGCTTGCATGGGCTTGATTTGTCAGCTGTGGTTGATTCTGGTATGTTTGTTGATGATGAGAATGATGGTACTGCTGTTGATGATTGTTTGAGTGATAGCTTGAATTGGGCTGTGGGGATGATTGACCAGGAGAGTTCCTTGAATGGTTGGTTCTTTTAGGAGCATTGCACTCTTTTGAGAAATGACCAGTCATTCCACAGTTGAAGCATTTTACCTTGGATTTGTCATATCCAAGCTTTGTGTTCTCATTCAGGCTCAATTTTCTTTTTTCTGAAGAATTTCTTTGCTCTCATGGCAATCATTACCATTTGCCACTGTAGATCCATCTCCTCAACATCATCAGGATCTAATTCTTCTAAATCTTCTTGTATTAAATGGGTTGAAGTAAGTCTTCCCCCAAGATATGCTTCAAAACTTGCAAAAAAGGCATTGTAGGTTGCCTTTTGCTCTTCTGATTTTAAGTCTTCCGGAGAGATTGGAGGTGCTGTGGAGACTTTTGGTGCTTGTGCTGAAGTTGAATGGTGATTGAATGATGGAGATGCAATGAACCCAGTATTGTTCATTTGATCTCTTGAATGATGATTGAATGTGATGAAAGCATTTTCAACAGAATGTGATTCTGAAGGAAATTTGTAGGCTTCAATCACTCTTGATCCACTCAGATTTCTGCTTCGTTCATCAAGTTCCAAAGCTTCAATCTTGGCTATCATAATGTCTAGAGTGGTACTCTCAAGATCAAGAGTATTTTTCAACATTGTGACATTTTGCTTCCAGCTTTCAGGTAGACTGTGAAGCATTTCTTGTTGAGTTCTTAATGTTGTATGAAACACCCATAATTTCCAAGTCATTGACCAACTGTACAAATCTGTGCAGTTGTTTTGATGGATTCTCCTTTGGTGTGATGGAAGGTTTCATACTGATTGACCAGCTTGTCTTTGTTAATTTCAGCAACTTCACTGCTACCTTCACACATATTTTGAGAGCATCCCAAACAGCTTTAGCAGTTCCAATAAATCTTTTCAGCACATCCATTTTGAGTGCTTGAGTCAAAATAGAGTATGCTTTAAGATCAATTTTGATTTTCTTATAGTCATCTTCATCCAGAGTTAAGTCTTCAATTGGTATTCTAGCAGTCTTGTACAGTGCAGCTTGAGCTGTTTATAAAGTAACAGGAATATGTGGACCCTTACATATTGAGATCCAAAAGTCAAGATCTACACTTGTGATATAATTTCTAAACTGTATTCTCCATTGTTTAAACTCAGATTTGTGTTTAAGCATGGGAGGTTTAGGTGTATGACCTAGTTCAGAGTAACTATTAGAATCCATGTTGATTTAAGTATAGATTTAGTTGATTTTAAGATTGATTATGGTTGATGAGTCCAAATTGTTCAACAGTTCTGTTGAGGTTCAGAATGAGTGTTCTTGTTGTGTGACAGGAGTATTCTTGTTGTTTGCTAAGTAGAGATGATGATATCTACTACTAGCAACTTGATTATCAGATCAATCGAGTTCTATTCAGTCTGTGCGCAGATCTGAAAGAGAATCGAGAGCCAAAGCTCTGATACCAATTGACTGGGTTTTAGTAAGAGTGATATTCTTACTGAGAATCGAATATGATAATCAAGTCAACGATTGAGTGGAGGAAACAAACAATCGAAGAACAATCAAGCAAGAAAATTACTCATAAATTATGTTTATATTGATATATGAATGTTGACAAATTACAGAGAATAATTACAACAAAATCCTCTATCTGTCAACCGTCACCTCAGTACGAGGTAAACTATTCTATTTATAGACAAGACGAGATGCCTTAACAAAATGACTAAACTACCCCTGACCTATTACATCAGAAACTAGTCTAAGTCTTGATCCGTATCTCTGCTTGTTCATCCGCATTGACAAATGAGGATGAGATAATCTTGATCCGCATTTCCACTTGATCATTAGCATTAGTAAGCTGGTCATCCGCATTGGTTAATGCGGATGAACAAATACTTGTGCGCATTTGGTTGGTCATCCGCATTTGTCAATGCGGATGATCAAAGTCTTGTCCGCATCTTCTTTTGTTCTTCGGCATTAGTCAATGCGGAAGAGTAACTTGTTCAGCATAAGTTATTGTGTCTTCCGCATTAGTTAATGCGGAAGAGTAAACACTTGTCCGCATCAGATTTTTGTCTTTCGCATTGACTAATGCGGAAGATAACACTTGTTATTTTTTTTTCTTGCATATCTTCATCCGCATTGCATCTTGGACTTGTGGGATTCCAGCTGAACAATCATCAATTCACCCATTGAGTTGGCATGTATGATCCTTTCAGGGTGCAACAACTTCAACATCTTCTTTTCCCATTATCATAGTGACTGAGCCACCTCAAGTCATTCTTCTGATTGACCCAAGGATGCTCAATGATCTTTACAGACTTTTCACCAAGTTTCTGTTGAGATCCTCCTTTGAGCAGCTAAGCCATGATGCTGTAATGATCTACTTTGGAGCTGAAGAGCTTCAGAGGCTGACTGCACCTTCTACCACTGTGGAAGAAGTTGGTCAACCTAAGGTCCACATGGAACCTAAGATTCAATTCGAAGGGGGAAATGGGGACTGATGGCCCAGCAACTGAAACAGTTGGGACAGAATATGCATCTCCTCAAATTTCCGAAGTTGAAGTTAAAGCCTTGGAAGAACAAGCTGAATCTTCCGAAGCTGAAATGGAAGCTGCGGAAGGACTGTTTAAGATGTCCGAGGAACTGAACATCACAGATGCAATCCTTGAAATGGCATCTGATGTGTACAGCGAGGACCCTTTGACTCCATTCCAGACACCATCTCTGCCTCTCTCACAATCAGAAATCTCTCTCCAAGAACCACCACAGTCAGGATCTTCAAAAGACAAAGGAAAAAGGAAGATGACTGCGGAAGAGCTTCAGGAAGAGGAGAAGATTGAGAAACTCAATAAGAAAGGAAGACTTCAAACTGAGAAGTTGCTAGCTGCCAGTACAAAAGCAGCTGCATCCAATCAGGAGGTTGTCATCAATAAAAGGAGAGAGAAGATCATTGATCAGCTCATTGAGTTGGGAGCTGCCAATGAAGAAACACTCCTGCTACCATTACAGGAGTTGGTGGATCTGGAGAAGGCAACCAGGCTGAAACTTGAGGAAGAAGCCAGGTTGGCCTTGGAGATAGAGGAAAAGAAACAGAAGGAGGCCGAATTGCAGCTAAGGAGAGACAGGGTGAACTTCCTACTCTCCAGAGGCTTTGATCTTCAAGAACTTTCTCCACATAATGATAATACGATCCTCTGGCTCTACAACAAAGAGCAGGATCAAATGGAGAAAGAAAGGAAGAAGGCTGCAAAAGAAAAGGCCAGAGAGAAGAAGAAGAAAGGAAGAAGAAACCAGGGTCACTGCCTCCAAGAAGCTCACTGAGAAGGCCTGGATGAAGGACTATCTTCGGGCTCATGGCTTCTCTGGAAGACAGGTGGGTCCCATGTCTGAAAGGACACTCCAACGGATTGTCAGTGAAATTAAGGCTGACATCCGAATGGGGAAAAGGAAAGAGATGTATAGAAGGGTAAAAGAGATGACCTTCACTGCTACCATCCAACCACAACCTGAACCTTCACCCTTACCATTCACCATTAAACCTGAACCTTCACCCCTGAACCCACATCACTACCCACACCTACTCCCTCACCTCAACCACCCAAACTTCCCATCATCCAACCCAAAACACTAGCCAGAACCTCTGAACCTAAATCTACCCAATTACCATCCAAACCATCCCTTCAGCCTTATCAACATCTTTCTCTTGAGGAGTTTAAGGCAATCAAGACGAAGCTCGTCAACTGCACTACTCTAAGCGAAGTCTCTTGTGTAGAAGACTCTGTCAACATCACCTATGTTGATGGTTCTTCAAGTTCCCTCACAAGAGATAAATTCCTTGATCTGCCTAGAGGAACTTTGGACCAGGCTGTGAGACTTCAGACTTCTGGGACTCAACTCAGACTCTTTGAATGATGAAGAGAAGAAGCTCAAAAGGAAACTGGTGACTCTACTGGATACAAAGAAAGAGGACAAGATTCCTAGTCAGTCTCTTACGCCTAGAAGGAAAATAATCCAATGGAGGTTCGATGAACCTTCTCACAATTTTGTTGTGAAAAGGGAGAATGGTGAGGTCAATAGACTCAATGCAACCTCTCTGCTACACTCCAGCAGGTTTGACATTGCTGAGCTAGCAGAGAAGCCATTCTCCAACCCTTCCAACTCTGAAACTGTTGCACTCATCAGAAATCATCTCAGCAGTCTTCATCTAGCTGAGTTAACTGCAAAGGCAAAGATTGAAAAAGAGTTGAAGTTGAGAAGAAAGGAAGATAAGGAAAGATCTCCCACCAAATGTACTGCCTTTCTACGGATGGTGGAAGGTCCTGAATTGGAACCTATAGTTCGATGGGAATATGACTATAGTTCCAATCAACTAACTCTTTTCAGATGGCAACAACAAAGGGTACATGTTATCTAAGGTGACAGACTGGATTTTCTGTCTATCAAGGATCTATACAAGCTTCTCAGCACCACATCAGGGAAGAACAAGGAGACAGACAAATATTTACTCTCCTTGGTGCTGAAACTTTTGAGAAGTCGAGACAAGTGAAGTTTTGGTAGCATCAACCTAGGGGGAGTTTGTTGGATCAAGAAGAAGGCTAATGCAACCAAAACTTTGTCACTTAAGTTATTTTGGTGCTGCATGCAAAAGGCTTCCGAAACTTAGCATGAAACTTTCGAAGGTTGTAGAGTTCTTCCGAAGACAAAATGAAAGATCAACTTCCGAAGACAGAACTCTACTTCCGAAGACAAGTGAATATTTCCGAAGTTCAAAACTTAGAAGAATAAAGTAAAGACCATTTCCGAAGTATGATGAAAAGAAGAAGACTCCAAGCCTTGGAAGAAGCAGCCTCTTCCGAAGTATAAGTGGCTTCGGAAGTACTTACTCTTCCGAAGCCATTTAACCTTCGGAAGACGCTGCTATGAACCGGTGGACACAAGTATGGTCTCTGACACTCCGCTGTAGACTTCTGATACAACATGGCTTCTTCCGAAAGAGCCATGTTGTTGACCATACTTCATTCCACTGTTCACCTTTTCATGATAGTACATGTTATCAACTTTAGTTGGTGACAAAAGGTAAGTCGAGACATGTCCCGACTACCAAATCTCAGATAAGACTTTATCCGAGATACCTTAATCTTTAGTCTTGTAGTATAGACTTTAGCTATAGTATCCCAGCTAGTATCAAAGTATATCCGGCTGTAGATAGTATTATATATAGGTTCTCCTTGTAACTCATTGTAATATCATCATCTGCTTGTAAGAGTCTTGTATTTTGAGTTGAGAATCAATATATAGAAGTATCTTGAAAATTATCTTTCTGTGTTCTTTATTACTTTCTATTTTGTAATCAACTCTTATTGATTCTTCTTACACCCGAGTGTTGTTCTAGGTGAGTTTGAGAGAAAACATTGTGTTTAAGTGACAAACATCGATCCTGCAATGGCCAAATAGGTAGGTTTGGTTTTCTATTTTCTTATTTTTCTTGGTGGTGGTGGAAGATGAAAATGAACAAATCAGAGGGAAAATTAAATACAAATCATATTGGAAACTTATAGTAATAAACAGTAGGTGTTAATTGCATAGTTATAAAAAGCCGTTGCCTAGCCACAAATAAGGCCAGTCTTAAACACAACGCTTCATTTAAAAAGGTAATTAAAACTATGTCCAAATTGTTCAAGTACTGTAAAACAATGTTGTAAAAATCGTGACTAGCTTTCGATTAGTCGTCGATTAGTTGCTAATCGAAGAATCGGAGGTTAGCCGTTTCGATTTCATCAAATCGGAGGTGCTAGGCGGTAGTCGGTCAAAATTGGTCAAAGCCGGACCAAATCATCCTAATCGGCGGTGTTCTGGCGATGATAACCGTTGGATTTTACCATACCGACGCCAGATTTGCTGATTTCGGCGAGGATGTGCGACTCCGGTGACTAGAATGGCGGAAGGATGCGACGGGCGGTGATGGAACAATGGAAGGGAAACTGCCTCTTCTATCTTTAGGGTTAGATTATTTAATTAAGTTTTTGAATTTTTACATTTAACCCTCTCAATATTCATCAATTTACAAATTATACCCCAAACTTGCAAATTATTTCATAAAAAAGTATATATTAATAAATTTGTAAAGTTACATTCAAAAGTCTGATCTGATTTATCCCTAGTCCCACCTCACCGCATGACTAGCACCTAACGATTTTTACAACACTAACTATAAATGATTATAAATAATTTTCTTAAAGCCTTCTACTTCAAGAAATTTGTTGATGAAGGTTATGAGGAAGTAGAGGAAGATGAAGATTTTAATAATGATGAATGTTTGGTTATTCGAGTTTAAAAATTTGTTACTTTATGAACTATTTGTTTTCAAGTATAAACATTTTGTTTTTTTGGAGTTTTTGGTATTTGAGATGATTTTAGTACTTTATGTTGAAGATTATGGTCTTAATCTTTTTTTTTGTATAAAAAAGAAGTGTTAGTTTTCATTACATAATAAATTTTAAATTGTTTATATTTTAGTGAGCTATTTATTCTTAGTTGTGTGCTTTTTTTGCGCTTCTCGCCAAGGTCGTAGTCCCGACAAATCGCCTAGAGTGTGCCTCGCGCCTTTACAACTAAAGTTATTGTAAATGTATTACTTTAGGCCCATTTGTATTAGCCTAGTTAATTCTGGCCCATGGGGCATGGCTTAGGTTTTCTACCTCCATATAAAGGAGTTCCTTTCATCTTTACACACACTTCAATACTTCAAATTAATACGATACCATATTAGAGCATGCAACTTGCAAAATCTACTATAAGTATTGGATTTACCAATTCCTTGCACTTAATGGCATCACATGAATGGTTTAAATATCAAGGATGGTCATGTTGTGAACCTAAATGTTCATGCCATAACTGGTAATGTCTTGGCGACAACTATGTATGAAAGTTGTACGTAAATTGAATCCTAGTAGTTTTTGTGGAATTGTACTTCCGTATACCTTCATTGAGGACAAATCTGAGCTTAGACTTGATGGATAGAGCAAGCATTCATAAAATTCATGAGTGAAATGTTGAATATACTTCTTAAATCTTGTTACTTAAAAGTAAAAGAAAGATAGATGTGTAATCCTTGTAACCAGATTATGGTTTGAGGGCTTTCCTATCTATGTAATTCGGGGCTTAATAGGAATTTCAAAGTTTCTACCTTGGTTTTTTTTATTTTATGTTTGCCTATGGTGGAAGGAAGCATACCTTATTTCTTTTTTGTCGATGTAGATACATATTTTTTTCTGACAAGGTAGAAATTCAAGATATAAGTGACAAGACATGCTTGTTTGCACTTATGGGACCAAAAAGCAATCAAGTATGGCTTCCATGAACTTAAATCTGAAGTGTCATGTCCAAAATATGTTTTGGATTTCTTTTTGTATCTTTACAAGGTGTAATGATTCTGAATTCTGATAATGCAATCTTTGGCATTCTAACAGGTAATGGTGGATCTGAATCTTGGTGACCTTATCGGACAACCTTATGGCTCACATAAGCATTACAATGTACGTTATTTCACTATGAAGCTTTGACAGAGTAATCCTAGTTATTTCATGAAGTCATTCTTTTTAAGTCATTTTATTAATGGTTTTAAATTACTGCCTGTGTTTATTCTAGGATACTGGGGTCCAGCTGTTTGTATTAGACTACTTATGTATGTAACTTTAAATATAATCTAGGTGATATGTATGTTAATGATAAACTATATATAGAACCTCCTATGTAACCCTATTTTGCAAACTGGGCAATAGGTGAATTTAGGAGGGCATGTGTTCGTCGTTTACAAAAAAAACCCTACTATACACGCAATTGGTATATAATACGTTTATGGCTAATTTTAGCATCAGAGCCAAGTTGCTTCTAAAACCTAGCAGAAAAGAACCTGCTCTCTTAAACTGTAGGTGCTCCTAACGACTTCTTGAAACCCTGGCTGCTACCGTCCTTGGTTCACTTTTAAGTGGTGAACCTACGTCTAGAGGATCAGACAAAGACCACCCTTCAAGGTGCGGTGTAGTGGTAACCACTTGATTCCCTTCTACAGGTCCGAATCCTGCTTTCATTGAATTCCTGCCATAACCTCTTGAAGGCCACCTACCTAGCACAAGTTGCGATTTACATGATGACGCTGTTAGCAGGGAGGGTATTGATTGGTCTTGTAAGTTTATTGATAACGAGATGTCTTGGGCACAAAAATTGCCACCCACACACCGTCATGAGTCGTTGCCAACCATTTGTCAAAGCCTGAAAACCAGACTTTAATCTTCAACGTCACCATGGCTTTAGTTGTTGCGTTTACCACAACCAGAAAAAAAATGGCCCACAACTCCCACAAGCTCCCCTTTACCCTATTATACAAAATCAATTACAATACTTATATGGTTTATGTGTTTATTGAATGTAGTTTTTCCACGCTTAGTATTTTGACTTCACCAAGAGTGGTCCAATAAGAACCCTTCTTATTTAATAATATATTGTATGCATCTTATAGCATATATGTAAGTTGTCGAGTAGGGTGATTAGATTTAATTTGGTTTCCTTATCTAGCCTTTAATTGATCAAAACCTCAAGTAGATGAGTGCATATGTTGTAAAAGATGGATGATCAAGAAATGTTGTAAACAATGTCTCATTATTGTATGTCTACATCTAGATATGTCTCATTGCCTTTGTTATTTATTTATTTAGTTCATATTTATGAGAAAATTTCTTAATACCTTGTATGCAGGTTGTGGTAATCCGGTAACGGTGGCAGTCGGAAGTGTAATATCTGAAGAAGGTTTCTCTCTGTTAATGTCACCAGCAGCTGCAGGATTGATTTGGAAAACTCTTTTGAGTCATGGTGCAACACCAATGGGTTCTAATGCATTGGAAATATATAGAATTCTCCAAGGTTTGGCTCTTCATTTACTCAGCTTCTTGCCAGCTGCATCTTAAATATAGAAAAAGTTAAATTTCAAACAGATAATAGCAAACCCTATGAGTTACCGGCACATAATATTTTGTTCCACAAAAAGAACCCATTTCAGATTGTGGAAACTCGGACGGTTTAACTTTTACGACTAAAAATGGTGAGGATGTTTATAACATTGTAGTTTCAAATGTCTTTTTTTTTCTAGTGGTTAGTCACAATACGATATTATATAATATTACCATCATTTTAATATACAGCCAACATAAAAATCATTTGCCACATTGCAAGATGAGTATCCAACAAAAACAATAGTCCCCGCTCCTCACTCCTATCTACAAACCATTGTCATTTTTACACATTTTGTCTTATGACATCTAACTATTAGAATATATATTGAATCGTTAGGTTACAATTTATAGAACTCTAAAAACCTAAGTGGGCCCGTGGGCTCATTCTAATCAAACCTTAATAATATATTCTAATACTAACATCATCCTTATAATGTTAAAGGGGACATAAGGGGTGTTTGTTTTTTCAGAAAAGTTCTTCCTGACATCTTTTATCTGCACCGCGCAGACCATGCGCAGACGTTAAGGTCTGCAAAGTGTTTGTTTTTTGGAAGATTTTTCAATTAAAAAGATTTGCGCGAGGTCTGTATGGCGCAGACTTGGCACAATCACTTCTAAAGTCTTCTAAAGTCTGCAAAGGGTTAAACACCATCACCACCACCACCCATGTCCACCACCATCATCATCCACCTTCACCACCACCGTCCGCCACCACCACCACCACCCGCCACCACCACCGTCCGCCTCCACCCACCGTCCACCACCACCCACCATCTACCATCACCACCACCGTTCAGCACCGCCGTATACCACCACCAGTTGATTTTAGCAGTCTGCGGACGTGAAAAAACAGGCACTCTTTTTGTTGCAGACTGTAGAGGTTTGGTCCACCTCTTCTTCTACAGATGTCTGCATATGTGGTCCATAGACTGCAGACATTTTGCTGCAAAAAAAATAAACATCACCTTACACATGAATTTTGTATGTTTCAACAAAGTGATCTAAAGTATAAGGTATAGTGTCATGTGATTCATCAATTATGATAATGTTTCATATCTCGAGAGTAGTTACTACATCCTATTGAAATAAATCTACCTTTTCACTCTCCATGTCAAACTTAGTATTTCACAAGCAAAAAATTGGTGAGAAAACAACTATTAGTTTATATTTGAAACTATTATTGTTTCTTGTAAAGTTTAATATAGCGATCAAAGCTGGTATTTTACAAATTTTCTTCAATTTCCAACTTGTATATAATCAATCCACAGGAAGGCCATCACCTGGTAGCGAGCTTACAGATGAGTTTAATGTTCTGGAGGCTGGTCTATGGAATGCAATTTCTTTGAATAAAGGTGCTCCTTTCATTCAGTATTTTTTAGGCTAACAGATGTTTTAACAGATAAATTAAGTAAAAACTTTCCTCAGGTTGTTACAAAGGACAAGAAACCATTGCCAGATTAATCACATATGATGGCATCAAGCAGAAGTTGTGGGGCATTCAACTTTCATCCCGCGTGGAACCTGGCAGTCCAATTACAGTTGAAGGAAAGAAGGTATAAAGTTCTCAGTTTATATTGGAGGCGACAGTTTTCTGGCAATTATACATATGTATACTATTCATGAGTTGCCTTTATTGTTTTAAAAATTTAATACGAATAACATTCATGATTTAAAAAACCAACCATTTTATATCTCCAAATTGAACTGTCTCGCTGACCCAAACAACCTGACTGATTTGGTTTCTGTTTCTTTTAAACTGTAGTTATTGGTTTGGCCCAACGTCTTGTTTCTAAGAAAACTAACTGCAACATTTTTGCAGGCAGGAAAGTTGACGAGTTACACGGCTGGAAAAGGGGGAAATGAACATTTTGGTTTAGGTTATATCAAGAAGAAAGCCGCTACAAAAGGGGACACAGTCATTATAGGAGACGATACATCTGGGGTGGTAGTGGATGTTCCTTATCTTGCTTGCCAACGCCCGCTGGTTTTGAATTCAAAAGCATAGTTTCTTCCATCATTAAGGTCCCTATAGCTGTTCAAATATTTTAGTGTGTTCACTCATGGTTTTGAGAAGAACATGATAAAATATTTATCATGTTCCACCAGGTAATCTGTCTAATCTTAAGAATAAGATTCTTAACAAAACGAGGTAATGATAAGATCAATGTTGGTTTATTATTTGTTTATTGGTGTGTTTAATGGTGTGACCATGCATACTGTCACATCTGCCAAAGCGCTATCATGAAAATGCAACGAATCGACCATCAAAAGCATATTGTTTACAAGAGAATATCTATAAGTTTAATTGCAATGCCTCAAGCAAGTCTATACAATGTACAACCGTCTCTAATTAGGTACTATCAAACAAACATTCATATTTTAACGTAGTCTTTTAGAGTAAAGTCAAATCGTATAGTTTGTTTTGTATAAAACTTCCTACATCAAATCACTTGTTCTTGATGGCCACCTGAAAAGAAATACTGAAATTGTTAACACATAGATGGTGAGTTCGCATAATAAAAGTTGTGCTATGTTGTATAGGTTAGAAATATGTGTGTAAGGGACACGCAAGAAGAATAAAATATAGACATGAGTGTCACAACTAAACCTAATGACGTACACATAGAATTTTAAATAAATCATTTTTTTTGTGGTTTTCCCATGTTACAACTTCCATACCAATTTGATCGTGCTAAATGGATTGGTTAAACATTTTGTTATGGGGCTTGGGAATTGTTGGATTATATTCATCCAAGAGTCAATTCTTGACTAATGTTGGTTCTATTGTATCGTTCATTTAAGATTTGTATTTTGCAAATGGTTCCAAAATGCTTTAATACCTAGTGATGCAAGTTCGGTTGTTGGTTTAAAGATATTCTTCACTATATGTTTCTTTCGGATGACTGGTGTCATTTATTGCATGTCAGTTTCATTGGCATATTTAACATTAAAACAGATTCTGGATCAGTTACCTTAAAATTTTCACACACAAAGGGAGGATCGATATTCGATGTGTATAAGGAGTGCTTGAACTTTTTAAGAGGCTTAAAGTAGATTATATAATGTATAATTAAAAATCAATAGAAACAATTATTCAAGATCTTAAACACCAGAACTTAGCCTCTGCTAGAATGCTAGAAGAGAACAGTTTGACAGTCGATTTGTAGCTTAGCACAAAACAATTTGACAGTCGATTTGTAGCTTAGTTCTAGGCCAAAAATAGTCCAGAACAGCCAAGTTAGTTTTAGTTTTGTAAAATAGGTTTACCGAAACTATTATGAGCTGGTAAAGCAAAATTATAGTATGGTCCAAAATTTCATATTTAACTCAAACTATTCAAATTTCGGTTTCATACTTTCTGCACAATTAATCAATATATTTAGCTAACTCCACTTAAAAACAGATTAAAATTTCATACAACATAATACTAAACAACCAGCCATCTATATTTGTAGAACACATAATAAAGTTAGTTATAGAATGCTCAAATAGCAAATGCAAGAAATTGTAAATCTACAGAAGTATATATGTTTCAAGACATATTAATGATTATGTTGCAACTAATAGTTGTTTAGAAGTTAATCAGTGAAAGAACAAAACTTAAAAATTCTCATTAAGTTGGATTGTGTCCTACTCAAGTTAAAAGGCTACCATGACAAGTTGGAAACTACTCAACCTAATAACCAGAACAAAAACAAATCTATTGTCCAGTGCCTGGTTGTTCAATGTATCATTATTGTAACCAAAGAAAGAATATCCGATGCAAAGTAAGTAGATCAAAAGTCCAATTTGAGAGTAAGATCTAAATGAAAAACACACACCATAGATGTTTAAATCAAACTAACAAATTTTGTTATGGTTAATTCTTAATATGATTACAGTGCATGCATATTGTTATATAGGAAACAATTGACAACTAATAAAGAAATGAAATAATTTGCAGTCCTAATTAAAGGAGAATAAAAAAGAAAGATATATATGTAGGGAATTGTGCGATCTTGTTTACTCCCCCTCAAGTTGGGGCGTGGGGTCCGTAATGCCCAACTTGCTAAGTAGAGTGCGGAAGCGGTTAGGGCCCAACGGTTTGGTGAGGAGATCGGCAAGCTGCATTGTGGTCTTGGTTTAAAAAAGCGCTGTGAGGCGCTGGACAAATCGCCTCACTTCAGTTGAGGCGCTAGAATACATGAAGCGGTCTGAAGTGGCGCTTCAGGCTTGGAGCGCTAGGCGAGGCGAGGCGACGCTTCATGTATGCTGGTCAATTTCCGGTAACAATTTAAGGCGATTCTCAAGAGAAGAGTTTACTTTGGTTCTTTTTTAGAGGCTAGGGCATGTGCTTTTGTGTAAAATCGAAGACATAGAAGTTGAATAGAGGTGCAATAGAGAGAGGTCATGTCAGACTTACAAGAGATTACATGAAGGAAATTTTAGTGGAGAAATCTATTGATGTAGGAGAGCTGCTAGGATGAGAGGAGTTGATGTGCTGCTTTAAGTTTTAGGGTTAACAAACCTCTTATTTCATTTTTGGAAAATTACATTCTTCACCCTTAAAATTATAATTTTTGCTGAATTTTACCTTAAACTTTTTCTTATTTGTTTATTTGTTTCTTTCTTCTTTTTGAAGTTATAGTTCTTGTACACAAGCTTGGTTTGTTGTACATTGGGCTTAACCACTAATCTTGTGGTTCTTTAGGTTTTTTTATAGTTTTTTTAAGTTGTACATAAATATATCTATATTTTATTACTTTTTTTAGTTTAGCGCTTCACATACATGAAGCCCTCGCCTCGCGCTTGAGGCGTGGCGCCTCGGATTTTGGTATCGAAACGCTTTGTCTCGCCTCGCGCTTTTTTAAACCAAGATTGTGGTATCTATATTCATGGTTTGAATCTCGTTTAACTCGACACGTTCACGGATAAAGTGACAGTCCATTTCAACATGCTTGGTGCGTTCATGAAACATGGGGTTGTTCACAATGTGTCAGGCTGCTTGATTATCACAAAATAATGTGTTGGTTCCTCCTGAGGGATATCAAGTTCCTTTAAGAGCCATCTCATCTAGATTATTTCACTAACTGTAGTTGCCATAGCCCGATATTTGGCTTCTGCTGAAGAATGGGAAACAACCGACTGTTTCTTGGATTTCCAAGATATGGGTGCACCCCCAAAAGAAATAAATAACCAGTGCGAGACCTCCTTGTAAAAGGTCAACCGAGCCAATCAGAGTCACAATAAGTGATAAGGTTGGTTCCACCTTGCTTTGGTAAGAGGATCCCTTGTCCAGGTCTGCCTTTAAGGTAACGAAGGACACGGTTGGCAACCTCTAAATGGCTTACCCTTGGATCACCGACAAATTGGCTTAAAATGTTCACGACATACGCAACATCGGGTCTAGTAGCTTGAAGGTAAAGGACTCTCCCAATTAATCTTCGGTATTGGTTCGCATCAACTCGTGGTTCTTGATCACATTTATCCAACTTTAAGTTTTGTTCCATTGGGAATTGACTTGGATGACAACCCATCATTCCCGTATCTTGTAAAATGTCTAAAATATACTTGTGTTGGCTAAGCACAAGTCCATCTTTAGTACGAGCTACCTCGATGCCAAGAAAGAATTTCAAGACTCCTAAATCTTTAATGCTAAACCTTTCGTCTAGGAAATTCTTGATATTTTGAATTTTTTGTAAATTGTTCCCAACAACTATGACATCGTCCACATAAATAAGTGCAGCCATGACACTTCTTTTGTCTTGAAAAGGAACAATGAATGATCCACCCCTGTTTGTTGAAATCCAATTTCAAGTAAGGATTTGGTAAATTTTTGATACCAATTCCTTGATGCTTGTTTAAGTCCATAAAGTGACTTCTTAAGCTTACAAACCCGTTTGTTGTCTTGTTTATCAAAACCTTGCGGAATCTTCATGTATACATCCTTATGAAGGTCTCCATGCAAGAAGGCCTTATTGACGTCAAGTTGATGGATACGCCATCCTTTCTTAACCGCTAAGGCTAACAAGATTCGGATTGTGACAAGTTTTTCCACCGGTGCGAAAGTCTCATGAAAATCGATACCCTCCGTTTGTGTGAATCCTTTTGCAACGAGACGTGCTTTGTACCTTTCAATGTCTCCATTGGGTTTATACTTTATCTTGTAAACCCACTTCGAGTCAATAGCACATTTTCCTTCTGGAAGATCTTCAAGGACCCAAGTTTTATTTTCTTCAAATGCTTGAATTTCCTTTTTCATGGAATCAATCCATTTTGGATCCTTCACGACCTGACTAAAACATTTTGGCTCATAATTTGATGTTATAGCCGCCAAAAAAGCTTTATGATTGTTAGTACACTTATCATAGGAAATAAAATGTGCTAGAGGAGGTACCGTCGAGGACCCTTGATTGGAAGTGGGTTGCTTGTTGTCAATAGATGGGGGAAGATAAGCATCAAGATGTTTGGCCGAGACATGTTTCTTTTCTCTTTTGGTGTTCAATAGTTTCGAATGCTTCATGGACATTTTCTAGGCCAATAAATTGTTCATGAGAGGTGGTGGCTTGGTCTATTGGTTCAAAAAATTGGTTGGTGGAGCTGGTTCGTGGGTAGATTGTGGGTTGGTGGTTTCTGTTGTTTGAGATGTTAGGCTAGATTTGGGGGTTTGGTTATCTGGGCCTGTTGGAGAGTGAGGGAGCCCATTTTTATTAGTCTCATGTGAGCGTGCTGAGTCTAGACCTATGTCTTGTTCGAATGGTGGCCCAGATGAAGGAGTTGGCCCACTGTTTTGTTTTTGGTGTTACGTGCTCACCATTCCACCACTTGGAGGTATAAAATTTCTTCCTTTTTAAAAGTGGCATTTTTGAAAGGAAATACATTTTCCAAAAATGTAACATCCCTTGAGATGATAATTTTGTTTTGTTTAACCACAAATATTTTATAGCCTTTTGTGCCGATGGATACCTCACAAAAATGCCCGGTTTACCCCTTTCAGCGAACTTATCACCAAGTGTTTCCGTTCACAACCAAAACTTGCATATGTTCATAATCAGGTTTTTGGTTGTATAGTATCTCATAAGGAGTCTTGTTGTCAATAACTTTCGATGGTAAACAGTTTATGATGTATGTAGCAGTAAGGATGCATTCACCCCAAAACCGTGTTGGTAAATTTGATTCAAACCTTAAAGCTCGTGTAATTTCCAAAAGGTGTCGATGTTTTCGTTCCACCACACCATTTTGTTGTGGCGTATGTGGGCACGTTGTTTCTAAAATAATTCCTTCCTTCACATAAACATTGAGCATTTGAGTGGATGTGAACTCCCCCCATTGTCACATTGAACTCTTTTTATATTTTTTGTGAAATTGCACTTGTATCATTTTATGAAAAGCAATGAGACAAGTGCTCGTTTCGTACTTGTGCTTTAATAAAAAAACCCATACAGCTCTAATGAAATCATCAACGACTGTCAAAAAATAGCTTGCTCGTGAAAAAGAAAGTGTTCGCTATTTCCCCCACACATCACAATGTAATAAATCAAAGCAAGCATTGGTTTTAGTGGTGCTAACAGGAAACGGTAATCTAGAAAACTTGGCTTTAACACATGAATCACAAGATAATGTTTGGTTCAAACGAGTAGCGTTTCTAAGAAAATCAACATGAATAAGTTTGGAGATGGAAGAATGACCCAATCTATTATGCCATAAATCAATTGTTGTTGCCATAGCTCTCTCTTTTCTTCCGTCATCCCCATCCAGTATAGACCATTCTTGCAATTACCCACTTCAATCAATATCCTCGAACTCAAGTCCTGTATAATGAAAAAATCAAGAAAAAAAGTTACAGCACATTTGATATCTCGTGTTAGTTTACTAACGGATAGGAGATTGCAATTAAAATCGGGTACATGAAGGACATCTTTTATTTTCACACCGTTAGTTAGGACAAAATCTCCTCTACCCTTTACAGCTATAGCATCGCCATTTGGTATGATAACCGGTGCTTCAAAGTTTTTCTTTATTTTGTTTTCGAGCATAGTGTCGTTATAAGTTATATGTTCGGTTGCACCTAAATCAACAACCCATTTACCTTTGTGATTAATGTTACCTGCCATGTTAGCGACGGTGTCTCCTCCTCTTTAGTTACATGCAGTTTCTCACCAAAAAGCATCACAATTGCTGATATTGTTCTTCAGTCAATCCCGGCCCCTTGCTCGTCTCCCCTTCAACACATGCTGCCCTAGGCTTGTTTTTTCTTGCTTTGCTTTACCCGGCCACCATTCTAGGTATCCTATTTTCTTGAAACACCCCTCTTTAATATGTCCATCTTTTCCATAATAGACACAGTGCTCAACATGTTCACCCCTGGTTTGCTTTCCATCCTTCTTTCTAACATTGACTTGAGAGATACTTTGATCCTTTCTTTTCGGTACGAAAGCTTGAAAGGCGGTTGCATCTACGGTGACTTCCTACCACCGGTGATAGCTCTTTGTTGTTCATCTTCTGCGACTAGATGATAGGTGATACCGAGAGACGGGGTCGGTTTCATGGCTAGTATCTGGGTACGTATGGTCCCGAACTCATAATCTAATCCAAGTAAAAAATTATATAACCTCTCTTTTCTCTTAAGTCATGTAGCTTCTTTCCAATATCACAATGACAACCATTACAACTACATACAGGGTTCGGAAGTGCATCATGGATTTTATCCCAGATGGATCGGAGTTTGTATAGTAGGCTTAAATAGAGGTACCTTCTTGTTTGGTAGTGGTCAACAACTGTTTCAGTTCATATGCTCTAGGTGCATTTCCCTTTTGGAAACGCTATTTCAAATCAGTCCAGATCTCTCATGCCGTGGATGCGTATTTCATGCTTGTCCTGATTTCTTTTTCCATTGCGGTGTTTAACCAACCCTTAAGCATGGCGTCACACCTCATCCAAGCCATGTAGTTCGAAGAGTTTGGTTCGGGTTTCTTGATGGACCCATCGATGAATCCCATCTTGTTTTTTTGCAAACAAAAAGTTCAACATCTCTCGATACCAATCTGTATAGTTCCATCCGTGAGGTTCTCATTAATGGGAGTTGTTTCAGATAATCGGAAGGGTGTACGTAATATGGAGAGTTCTGGTCAATGATGACGTCTTCATTTTTGCCACTATTTTCTGGTTTCTTGTCGGCCATGGCGCCGACTAGAGTTTTGGGATTTATTTGGTATGGGACCGTAAGTGCTCTTATACCATAATAAATTTTGTTATGGTTAATTCTTAATATGATTACAGTGCATGCATATTGTTATATAGGAAAGAAGAGACAACTAATAAAGGAAATGAGATAATTTGGAGTCATAATTAAAGGAGAATAAAAAAGAAAGATATATATGGAGGGAATTGTGCGATCTTGTTTACAAACCATACTTGATCATCATAGTGTCTTAACGCATAGAAAGATAACGCAATCGAAAACCCTAAATCTAAGTAATATAAATATTTGGAATTCAGAAATGCAACTTGTAGATGATATTTTTTTGTAATGCCTCAAATTTGAAAAT
Organism: Flaveria trinervia; assembly: GCA_025506515.1. Lineage (NCBI taxonomy): Eukaryota > Viridiplantae > Streptophyta > Magnoliopsida > Asterales > Asteraceae > Flaveria > Flaveria trinervia. The sequence continues at coordinate 23,488,515 of CM046454.1, read as the reverse complement.
CAAAAATCAAAATATAGCATACCTATTCGGAGAATCCTTTATGAAGAGGTTATTAGGCTATAGATTTTCATGAAGAATCAATGGTATGATAGATATGAATTTTTATTCAAAACCTTAATCCCTTTGAATCTGGGATTTTAAAACTACCAAAATCAGAGTTGGGATCAAATCGAAGTTTTGTTAGGGTGATCCAGGACTTTGACAATTTTGAAAAACATAGTGAATGAAATTAGGGCCGGTGGTAGTTGGGTTATGTGACCCAGAGATGGATGTGTGAGGGGATGTGGGTGGGCGGGAACTTGTGAGAGTGTTTTTGGTGATGACACGCGTCCCATAGTGTAAAGGTTTATTAGGATTAGATTTTTTGTATAGCCACTTAAATTACTCTTTTTCAATTTTAACCTTTTTCCATGCTTACTATAACAAGTAATTTTTACGACAAAGGATAATATCATATGTACATATTTACCTTAGATATAAACACGTATCACTTATCTTTGGTTAAATGTACAAAGCTTATAGGTATTAAACTTTATTGATGAAGAGCTTGTTTCAACGTATTTTTGGACATGTTATCGCTTATCATTTGGTTGCACAAAGCGTCTTTCTCCACATTCATCGCATGGTGGAAGGCACTTTTATGTATAGATGACATTGACCCTTATATTGTTAATGTAGCACCTCCAACACTCACTTAGGAGGGAACTCGATTTACAGAATACCGAAATCAACGTTGGGATCAATACAAAGTTTGTTAAGGAGATCTTGGGTTTTAGTGATTTTAAAATAAAAAAGTGAATAGAATTAGGGTCAATGGTAATCAGGTTGTGCGACCATGAGATGGATATGTGTGCTGATGTGGGGGGGGGGGGAACTTGCTTGTGAAAATGCGTCGAGTGATAACACATGTCCATAGCGTAAAGGTCTATTAGGTGTAGATATTCTATACATTCAATTACTTCATTCTTGTATTACTTTTAACCATTTTCATGCTTATTATAACATTTAATTTTTACATTAAAATAATATCATATGTACATGTTTACCGTGGATGAAAACACGTGTCGGTTATCTTTTGGTAAAATGTACTAAGCTTCTGGGCATTAACCTTATCGATGTAAAGCTTGTTTCAACTTATTTATTGCACATGTTATCGCTTATCATTTAGTTGCACAAAGGGTCTTCTCCCATTCATTGCATGATGGAAAGCACTAGTTTATGCATAGATTACGTATACCTTTAATATTGTTAGTGTAGCACCTCCAACATTTACGTGGGAATGGATTTGTAAACATTATGTATTTAATAAACTAGTGTGTATTCATCAACGCACGTTGCACGTGGGATCAGGCTCGAAAAAACCTTCCGGTTGCGGTTGCTAACCCAAATGGTAGCCATGCCAAAACAACCGATATCATTATTATCATCAGAGCCCGACATAGTACCACATGTAAAAAAAAGAACAACGTAAATGAATATGCGTTCGACAAAAGGATGCATCAGGTCAGATGAGTGCGGGTAAGTCTCGGATAAGCCAAGGTTATCATCACCAACATCTTTCCTAACAACATGCAAAACCCAAATCATCAACATCTAAATGAATATCATGCTAAAAGTCTAAGATGACAAATACTCATCATCTTCGACATAATGAAGCATCAAACATCAAAGCTTCAAATGAGAAAAACCCAGGTGCATGAGGTACTTAACATAAATGAATATGCGTTCAACAAAAGGATGCACCTGGGTTTATATATATATATATATGTGTGTGTGTGTGTGTGTGTGTATGTATATATATTGTATGTATGTATGTATGTATGTATATATATATGCATGTATATATTTATGTATATATATATATATATGTATATATATATATATGTATGTATATATATATGTATATATATATGTATGTATATGTATATATGTATATATTATGTATATATATATGTGTGTATATATATATGTTATATATATGTATATAATATGTCTATATATGTATATATGTATATGTATATATATGTCTATATATGAATATATATATAATATTATATATATATATATATATCTATATAATATATATATATATATATATATATATATATATAATATATATATATAGGTATATATGTATGCATGGGGTCTGGTTCATTGCAAGACTCCGTTTTTAATAAGAATTGTAAGAACCTTTACCGGCCATTGATTAAATTAATGTGTGGTTGAGATTAAATGGTATAAATTTAATTTGACAATTTAAACAAATGTGTAGTTATATATAAAAGGATAGTAGCGTAATTTTACACTTATTCTGTGTATGGAAATTGATTTATTTTGAGAAGGAAACTGTGAAATCCTCAAATGTAATTTTACACTTATTCTGTGTATGGAAACTGATTTATTCTGTGTATGTAGACATTACAAAAGCATCGCCTCTGTAAAATTGTGTTGAGATAGTCGGAAGAAAGGAAATTCAACATCGATAGTGTATTGAGGTATGTTATTTTTACTAATAGATGTCGTTTATCGTCTGAAGGTTTAGGTATGAACTCGAAATATGGTTTGATTGTACATGCAATACTGTCAGGTGTTAATTTAGTGTTAATTAGTCTTAATTTCAAAGTATAATAATAGAATCTGGTATAGTTGTTTAATTTGGGGGTTTGTAGAGATTCAAAATATGGATGATTGAATGTTCTTATAATTAGGTTTTGAGTGTAACAAGTGTTGATATAAAAATCGATTTACAAGTTTGGGGATTAACCCCATGATGTTAATTTGGCGAGTCAGAATGTTTGTTATTTAAGGCTAATTTAGTATGGGTAAACATTCGATGGGGAAAAGAAATGGTAAGGTTTATGAATAACCTAAGTTTTATGTAGAAGGCGTATCATTAAACTTTTATTTAAGGCTAATTTACGTATGGGTAAACATTCAATGGGGAAAAGAAATTGGTAAGGTTTATGAATAACCTAAGTTTTATGTAGAAGGCGTATCATTAAACTTTTGTAGTATACACAGACCCCTGAGAATGTATTCGATATAACGGATTTAAGCAACATTTTAGCAAATAAGGGCCTTGATGTACAAAATGATCTTATACCATATTGAAATTGTTAATAACATTATTAACTGTAATGAATCTATGAATGCTATTGTTAAATTGTTTTGTGTTGAATGTAAGATTTTACATATACGAAAATATTATGTAGTCAATGAAACTATTCTTTGAAATAAGGTTGAACCATTGTACTTATAAGTACTTGTATGTTGGTAAATATTATGTAGTCAACGAAAATTGTACAAGATGTAGGTAAATATTGAGTGCAAAACTAACTGTTATTGTTTATAACATTGAAAGTAAAGTTAAAACCTTATTGGCCCATTATACGTAATAGTAATTACCGCTTAATACTTGATGACTAATCATATAGGTTGATGATTGGCATTGTTGAACATGAGTGGTGGCATATGTGTGTTGGTGTACTGGGGTGTTTATTTAGAAAAAGAAAAAAACTAAGTGTTGATGTGTAATTGAGGTGTTCTATGATTTAGGATATTTTGTTCGGTGGAATGCGTGGCTATTAATGATGTCGTCAAGTAAGATTTTATGCTATTCTTTTAAGTAAAAACAGCATAACATTTCTATAACTATAATGTATACGCTTATGTCGTTTTATGTGTGTGTAGAAAGAAGAAGTGAATGCATAGCACATAAATCATCTTTTAGCTGATTTACGAACGACGCTTCAAATCCAGTTGGTATCGATGATCCAAAAGAAACTATATGTTGGATGTCCTTGAAGGTTAAAAAGATGAGTAAAAGTCCCTAGAATAAAAAGACTCACCATGTGGCTTACTAGACTTGTTACAAAAATGTACTTATGAGTAACAACGTCTTGAATTTTTTTATTGTGATAATCTTACATCAAAATTAGATCTTTCAATATATAATTGGTACATACATAACACGTCTCCTCGAGTATCAAAAATGGTACCACAAATAGGTTTATATTGGTTGGGAACAATAGGATTCCAATACTTTGTACCTTTGGGTGAGTGAAAAAAATTACTACAGATTGATTTCTCCATCGCTTCATCATTCTGTCTAAAAATATCAACACTACGAAAAAACAATTAACTCCAATCAAATTTCTAGTAACATATTTACATATACATAAAAATTACATATAACTATATTGTGATAGAAATATCGCTCAAAATCTAACATAATATAAACATAAATTAAATAAGGATTAAATTACAAATTATGAATCATTAGAATGCATAATATACAAGTAAAAAATAACATGTGTAGATCTACTTTTGTTTTAGACATAGAAAGACCCCTCGGAATAAATTAGAAAATTTGATTCAATCATCATTTAGCAAAAGATGGTCCCCAATCTTCAAAATGATGATCTATAAAATTGATATAGTTAAGAACATCCTTCTATATAATTGATGCAGTGAATGTTGTTTTAATAAATTTTTATGTTGCTATTTCAGTTTTACATATATGAAAATATAAGTAATCACCGCTTAAACTTTGATAACTAATCATGTACTTATTAAAAAAATGATACATACAAACAACATAAATGCCTTCATAGTTATTTGATGGCTTCTTTATTAAAACATTACCAGATTGATTGGAAGAATCATCAACATTTATTGACAACAAATCAAAGGTTTGGTGTTTCATATTCAAACGATCCTTAAAGAAATGGTGATGTTCAGCAACTTCTGGAAAACCATATACATAAGTTAAAATACTAATAACTGCACAAATTAACAAGAGAACAAATGCCATGTGATCTTTAGTAAAAATAAAAAAAAAGTATATAATTCTACAAAAACAAACTTTATATTCTATTTTACATATTCCTTTAACATAAAAAAATTATATGATATTCCAAAATGTTAGAAAACAAACATAAAAGAAATGTGGAATTAAAAATAATAAGGAATACAAGAATGAAAAAAAACAAATTATACAAAACAGTCCTAGAAGCTTTTAAACATATTTTGATTAACTACTTCTACTAATTGTTAACAAAAATCATTACAAAAGAATATGGGTTGAACTTTGAGTAGTAAAATTTCATAGTATTTATATGTAATCATGATACAACAGAATCATAATACTTAAAAACATAAAAATAAATACTAATTCAGATCAAACAATAACATACCATATCAAAACCTAAAAATAAAACAATTACAAACAAAAATTAGGCAGGAAACAAGAAAAATAAAAAAAGATTTCTTATTGAACAACTAACGTTCTTTCATAATGATCATAAATATAACTAATCTTGATTCAAAGAACAATTCCTAGCATCTTGGTAAGTGAGAGCATGACAATAACACTTCCTCCTCTGTTCATTACGTACTCCATCGTTACCTCCTTCATCAGGGAAAACGTCGTTCAAATTTCGCTCAAGATGATTTAGGTTTGATTCATCGACAACAACATCCAATATCGTATCCTCATGATATATGCGCACTCTTATAGATGCGATCAAAATACAAAAAAAACTGAACTTGAAAAGAGCACTAAGATAATAAAAAAATCACATGTAATCAATGTTTAATAATTATGACAATTGTATAACTTGCTATATTAAGTATGGTGCATTAAAGAATGAAATAAATCCATAAAATAAAAGACTAAATTACCCCTGTTGAATTAAATAAAAAAATTTAATTCGAAAATAATCAATGGTTAGTATGAGTTTTCGGAGTTCTCGCCTTTACAAGTTCTGTAATGATCCTGACCCTGTATAATGTATATGTATATATACATATATTATAATATATATATTATATATATATATATGTATATAGATGTATACATACATATATACATATATATATATATATATATATATGTGTGTATATAAATGTATACATACATATATATATATATATATATATGTGTATAGAGAGTATACATACATATATACATATATATATGTGTATATAGATGTATACATACATATATACATATATATATGTGTATAGATGTATACATACATATATATATATATATATGTATAGTATATAGATGTATATATATATGTATATATATTTATATAGATGCATATATATAATACATATACACACACACATACACACACATATATATATATATGTATATAGTCTTAAGCTATGCAGAAATAAAGAATTTATCCTATAAAAGAATTACTTTAAAAGATGAGAGGGTCAAGGAGTGATCAATTTGTGGTGATTTAGGAAAGCCTATGTTTTCGTTAGAATAAGAGAATAAGAGGGACTCAACCGGATAAGCTATAAACATGCCGTTTTGTTGTCATAGTATCAACATTAGTAGGTCAACCATATATCCCGTCCTTCGGCCAAGACCTATCTGAAGTCGTTAACCGGTCAACACACATGTATATATGTGTGTGTATATATGTTCTTTATTTTTACTCTTTATCTTTATTTCCTTTATTTTAACCATAACAAACACGAACTAAAAGCAAAAAATAAACGTATGAGGTAGAATGAAAACGATTACAGTTTGAGAGGACCATAAGTTGGAATGGAACCAAACCAATTCCTCACAAACATTGCACTAACCAACAACCACATGCTTACAGGAATGCATCCTTCTCTAACAGCTTCAATACATCGCTCTGGTCATTCAGTTTTGCAACATCAATAGGGGTCTTGCCATCCATGTTTTGTAGTGTTCTGCAAGAAACCCGACAAACACAAATAGGTCAATTCCAAAATCATTCGTATGCCTCCTTCCTTCTGCACACTAATGACCGGTCTAGAAGTGGCAATTTTAACTAATTTTTGCAGCAAAGTGCAACTTTTGCAGCACAATACAAGTGTTCTGAATATGACAATTCTAGCAGGACAAGGTGCAACTTTTGCAGCACAAAGTACACGGTCTTAGCCGATATATTTAGTTAGGATATTATTTATTTAAATTAGTAGTTATCTCATGGAATTGTATTGTTATTATGATTCCTAAATTAAAGGTAGGATAACATTGTATTGTTCCCTATATAAAGGATCCTTGTTTTCAATAAAGATCATCAAAAATATTCAGTCATAAACTCTTTTATGGTATCAGAGCACGGCTCTTGATCACCTTTGATTTCGATCCCTTTTTTCTTTTCCGATCAGACTTCCCCTCTGATCTTCTATTCCCTTTTTTTTCCAGCCCTTACCTGCCTCTCTTCACCCGTAAATCATGACTAAAACAGATGAACAGCCTGCTTCCTCTTCCAATCCGAAAACCCCTGCCCTCCATCCTGCCTATTCGGTCACCAATATCTAGTCTAAAATCCGAACCTTGGACGGTACCTCCGTTACATACTCCTCATGGGTAAAGCTCTTCAAGTTTCAAGATGTAGCCTATCGTGTCGTCAATCATATTGATGACTCTGCACCTCCTGAACCAAAAGACCCTACTTATGATACCTGGAAAGAATTGGATGCCTTAGTCTCCCAATGGATATACAACACCGTGTCTGATGATCTCCTCACCAGGATCCTTGATACCGAGGCTTCGGCTCGGTCCACTTGGCGAAATTGAAAGAAAAGATTTTTCTTAGTAGTAAACAAGCAAAGGCTGCTACACTTGAAACCCGGTTTGTTAACCTCACTTTATCTGATTGCAGCTCTCTTGATGACTATTGTAAGCAGTTGAAGGATCTTGCAAATCAACTCAGCGATGTCGATCACCCGATCACTGAATCACGGCTGGTTGTACAACTGGTCCGCGGCCTTTTCAAGAATTCGACGCCACCGCTACCCTTATCAACTCACAAAAAGCAGATTGGGACCTTGCCAGATGTATGTTGCAGGATGAGGTCCTTCGACAGGCCGCACGACAACCACAGACGCCAGCCGTCATGGTCCATCGCCTCTTCAGCTTCGTCTTTGCCCCGACAGGTACAATCCTCTCCCTCACTGGATTCGTCTAATTCTGCTAACACTACCCAAACATCTTATCGGGGACAAGGACGGGGGCGTGGCGGCCAAAATTACCGGAGTAGAGGAGGTCGTGGCCGCGGGTACAGGGAAATCCCACAAACCATTGGGCCTTTCAACAAAATTCCTACCCCCAATGGGCTTGGTGGAATACTCCACCTTGCCCCTACCCTACCAAACTAATTGGCGGCCCACTCACCCACCACCCACACCATCAGCCCAGTATGCAGGATACCTAGGCCCAACTCCCTTCAGCCCACCTCTTACATGCTTCAATGCTTTATGTCCATCCGATCTAAGTGTTGCTTTCAACACCATGCACCTTGCTTACACGGATCCAAATTTTATCATGGACACAAGACCTGAACGTCATGTCACTGACATGCCAAGTATGATTCACCACCCACATCTTTTTCCTGTTAACACTAAACTTTTAGTCGGCAATGGACATCACCTACCAATTGAGGATTCGGGCACCGGTTATCTTCCTATACAAAACCGAACCTAAATTTTACCCAATATTTTATATAGCCCACATATTATTTGAAATTTGTTGTCTGTCCGTTGTTTTACCTGTGATAATAATGTTTCCATAGAATTTGATCCTTTTGGTTTTTCCTTGAAGGATCTCAAAACAGGGCGGCTCCTTTCACGCCACAATAGTACCGGCGACCTTTATCTTGTCACTCCACCAGTCCTCCCTTCTCAAGCTTTCTTCATCACTTCTGCTGCATTACCTTGGCATGACCGTCTCGGGCATCCTGGCAAACAAGTTTTTGACATATTATCTAGAAATTTTGGTTTACCATGTAACTTGAATAAAATTTCCATTGTTTGCAATTCTTGTCAGTTATCTAATAGTAAACATTTACCATTTTTTGAATCAGATTCTTTTACATTTGCTCCCTTTGATATTATATATTGTGACCTATGGACATCACCTATTCCTGGTTAAACAGGTTACAAATATTACATGGTTCTAATAGAACTTCTCCAATTTCATGTGGGTCTATCCTTTAAAATACAAATCTGAAACCCTTACCACTTTCACTAAATTCCATCGCCTCATAGCCACCCAGTTTAACCGATGCATTAAAACTTTCTAGTGTGATTTGGGGGGTGAATTTGACAACAATGCCTTTAAAGCATTTGCTCACCAACACGGTCTTTTGTTTCGCTTTTCGTGTCCACATACCTCTTCCCAAAACGACCGTGCTGAATGCATGATTCGTCACCTTAATGATATCATACATTCCTTGCTCATTCACGCCCATTACCACCCTCCTTTTGGGTAGAGGCTCTTCATTCTGCCGTTTACCTTCACAACATCCTTCCAACCAAACGATTAAATTTTTTCACACCCACCTACGCCTTATATCTTCGTCACCCAACCTATGATCACTTGTGCGTGTTTGGATGTGCATGTTATCCAAACACTTCTGCCACCCAGCCTCATAAATTACATGCCCGATCTGTTTGATGTATCTTTCTTGGATACCCCCCTGATTTTCGCGGGTACAGGTGTTTTGATCCTACCACAGGAAAAGTCATTATCTCCCGTCATGTTCAGTTTGATGAAGCCATTTTCCCTACACCATTCCAACTCCCAAACCTGCTTATTCTTTTTTGGATGACATTATTCTACCTGGTTTTACCTTCTCTCAGCAAAAACCCTCTATCTCCATGTTACATTCCACCTCCCCTTACGCCAAAACCTATTCCCGACGCCCAAAACCACCACCACCCGTCCCCACTCCACCTGCAGCCACATCAACAGCTGCTGCCACGTCCACAGCGTCGGCTGCCACGTCAACCCCTACACACACCGTCCCAACCCCACCGACAAATACCCACCCCATGACCACTCGTTCCAAATCTCATCATACACATGTCTCCACTACCTTGTCCCCCGTTCCAAAATCTTATGCTTCCGTTTTTGCTGACCCTTATTGGTTGAATGCCATGCAGGCTGAGTTTAGGGCCTTACAACAAAATGATACGTGGGAACTTGTACCTCGACCCACTGATCGCCCGGTGATCCGTTGCATGTGGCTCTTTCGTCACAAATTTAAATCAGACGAATCATTACAACGTTATAAAGCCCGTCTTGTCGTTAATGGGAAATCCCAAACTGTTGGGATTGATTGTGAGGACACTTTAAGTTCGGTTGTAAAACCGGCCACCATCCGCACTGTTCTTTCTTTGCGGTTTCTCACGCATGGCCGATTCATCAGTTGGACGTTAAAAATGCTTTTCTTCATGGTCATTTGAACGAAACTGTTTATATGCATCAGCCTCCGGGTTTGTGGATAGGAGATTCCTAATTTTGTTTGCAGATTGAAGAAGTCCCTTTACGGACTTAAACAGACTCCTCGTGCATGGTACACCAGATTTGTAACTTATATATTATCACAGGGTTTACCAGCAATGTTTGTGACAACTCATTGTTTGTCTTGTCTCGCGGTTCTCAGACCGCATACCTGCTACTTTATGTGGATGATATTGTTTTGACAGCATCTTCAGATGAATTATTACAGGACATTATTCACATGTTATCTCGGGAATTTGCCATGATAGACTTAGCTCCTTACATCATTTTTTGGGCATAAAGGTCACACGTACTTCTACTGGCTTATTTTTGGATCAAACACAATATGCAAAAGACATTCTTTCTCGTGTTGCTATGTCTTCTTGCAAACCATGCACTACTCCTGTTGATTTATCCGCTAAATTAAGTGCAACAGATTGTTCTCTGTTTCATGATCCGACTCTATATCGTCGCCTTGCCGGAGCTCTACAGTACTTAACTTTCACATGTCCCGACATTTGTTATGCTTTGTTATGCATGCTCCTCGTGATCCTCATTATGCCTTTCTTAAGCGACTTCTGAGATATGTCCAAGGCACACTCGATTATGGACTTCGTATTACCAAAACGAATACACATTCATTGGTGGCATATTCTGATGCAGATTGGGGCGGTTGCCCGGACTCTCGTAAGTCCACTAGTGGCTATTGTGTTTTCCTTGGAGATAATTTAATTTCGTGATCTTCCAAGCGTCAACCAACTATCTCCTGGTCAAGTGCTGAGGCTGAGTATAAAAGAGTAGCTAATGTTGTTGCAGAAGGTACTTGGCTTCGGAATCTCCTCCTGGAGTTACGACTCCCACTACAGCAGGCTTCTATCGTGTACTGTGATAACTTTCTGCTGTGTATATGTCTGACAATCCGGTTCAACATCAGCGAACTAAGCACATCGAGATTGACATTCATTTTGTTCGTGAAAAAGTTCGCATTGGCCAGATTCGCATGATTCATGTGCCATCTTCTCTTCAATATGCATACATATATACCAAGGGACTTCCTCGCCAGTTATTTTAGTTATTTCGGTCTAGCTTGAGCGTTTTTCCTACGCCCGCTTACACTGCGGGGGAGTCTTAGCCGATATATTTAGTTAGGATATATTTATTTAAATTAGCAGTTATCTCATGGAATTGTATTGTTGTTATGATTCCTAAATTAAAGGTAGGATAACATTGTATTGTTCCTTATATAAAGTGTTGAATCAAGAAGAAGACTAATGCAACCAAAACTATGTCACTTAAGTTATTTTGGTGCTGCATGCAAAAGGCTTCCGAAGCTTAACATGGAACATCCGAAGGTTGTAGAGTTCTTCCGAAGACAAAGTAAAAGATCAACTTCCGAAGAGAGAACTCCACTTCCGAAGACAAGTGCATACTTCCGAAGTTCAAGTCTTAGAAGAATAAAGTAAAGACCACTTCCAAAGTATGATGAAAAGAAGAAGTTTCCAAGCCTTGGAAGAAGCAGCCTCTTCCGAAGTATAAGTGGCTTCAGAAGTACTTACTCTTCCGAAGCCATTTAACCTTCAGAAGACACTGCTATGAACCAGTGGACACAAGTATGGTCTCTGACACTCCGCTGCAGACTTCTGATACAGCATGGCTTCTTCCTAAAGAGCCATGTTGTTGACCATACTTTATTCCACTATTTACCTTTTTATGATAGTGCATGTTACCAACTTTAGTTGTGACAAAAGGTAAGTCAGGGACATGTCCTGACTACCATATCTCAGATAAGACTTTATTCGAGATACCTTAAGCTATAGTCTTGTAATATAGGCTTTAGCTAAAGGATCCCAAGCTGGTATCAAAGTATATCCGCTGTAGATAGTATTATATATAGGTTCTCCTTGTAACTCATTGTAACACATCATCTGCTTGTAAGAGTCTTGTATTTTGAGTTGAGAATCAATATATAAAAGTATCTTGAAAATTATCTTTCTGTGTTCTTTATTACTTTCTATATTGTGATCAACTCTTATTGATTCTTCTTTTACCCGAGTGTTGTTGTAGGTGAGTTTGAGAGAAAACATTGTGTTTAAGTGACAAACACCGATCTTGCATAAAGGGATCCTTGTTTTCAATAAAGATCATCAGAAAATATTCAGCCATAAACTCTTTTACATGATACCCTGAAATCACTGACCATCTTGGAACTGGGAAAATAATATCTGAGAAGAAAATTTTGCATAATGTGTAGAGATTAATGAAAAGGCTGATGCAACCTAAACATCTTTAGTCTTTCCTGCATGCTACACAAGTGCATTGAAGTGGAATGCTTTGGATATTTCACATGTGCAACAGAAATACTCTAAGTGTGAAATCTTCCAAAGCCAAGACCAACATCTTCCGAAGCAAAGATGAAGTCTTCCGAAGCCTCAGAGACAAAGTCTTCCGAAGCTTCAAGTTCATGAAGACAGATTTCTTCCGAAGAGTTTTAGTAACATGCTTTATCTGATGTACTGTTCCATAAAGCTGGACACCTTTCCACTGCAACTCTGCAAGTCACCAATTAACATGGTTTGGTGAAAAGGTCCATGCTTTTGGTAACTGTACATTGAGGTCTTGAGTCTGTAACTTTCTATTTTATGTACTTTATCCTTTTTGTAATAGATAAGGATGTGAGCTATGGCATGTCATATTCACTAGTCAAAGGCAATCTGTCTTTTGACTCTACAATTGATTTTATGTGTGTCTAGTCAATTGTATCCACCTAGCTTTCAAAGTATAGCCGGCTGTAGGATGTTGTATAAGTATCTCATGTTCTTGTATCTTTTATTAATGCTTTGTAACACTTGTAATAAAACATAGAGAAAGCAATATACTGCATTTTTGAAAACCAAACACTTGTGCTCTTTGTGTTCTGACTCATATATTACGTGTGTTCTTAGTGTCATCACTTGGTTAATCCAGTTTACTGTTTGATCTAAGTTTAGTTTATCTCCTCTTTGTGTTGTTGTGTTGTAACTCATACCCTTCAACGATCCTGCATTTGGTATCAAAGCATTCCAGGCTCTTGATATAAGATCTCACCATCTTTAGATCCCTCACACACACAAATACTAAACTTTTCAAATGGCAGCCATTTCCAAAAATGATATGGAAACTGGAACCATGAACAAGTCCCCACTGATCACTCTTGATGAGTTTGACACCTGGTGTTTAAGAATGGAAGGTTTCATCAGGTCTCTTGATTCAAGAATGTGGGAGTGTATTGAGAATGGACCTTTCATACCCAGCACACCTTCTGCTACTGGTGCTGGTATGATCCCCAAAGATGTGGCTAACTACTCTGATGAAGATAGGAAGAGAGTAGAGATACCATGACAGCTCTTCAAACTGCCCTTCCAAACTCTATATACAGAGGTTTCAAGAAGTGCAAAACAGTCAAGCAGCTGTGGGATGCATTGAAACTGATGTATGACGGTTCTTCTGAAGCCAAGGAGAACAAGAAGGATCTCCTGAAGCAGCATTTTGAAAACTTCACCTTCAAAACAGGTGAAACCATGACTCAGCAGTACTTCAGGTATGTTGAGATAGTGGATCCCTAGTGGATGGAGGAGTTTCTCTTGAAAACAGAGACATTGTAAGGAAGTTCATGTCCTCACTTCCTAGGCAGTGGACACACTACTGTGTGGTGATCAAGAGAACTGAATATCTCAAAACTCTTACTCTGACTGAGTTATATGGGATTCTCAGTGGCTACCAAATGGAGATGAACATTCAAGGTTCCTCTGGAAACTCCAACAATCAAATGGGTTCAGCCCTACATGTGGTTGAAAGTGACAACATAGAACCCAAACATCATCTCTTATGCTACCCTGACAACTCACCCAAAGGTCCTTTCATCACCTTCCCAGAGACACCAAAGGAGAACTACACTCAAGGAAGCCCATTCCAAGAGACAAGCTCTTCTCAAGCTTTTGTGTCTTCTGATGAAAGCTGTGGCAACTCTTTTTTCACTCTTGAAGACCTGGACTGTATCCATCTAGATGATCTGGAATACATGGAAATAGTCCAGCAGATGGCTCTTCTCACTCACAGAGCCAAGAAGTTCTACAAGAGGACTGGAAGGAAGTTTCCAAGCAATGCAACAAGTGGAAAGTTTAGACTGGACAAAGGCAAAGTCAAGTGTTACAACTGTAACCTGATGGGCCACTTTGCTAGAGAGTGTAAGGCACCTAAAACAAATGGTGGCCAAACACAATCCAGACCAAACTACACTAACAAAGCTCTCCATAATGAGAAGTCAAAGCAGCAAGCTGCTGTTGCTGTTGAAGAAGGAGGCTTTAACTGGAGCTTTCAGGTTGAAGATACCTCTCCAAACCAAGCACTGATGATAGATCATGACGAAGCCAAGGTATTGGAACATCTCTGTACTCCTGAATGCATTGCTAAAGTTAACAGGTACAGGTCCTATAACTTAGAACTGAGATCTGATATTCAGTCCTTAAATATTTTAAAATCTGATTTTAGAAAGTCTGAAAATGATTATAAGCTGAAAATAGAGGACTTAGAGAAAACCATTTTAGTTCTAAAACATGAACACACAGATTTTAGGACTCAAATTAAAGATCTCATAACCAAGTTAACTGAGTGCCACGCTGAGCTTGTGATCAGCAAAGCCAAGGCAGAAAATAGTGTTCTTGAAGAAGAGACCTTCAAGAACATGATATCCTCATCCCTACACAACAAATTTTGCTATCAAAATAGACAGGGACTGGGATCTAATGAGATAGCTCCTCCACACATGATCTTGTCAGTAAGATCTCCTAGGTGTGAAACTTGTGAAGATGAGCTTCCTCTCACAGATCCTATGAGTAAGGAGGATGAAGAAGAGATAGTGAAGAATCCCTCTACAAAGAGTGAAGAGGAGGATTCCAAGAAGGGCCACTATCCTTCTGAGGAGAAAGTGAAGACTGTGATGACCAAGTCCATGAGAAAGAACTTGATCAGAAAGAGCAAAAGAAAGGCAAGGAAGGCTCAAGAGATCAAGGCTACTTTTGACTCTAAGCAGAAACAAGTTTTTACTTCTGCAGGATTTAAAGTGGTAGGGACTGAAGTCATCAACCAAAACTCTGCTAAGAGTTCTGGTTCTTGCTCAACTCATCTCAGCAGCAAGAAGAAGACTGATCTGTTGTGTACCACTGCTGCACAGCCTGGTCCATCAAACTCCAAGCACAGTTCTCAGCCCAGAGGACTATCTCAGCATCTGCAAAGATGAAGGTGGAGAAGGGAAGTGACCAAAGACAGTCTTCCTCTCAAGACAAGGCTCTTGTGAAGAAGAAGATGAATTGTGTTATGTGTGACAGCACCACTCACATTGCAAAGGATTGTCCCTTCAATCCTAAAGGCACTGTCCATATGGTCAAAACAAAGGCTTCAAAGAGTTCTAAGAAGATTCAGGCTTCGGAAGGAAACCAGTTTCCTTCGGAAATTCCAAATCTAACAAGAAGGGAAGTGGAAAATTCTCTTCGGAAGAACATTTGGTCTCGGAAGAAAGGAGTTCTTCGAAGCACTGAAGTCTGCTACAGTGTTTGCAGAATCTTCCGAAGTTCAGTCATCAAAACTTCTGAATCTCCAAAAGTTTCTAAAGTTTTGAAGGTCAAGTCCAAGACTCCAAAGGTGGTATGGAACAATCCTGTGTCTCTGCATCAACTGCTGAAGCTGAATACATTGCTGCTGCAAGCTGCTGTGCTCAAGTACTTTGGATTCAAAATCAGATGCTGGACTATGGGTTAAACTTTAAGGAGACTCCCATTCACATAGACAACAACAGTGCTATCTCAATCACAGAGAACCCTGTGCAGCACTCAAGGACAAAGCACATCAATATCAGGTATCATTTAATAACAGATAACTATGAAAAGGGATTAATTAAACTAGTCAAGGTTCACACAGATGAACAATATGCTGATCTGTTTACAAAGGCTTTTGATGAACAGAGATTTAAATATCTTATATTAGCTATTGGGATGATAAACCTTGAGTAAGCTTTTCTTAAAACTAGTTCTTATTATTTCTTAAAATATGTGTGTCCTAAGTTGTCTAGTTCATCACTTTCATAAGCTCATGTTTTCTTTGGATGAAAAATTTCTTTTTGAAGACTTTCCTTAGATTTTTTAAAATTTCTGATACTTCGGAAGTTTTGTTTTTAACTTCGGAAGTAAATCATACCTTCAAATTAAATAACCGTCTAAGAAGTTTACCTTCGGAAGAGTTCAAAATTTATCTTCCGAAGCTTAAATATTTGTCTCAGACACTTACTAAATTTTAAGGACTATTTACTTCCGAAGCAAAATTAACTCTCGGAAGCTTTGTCTGTTTACACACAAAGCACTCAAGCTTTAATTTTTCTTTCGAATTCATTTTAGCTTTGGAAGCTTTTTGATTAAAACTTCCAAAGATAATTAACCTTTGGAAGTTTTTTGACTTTCAAAAAAACTACTTTTTGAGCAAAAAGTAAACTACTTTTTCAGAGGTGGGACCGACATTCAGATTTCAAAGTTTATCTTCTTTCATTAGACTTTATCTGAAATCCTTCTCACATATAAACCAATGGTTTCCCCCCTCTTTCTATCATCTGTTCTTCCTCCAAACCTAAAAACTCAAATTTCTCTCTGAAATTTCTTTCTTTCTTCTTCCTTCGTCCTTAAGCTACTTCAAAATGGCCAACCTTGCTCACAGAAATGATCCCAACTTTACCATGCAGCTACACAGACTTTGTTCTCAACAACTGATCACATCTAACAGAATTATACAAACAACTGAAACTATGCAAACTACTGAGAATGTTCTCAACAACTTATCACATCTCATAGAATGCTAAGTACAAGAACATAAAACTACTGAACTAAAACTACTGAAACTATAAACTACTGAAAGGTAAATTACAAGTACTAAAAAGGAAAACCATCACAACTACTGAAGTTAACAACTTCAGCTGTTGTAACAACTACTGATCACTCTAGTCTTCAGTCTTTGTTTTTCAGTAGAAATCTTCAGATCTTGTCTTTAGACTTTGTCTTCAGACCTTGTAATCAGCTGATGTCTTCAGCTGTTGTGATCTTCTTTAGCAGTTGTAATGTTTGTGGGACTGGAGGTTTTTTGATTAGGCTCATTGGTTCTTTTGGTCTAACAAACTCCTCCTGAACCAATGCAGCCAAAACCTCTAAGTTTATTGATGATCCCACTTATTCTTTGGCAGAAACACCCTCTTGATCAGCTTTAGAGGTAATCATGTAAGCACAGGCCAGGAAAAGGTTTCTAATCTTTTGATTAGCTAAGTGTGGAAGGGAACTCTGTCTTGGGGAAACTGGACACAGAGTCTTGTCCCAACCATGAAACCTAATTCCCATTGATGAGTCTGTAAGACTCTCTTGCATAGGCCTTAAGGAGAACAACTTGTTCCTCCTTGGTGAGTTCTTCTGCTTCTCCCTCAAAGAAGAACTCAGGCCATAATATTCAGACAGATACCTTACTGTCTTCCCATTCTTCAACTCAACAGTTGTGATCTCTCTGTATGCGAATTCATCTGGATGAGAGCCTTGTGCAATTGCTTCATTTGAGTCCTAGTAGACTAGAAACTAGCTACTCTGTAGAAATGGCCAACGATAGGGTTGTTTAGGCTGATGAAATCATTAGAAAGTGCTCGATAATATTGGAGGACCATGCCTTCGATATAGATTTGATACCCTTTGAGTTAGGAAGTTTCGACGTGATTGTGGGAATGGATTGGTTGTCGAACACGGAGCCGAGATTGTCTGTGGGGTAAAGTGGTATGAATCCCCATGCCAAACGAGGAGGTACTCAGAATTCAAGGAGAACGTCCGGGAAGAAACTTAAAGCTTATCTCCTACATGAAAGCACGCCGAAGTTTACGAAAACAGTGCTATGCTTTTCTGGCTCGTGGTAGAAAAGAAGGAAGAAGCGAGGAAACTGGTAGATATTCCAGTAGTACGGGACTACCCAGATGTATTTCCTGATGACTTGCCTGGTTTGCCTCCTCCACGACATGTGGAATTTCGTATAGAGTTGGTTCCTGGAGCTACACCAGTAGCAAAGACACTATACTGGTTAGCACCGTCTGAAATGCAAGAATTATCTACTCAGTTACAGGAACTACTTGAGAAGGGTTTTATTCGGCCGAGTCACTCACCATGGGGAGCACCAGTGTTATTTTACAAAAAGAAAGATAGGTCGTTCCGAATGTGTATCGATTTCCGTGAGTTGAACAAGTTAATTGTGAAGAATCAGTATCCTCTCCCCAGGATCGACGACCTGTTTGACCAACTACAAAGAGCTTCATATTTCTCCAAGATCGACCTTCATTCTAGATATCATCAACTAAAGGTTTTCGAGGAGGACATACCGAAAATAGCGTTTAGAACTCGTTATGGGCACTATGAGTTCTTGGTCATGCTATTTGTGCTGACTAACGCACTAGCTGTGTTTATGGACCTAATGAAAATATCCCTCTCGGTCTATGCCACCTAAATGGAAGAAAAATCTGGATCAAACCCTTTTTATCTTAACCTTAGGTTAATTTACTTCACCGAAAGGGAGCAAAATTGGTCGAACCCTTATTCTTATTAGTTTTTATTTTATTTTTGTTAGGTTTAAGTCTGACGAGAATAATATTCTACAACTAGCAATTCATTTATTTTCAAGCCGACCCATTTACTATCTATTATTTGATTGACTAATCTTTTATATTGGAATGGTTGAAGAGTCAAATGGTTTGGCAATTCCTCATGAGGGGATGAATCGAGAGAATTTTGAATTAGAGCTCTAGATTTTTGTTCATCCCTCGCCGTAATAGTATCTCGGGGTTTGCAACGATAAATTGGTATATCTACTATACGAACATTGACTAAAATATGTCTACGGTTAATTAATTGGCGAGCTCCCGAAATAGTCGGAGCCATACCCAACCGAAAAAGGATGTTATCCAGGCGCATTTCAAGTAATTGTAGTAAAACCTGACCTGTTGACCCCTTTAAACGCAATTTTTGTTTTTCTTCAAGACGAATACGATATTGGGATTTTTTTCCCGGAACGCGATTGGTTTCTAAGATCACTTCCAGCTCTGGGCCTTTTATTAGTTAGCCCTGGTAAAGCCCCCAGGCGACGTATTTTTTTGAAACGAGGACCTCGGTAACGCGACATAAAGACTCCTTCTTCTTAATTTCTATTTAATTATTAATTCTTATTGATGAAATTTCATTCTACAGAATAAACCTAAACTAAAAATGAACTAAATTCTAAATAAAGCCAAATTTACTAAACTGAAGTATTATTCTATTAAATAATAATGAGATTAGTTGGATAAATATACAGATCTTTCTATTCTATATATAGAAAAAATATAGAAAAAGAAAAGGATTCTTTTCGTGAGATAGTTGGAGATTCCTATAACATAATAAATCAATGGCTTTTGCGAAAAGAGGAAGACACTTTTTTTCAATATTCTTTGATTTCAAATATGCATTATCAATCATGTAAAACATCGAATAAAAATAAAATAAATAGAGAAAAGCCGACTCTCGGAATCGAACCGATGACCATCGCATTACAAATGCGATGCTCTAACCTCTGAGCTAAGCAGGCTCACATAACATAAATTCGACATGGGTAGGAATTCAATAAAATCTTAGAATCTTTGCTATTAACTATTTGAATTCTTGGCTATTCATATTATTCATAATGAATATGAATATATTAAAGAATAGAATATATAATTTCAAATAACTGTTAAATATTATAGAACATAATGATTAATCTAGCGATATAGAATTTTCATTTTTTTATCACGATTAATTTATCACGATACAATACTAAAAAAAAGAATCGATCGTTCAAGTATTCGGGGGAAAATGAGTGGAAGAGAGACAGATGTATAGGGTATGTATCCACCTATATTGAATTGCGGATACAGAAATGATAAAATCGTTTTTGATTGGATCGAATATGAACCTCCTGTAGAAGATGAAAGAAGAGAGACAAGAAATCAAAGACAAAGAGGAGAAAACACTTTTTCGAGACAGGAATCGACATCTATCTAATGAATTCTGTTGATACATGTATGTCCCTAGATCATGATATATGATGTAATAGATATTGTTTGGTATGATTAATGAAATGATATTAATAGTTTGTAGTTATAATGTTTAATGGTTCATTAATGAGTCGACATTGAATTGGTTAATTAGGTTAGTGATTGCTTGAATGATTACACATAATGTTTATTAATTAATACATTCAAACTTAACATAATGAAGTTCTCATGCGAATGGCTAATGCGAATGAACCATACGCATGAATAACTTCACAGACTGACTCAGTCGCACGACTGAACAGGAGACTGGATCAGTCGTATGATTGTAACATAAGATTGGCTCAGTCGCACGACTGAACACTCAGTCGTACGAATGAATCAACCGCATGGTTCAATCGCACGACTGAACCAGACTAATGGTTCAGTCGCACGATTGAATAATACCAACCTATAAATACAACTCAATCGTGGAAAAAGGACTCTCGATTAATTACGATTCCAGACGTACCCTAGCCGTCCAGAAAAACTCTCAATTCGTTCTCCAAGTTCATAGAACACATTAGATCGATTCCCAATCGATTTCTAACGTTAGTTTCAATTCTTGATTGATTCTTGTGTGTTCTCACTGATTGGATCGCCAATCAAATAGGATTCCGCACTATTTGATCTGGTTTACATTAATCTCTAGGTATTTCGGTCAAATACCAGGTCCTAACAAGTGGTATCAGAGCTATTGGCTCTTGATTAGTGTGATTCAATCAAGATTGATAAAAAGTTTGTGTTTTTGCACTAAAAACGCAATCTTTTGTGTCAAAAGTGATCTTGGACGTTCCCTGCTCATCAAAGTTTGGTTTCTATGGACTAGGCAATTCAACCTTGCGAAAGTTCGAATTTTTACGGCTAAAACACGTTTAACCTAGAAATTTTCGCATAACAGCAGCTTCAGTCGCACGAGTGAGCCATTGTCGACTGGACTCATTCGCACGACTGACTCATTCGTATTGCTAGTCGCACGATTGGACATAGTTCGTATCTCCATTCGTACGATTGAACCGTTCGGTCGCACGGTTCATACGCATCAGATTCATTCGCACGACTGAGCTAATCACTTAGTTCAGCCGCATGATTGAACCAGTCGTAGAGTTCATACGCACGACTGAGTGTTCATACGCACGCCTAGTCCATTCGCACCCTTTAGTCGGCCGACTCAAAATTGCTTATTAGACTTAAAGTTATTTACAATGGAAGATCAATTGTCAGCCTTACTACTGGGAAGGACTCTAGGATGCAGAACCTGCTGCTACTTGAGAGTGAGGTGGGTAATCATAATAAACCACAAAGCTTTTAACGTTAGATGAGTTTCCCCACTGGAAAAAATGTTTTGAGATCTACCTCAATGGAGTGGATCCGAATCTATGGGAGGCCATCGAGATTGGATATAGTACACCGGTGGAGCCGATGGAGTAAAGTTAACCTTAGGAGGGATGACAGACGGCAGAAAGTCAAATATAATGCAGAGAAGAGGGTCTATGCATTGATTACACAGTCTATCCCTAAAGAGATATTCCACCAGTACTCAGAGAATAAGCAGTCCAATAAACTATGGGATGAGCTAGAGAAGAGGTACGACGGGAATGCCTCGTTGAAGGCAATCAAGGCTAAGGAGTTAAAGAAGGAATTAGACAACTTCTCATCGATGGAAAACGAGAGTTTGGACGATGTTATAGATAGATTCTACCATCTGATGAGTGAACTGCATACACATGGGGTGGCTACTACCATGGAAGAGAAAGTTAATAATTTTGCAGACGGATTGCCTGAAAAATGGGTTTCATTCGTGTCTAATCTTAGACAGAATGGAATGCTGTCAAAACTGGATATTAATGACTTCATTTTTAAGTTACGAGAGAATCACTAGAATGAAGTACAGAGCTCAGAAGTCTACGTACAATCAAAATCCAGCTTTATACAATGCCACTCCTCAAGCTAAGACATCTGGAGCACCCCTCCAGACTGCATTTGTGTCTAGCTCATCGAGTCCTACACATGCACCTCTTCAGGTTCAGAAATGTCAGGGTCTTCTTCTACATTGGATCTGAAGCAAATGCTACTAGACTGAAGACCGAGAACCTCGGTAATATGACTGTGGAAGTAGCTCGGGAGAACATGGATCTATTAGCAGCAATGGTCCATTCCTATGATGAACTGTTGCTGGAAAGATTGGAAACTGCCATCTGGCAGACGAGGACTACGAGCAGGTGGACGAAAGGAGCTTGAGAGAATGGACATAATGTGGGCCTAGCAAGTGCTGTTGGAGGGCGAAGAAGTTTGTGAAAAAGACTGGACAGAACTTGGTGCTAAAGAAGACTGGGAATGGGAACCCGTTCTCATCCTTCACTCATCTAGACAAGCAAACTACCAGTTCTACTTCCTCAAACAAGGACTCAAAAGCCTGACTGCTCATGATGATGAAGGACAGGATTGGAGTTTAGGTTTGTCTCACCAGGGGAATCAAACATTGCCAATATAAAAGATATTGACAGTGATTCCGCTAGTGAAGTAGATCTAGCAGTTGAGATAGCATGTCACATAGTGAAGAAGCAATTGCAACCGAGGTCAGTTACAAGCCAAAAGTGGAGACTACCATGTCACAGACAGAAAAGACAGAAGCAAAAGAATCAGAATCATCTGATACTGCATTGGTGGCAAACGCTTCTGAATCTGCTCAGGTAAGTACTACTGACATAATGTTTAATAATCATGCTTGTTCTGATTGTGATGCCTTTAGGAATAGCATAGATGCTAAATTTGCTAGGTTATTAGATCATAATGATAACTTGATAAAAGATTTGCATCTATGCACTGAGGCTAATAGGGTACTAAAACAAAATGAGCTCAGTTATAAAGAAAAGATAGACCTTTTGACTAAACAGCTTAGGGAAACCGAAGTAGTTTCCTTTAATCAAGCTAATGACATTAGGTATTATCTAAACTCCCTAGAAGACACTAAGAAACAAAAGGCAGTTCTAGAAGTAGAAGTAAATTCACTAAAACAGAAACTGCATAGTTGGACTAGTCGTCGCACATAGTCCAACACTTAGTAAAAGAAAGGAAAACGGGGAGGGACTGGGTTATAAAGTGGTTCCGCCACCACCTGAGACTTGATGAACACTAAAACTAGACCTTTAAGTAGTAATCCCATCAAGGATCATGTAGTGTCTACTCCTCTTGTTAGTGATCCAGATTCCTTATGTCATCTATTGACACTGGAAACAAACAAAAGGAGACCACTTCAAAGGCAAAGGGTAAATTGCCTTGTGTTAATCTGGAAAAGAATTTGAAAAGATTAACTTAAGTCAGGTTCTAACAAAGTCAAATTAGAACCAAAAAAGGGCTTCTAAGGATAATCTTTCACATACTTCAAGTCAAAGACCAATTAACCAAAAAGAAAAGGATGTCAAACAGGTTAAATCAGTTAATTTTGTTAAACCAGTAAACACATCAAAAGAACCAGAGTCAAAACCTAAAGTGAGTGATATTACTAGAGTGTCACACACGTCTTCACAAAGAAAGTTTAATCATAAAGTTGATAGCAGGCGCGTGCTACAACTGTGGAGAATGTGGACACATTGCTTCCTACTGTACTTATTATCAGACACCTAGGAAGAAGATTGAACTTCAAACTCAAACCTAAGTCTTCTAAGAGGAGCTCTTTAACTCCACCTAGAAGACTAGTGAACAGAAAGTTCAATCCGTGAGCCAGTCGACTGTGTATCACAAACATGCATTGCACAAATCTGGCTATGGAAAGAAAAGTCAACCTCTTTGGCTGATAATGATGACAAGAAGGAACCTGAGCTACCCTCACCTTCTAAGGGTCAATGGGTTGAATTTCTGATGTGTGATGCCTCTGGGAAACCCAAGCCAGTAAAGGCTTGGGTTCCTAACCTAAACTAATCCTTTACCTTGTATGTGCAAGTTGTTCAATACAGTGCTAAAACTAACGCGTGGATAGTAGACAGCGGAGCATCCAGGCACATGACAGGAAACAGAGCCCTTTTATCAAATGTCAAACAAATAAAAGGAGGGCATGTTTCGTTTGCTGGAAACAAGGGAGGATATATCACAGCTCAGGGAGAAGTTGGAAATCAGAAAGTTAAGTTTGATAGGGTGAACTACGTCCAGCAACTTCAAAACAACTTACTCTCTGTTTCACAAATATGTGATAAGGAATTTAAGTCATCTTCGACAACAAGAAGTGTTATGTACTGAAGAAAGACTACGTGATCCCAGAGGACCAAGTTTTGATGACTGCTTCAAGATATAAAGATTTTTATGTCTTGGATCTATCAACAACTTCTACAATGGATCATGAGGTTTAGTGTTTTCTATCAAAAGCTACTGAAAAAGACTCCATCTCCTGGCATAGGAGAATGGGACACATCAGTCAAAGGAAGATGAATCACTTGATTCAGAAGGATCTGGTGAGAGGTGTAAATGTCAAGAACTTTCAGCTTCCTGATTTCTGTATAGCTTGCAAGAAAGGTAAACAAACAAAGAAGTCTCATAGGAAAAGAAAGTTAATTCAATAGACCTCCTCTTGAACTTCTACACATGGATCTGTTCGGTCCAGTCAGTACAAAGAGCATTGCAGGCGACCTGTACTGTTTTGTGGTCACCGATGACTACTCAAGGTTCACTTGGGTAATGTTTCTGAAATCCAAATCAGAAACATTTGAATCATTCAAGGAGTTGGTAACCACACTGGAATCTCTCTACAAGCTGAAAGTTAGACAAGTACGCTCAGACAACGGAACGGAATTCAAGAACCATTGGATGGAGGAATACTGCAAGGAAAAGGGGATTGTGCATCAATTCACTTCTGCTTACACACCTCAGATGAATGGCGTTGCTGAGAGAAAGAACAGGAGCTTGATAGAGACAGCACGGACTATGCTGGCAGACTCGAAACTGCCTATCCAATTCTGGAATGAGGCAGTGGCAAATGCATGTTATACACTGAATCGAGTCCTGATAGTCAAGCGCCACGGAAAAACATGTTACGAGCTACTACAAAGACGCAAACCGAACTTGGAGTATCTCGAACCATTTGGGGCGCCGTGCACACTTCTGAAGAAGACACAAGAGGGTAAATTCAGCAAGAAGGCAGATGTAGGCATCTTTCTAGGATACAACATACCTAACAAGCGAGTTTACAATAACTCAACAGGTCTAGTAGAAGTTTGGTGTAATGTTGATGTTCAGCGATTCACCACACCTCTACTGGCAAAGGACCCGCCTACTTCTTTGACTATGATGGATTCTTCAAGTCCTTCAACATTCCTCTCTCTCCCTCAGATGACGAATTAGCTACACGAATGATGTATGATAGCTTGAATCCACCAACATCTAGCTCACAGGGAGAATCATCTACTCATTCAGGGGAGTAATCGACGACAGTGACACCTCCTCTGAAAATGAAGCTGAAGAAGATACCCAGAACAGTCAGGAGGAACAGCTTCTAGTTCCTGAAAGTCCACAAGCATCTACCAGTGGTGCATCTTCGACGTCAGAGCCTCAAACTCCAACTACCTCAGATGAAGAACCAAATGTTCATCATCTTGGCTCTGAGGTAGCTGTTCCTACTACTCCAGGATCACGTCTAAACGTTATCATCCCTTAAACAATGTCATTGGGGATGCCCGATCAGGAGTACAAACCCAAAATCAGCTGTACTCAGCTGACTATGCCTCTGTTATGGAAAAGGGATATATTCATGATGGTGCCTATCGGTGTTTTGTCTTACAGGTTGAGCCAAAATATGTCAGTGTAGCACTAAATGATGAGGCATGGGTGAGTGCAATGCAAGAAGAACTTCTTCAGTTCAAGAAGTTAGGTGTATGGTCTCTGGTTGATAGACCTAAAGGTGCTAAGGTCATTGGCACCAAATGGGGTTTAAAATGCAAGAAAGATGACCAAGGGGTCATTATCAGGAACAAGGCTCGACTGGTTGTTCAGGGATTTCGCCAAGTCGAGGGAATTGACTACAATGAGGTATTTGCACCCGTGGCAAGGATGGAAGCCATTTGTATCTTCCTTGCCTATGCATCGTACATGAAGATTAAAGTCTATCAATTAGATGTGAAGAGTGCATTTCTTCATGGGGAAATTAGAGAAACAGTTTATGTCAGTCAACCCGAGGGATTTGAAGATCCTTATCATCGGGATAGAGTCTACAAGCTCGACAAGGCTTTATACGGGCTTCATCAAGCTCCAAGAGCTTGGTATGAGAAACTCTCGACTCATCTTGTGAAACACGGCTTTCGCAGGGGAGTCATTGACTGCACGCTGTTCATTAAAGAAAAAGATGGCGACCTACTGCTCGTACAAATCTATGTTGATGACATAATTTTTGGTTCAAAGAACGAAGAGTTATGCAAAGAGTTTGAAGCAGTTATGCAGAAAGAGTTTGAGATGAGTGCTATGGGGGAGATGAAGTTCTTTCTCGGGCTACAGGTGGATCAAACACCAAATGGGATCTTTCTACATCAGACCAAGTACGTAAGTGACATTCTCAACCGTTTTGACATGGAGAATGCATCTGCTGCAGGTACTCCACTAGCTACGAATCACGACATAGCACCTGATGAAAATGGAGATCTTGTGGATGCCACGATGTACCGAGGAATGATTGGATCCCTCATGTATCTCACTGCCTCTAGACCTGATATCATGTATGCGACATGTTTATGTTCTGGATATCAGGCTAAACCTAAGGTCAATCATCTGATCGGGGTCAAAAGGATTTTTTGCTATCTAAAGGGTACATCCACACTGGGGTTGTGGTATCCTCATGATGATGATTTTGAGCTCACGGCGTATAGTGACTCGGACTACGGAAGCTACAAGATGAACTACAAGTCTAATCAGCAGCAGGGTGTCAATTCTTTGGGAGAAGATTAATTACCTGGCAGTGTAAGAAGCAGACATCGGTGCATTGTCAACCTGTGAAGCCGAATATGTTGTTGCTGCAAGTTGCTGTTCATAAATCATCTGGATTCAACAGCAAATGCGGGATTACGGTTTAACGTTCCATTCTACTCCTATTTTGTAGATAACTCTGCTACAATTGCAGTAACTAAAAATCCGGTCCAACATCCTAAGACCAAACATATCGGTGTTAAATATCACTTCATACGAGATTGTTTCGAAAAGAACTTAATTGATGTGGTAAAAATTAATACTGATTTTCAACGTGCTGACCTCTATACTAAAGCCTTTGATAAACCACGTTTTCAATATCTGCTAGAGGTCAACGACGTTAAAAAGAGAAGTGATGTTATTCCTGATGATGATCATGATAGTCCGATGGAGTTAGTTAATTTTTCTTTTTATTTATTTTATTTTATTTGTTATTTTAGTCTATAAAATTAAACTCATGTTATTCTGTTGTTTATTAAAATCCTAAAATAATTAAACCAGGTTTGATTTTAGTTTTTTAGGGGGAGAATAAGTCAGCAAGCACAAAAAAAAATAATAATAAAAATAAAAGGGAAACCGAGGGAGAAGGAGCGGAAAGCTGATACAAGGTAGATCGTATCTGTGATACCGAATCAAACCCTTTGGAATATGATAGTACACAGGAACAAGTCAAGAGGGACTTTAAAATCCTAATTTAGAAAAGATGAAAAAAATTCAAAGTATAAGTCTGTGTAGTCTAAGCAGTATAAAAGGGAAAATGATAGAAAAACTGGTAACTCCTAAGGTAACACAATGAGAGTAGACCTAGAGGTTGCTAGACCACAATTGATATGTCGGTAGATTCAACACAATAGATGATTAAACCGGACTGGTGATCTCAAGATCAAACTAAGTTGTTCAACTGACTGTGGGCTTCCATCTTATCACTGGTTAACACAATCAATAATATTCCAATAAGGGGTAATGAGCATGTAAACGCCACAAATGTGTGCGGATGACCATAAATAGAGCAAAGCACAGAAAAAAAATGAAAGAAAAATGCTATCAAGCTAATGACCTATGTTGTTGGTGCATTTGGTGCAAAATAAAAGCTGCTCTAACAAGGAGATAGGTTGTGTGCCTCTCTGCTGTGCGATGGCACTGACCTGAGGATAAGCATAACCTAGATATTCTAGAATTCATTGTTGTTTGCCGCCTCTTTGCTGTGCGATGGCACTGACCTGAGGACTGGTTTCTCTATGAAAGATCTAAGAATAGTCTTCTTGTAACAATACCCGTAGACCGCTCAAAAGCTCCTGAGGGATGTTGATTACCATATAAGTGTGGGATCCACAAATGTTTGTTGAATTAAATAAATCAAAAACAATCACCGGTTTGAGTCAAGAGTCTGTGTATGGATTTAAGTGGACAAACATATTGACAATCATTGTGGCTGCAATTCTTGAAAGTTCAAATCAATGTGGTAATCTAAGAGTTCCAGTATGATTCCCTAAAGCTGCCGATGACTCTGGATGAACACCAAGAATTGAGCATCGAAAGAGTTGATAACAAGTCCCAAATGATTTGATGTTCCTGTATGATTCCAAAATTGAATTGGTCCAGGTGTGGTCAATCTAAGTTGAAGCTTTCGATTCCGGAACCAAATCCCGTAGATTTCCATCTTAGGGTTTTATCTCTCACAAAAAGTCCAAAAACAAATTTATTTGTGTATTTAGTTAAGTGTCTAGTTTAATCTTTTAGTGTGTGTGTCTGTCGGACTACATCAGGAAAATCAGAATGGAATTAACTCACCGAAAAAGGGTCATGTCTAAGATGGCCACATGTTTTTCAAAGTTTAAAGAGTCACGTCAGAGGTGACAACGTGTTTTAAAAGAGTCTCGTCTGAGGTGACTGAATTGGTTAAGAGCTTATAATGTATTGTCAAAAGATAAAAGGGTCTTAAAAGTAAAATGTTCAAAATGACTGTAAACTCACTAAGTGGACCATTCGCACGATTGGATCATGGTCATGGACCAACTATGCGAATGGCTCCCAATCAGCCGAATGGACATGAGAATGATCCATTCGACCGAATAGAAGGGGGAGAATGAAGCAGTCGACCGACTGAGGCTCAGTTGGTTAACTGAAGATGCAAATGAAAGAGACTGAATGAGGAAGTCGACCGACTGAGACTCAGTCAGCCGACTGAATGCGATTGACTTGGCCAATCGGAAGGGTCAATCGGAAGGGTAGGGGGGGAGCATCCACCTCGAAGGGAACGAGGAGAAAAAGGATGGCTCAACCCATGGGCAGAAACCAAAGAAGAAGCGTCGTTTGACCTTCATCACTACTACCTCAGCTACTACAGCCACTCCCACCACCACTACACCTCTTCAGACACACCATCCACCACCATAGCCACCACAACCCCCATAACAACCACAGACACCATCAGACCTACCACCACAATACAGATACCAGCCACCACTACATCATTCACCCCTCACTCACCACTATCATCCCGACCTGACCCGATATTCACCACAGCCACCACCACCACCACTAGCCACCAAACTGAGCCCTCAGCCTATCCCTCATTCACTCACAGATCACCTCTACCTACAGTTACGGTAGAAGAACAGTTGTCGGCACTAAACAGAATGGTAATGCGTTTGCTGGCTGCCGATGAGAAAAAGGCCTCCCAAATCCGCCAGCTTACTGACCTGACTGTTGCACAAACTCACCAAATTGCAGAGCAGGCTCAAGTGATAGAAAGACAGGCCCAACAATGACCGCCCAGAGCAACGAGATAGCTGTTAGGATCTCAGCCCTTGGTTAATCGATTGAACAGATATAGCAGCGGAATAGCTCAGAATTAGACAAATTCAAACAAGAACAATTGATATAAAACGATAAAAGAATTTTGTTATAAAGAGAGAAATATCCGACAAAAGGAATATTGCATTAAGATTGTCGGCCTCAAAGGCACGATTACATGTGAGTCATCTTTCCTTATAAAGGAAAGAATGACGTAGACTGATGTCACCTGAAAGTGACATGTAACCGTTTTTATAACTACTGATGTTTAACAACTACTGAAGATGTCAACAACTGACAACTTCTTACAAATGTTCCTAAGTGTTAAACATCTCATTTACAACTACTGAAAAACATAAAACTACTGAAACTACAACAACTGAAGAACAACCTCTTCAGTGTTTACAAGTACTGAAAAGAAAAATAAACAAACTACTGAAAGGAAAGAAAATACTGAAGAAGAAAAACTATCACAACAACTGAAGAAGCCCTCTTCAGCTGTTGTCGTCAGCTGTTAACATCAGCTGATGTCTTCAGTACTTGAGCATCAGACTTTGTCTTTCAGCTGTTGATCTTCAGTCTTTGTCTTCAGTACTTGTTGAAGTCTTCAGACTTTAGATCTTCAGCTGTTGTCTCAGTCTTTGTCTTCAGTACTTCAGACGTACTTCAGCAGTTGTATTCTTCAGACTTTGTAGAACAGCTGATCAGGTCTTCTTCAGCTGTTGTGATGTCTTGTGGGACTTAGAGGTTTCTCTGATCAGGCTCATTGGTTCTTTTGGTCCAACAATAGCCATTCTCCAAGCTCAAAGCGTCACCTCAGGGAAGAAATTAGAGGAGTTGGAAAAGGCTAAAAAGACCATTTTGCTAAAGCTGAAAGGATCGAAAGAGGAGCCCTTAAAGATAAGGGATGGGGACAGAAATGATGATGATGATGAAGACGATGATGATGATGAGAGTGAAACTGACGAAGAGAAAACTGAAGAATGGCACGAAGATGAAGACACTGACGGAGGAGAAGCAGCTGAATCTGTCTCAGCTCCAGGGCAAGAGAAAAGATCAAAGAACAGACAAGATCAGTCAGCTTCTGCTTCTACACCTTCACGTGATGAGCCGAGTATTCAGGATAAAAGTAAATAGTAGATGTTTATGTATTTATTTACTTTTGTATTCTGTATTGAAAAACCATGTATTAAATGTTTATATTAAGTTAATGCATTTCGTTTGATAAATTACTAATGATTTGAGTGTGAAATGTGTAAATCAAACAAATCCAAATTACAAAAGAGATGAGTTTGATATTGCTCCCCTTCAGCAGGTCAAGTCTCAACTCATAATGGTTCTTGATCTGCAAGGGATTTTCAGAAGGTCAGTGAGTTATACCCCTGAAGAAGGGGAAATAATTCACGATCTATCAAACGAGCAACTGGCAAAAATTTTCAAGCTCAATCCTGATGAAATAGTGAAAGATGCTCCGACATGTAATGCTACCTATGATGACGAGCTAAATGACGTTGATGAAATAGAGATAGAAGATGTCACTGCAGAGCACTATCCTCAGTATGCTGACAATGAGGGCAATGTAGTTCCCAATCTGGGTGAATCCCTTGTCGGTGATACATTTGAGGTGTTAGACAAAATGGAGCAAGAGTCAGAGAAGACAGAGGGAATGGCCCAAGCCTCAAAGGATGATGTTGATATCCGTAAGGCTGAATGGGCTGCATGTTTTAAAGAAGTTAGAGCCAACGTGCTGCACCGAAGAGGGATGCCTACACCAAGCTCTACAGAGTCAAGAAACATCTTAAGGTGTCAGGCAGGATTATAGCATGGGCATATTTTGATGATCTTAACATTTATGCCGTTAAGAGGGAGAAGGGCATAGAGTACTTTAGATTTCCATATGATCTAAAGACTCTACCAGGTTTTGAGCTCAACCAGCTAGCCAAATTGAAGCTGTTGTATGCTGACCCGAGAAGATGTCAGGCTGGTTTGAGGCTGCCTTAAAGAAAGAGTACCACACCAGGTGGATTAACTTCAGACCTCAACAACCTACAAGGTATATTAGAAGGTCTGAGATGGATGCCATTACTGGAAAACCAAAGATAGTGTTGAAGTGGAATCCTCCGCGCACAATGTCAAGAATCCCACTTCGGGAAATGACAAAGGATTTCACACCACACTTTAAGTGGTGGTACTACGATTGGAGAACAGCAGAAGCGGTCATAGTCCTAAATAAAGAGGGCAAATGGATACAATCAGAGTATTCGATCCGATGTGGCTTACCAACTTGTCGGAAAATGATGTCTATACACTTTACAAGTGGCCTCTGTTCTATGATACGCAAGATATTGTACAGGCCCTCCAGTTCCAAAATATCATAAGACTTTGCTTCGCGTTTGATATTCACACGAGAGTCACAAAAGAGGACAAGTACAAGAAATATGAGGAGGTAATGAAGAAAACAAGACATTAGAGAGATCTAGGTCCAAGGGGGAGTTTGTTGATACATGTATGTCCCTAGATCATGATATATGATGTAATAGATCTTGTTTGGTATGACTAATGAAATGATATTAATAGTTTGTTAGTTATAATGTTTAATGTTTCATTAATGAGTCGACATTGAATTGGTTAATTAGGTTAGTGATTGCTTGAATGATTACACATAATGTTATTAATTAATACATTCAAACTTAACATAATGAAGTTCTCATGCGAATGGCTAATGCGAATGAACCATACGCATGAATAACTTCACACGACTGACTCAGTCGCACGACTGAACCAGGAGACTGGATCAGTCGTACGATTGTAACATAAGATTGGCTCAGTCGCATGACTGAACACTCAGTCGTACGAATGAATCAACCGCATGGTTCAATCGCACGACTGAACCAGACTAATGGTTCAGTCGCACGATTGAATAATACCAACCTATAAATACAACTCAATTCGTGAAAAAGAAGGACTCTCGATTAATTACGATTCCAGACGTACCCTAGCCATCCAGAAACCTCTCATTCGTTCTCCAAGTTCATAGGACACATTAGATCGATTCCCAATCGATTTCTAACGTTAGTTTCAATTCTTGATTGATTCTTCGTGTGTTCTCACTAATTGGATCGCCAATCAAATAGGATTCCGCACTATTTGATCTGGTTTACACGTTAATCTCTAGGTATTTCGGTCAAATACCAGGTCCTAACAAATTCAACAGTTCCAGTATAAATGAAAGAAAAAAGGGAACGAGATCGCAATGAGATTTTCATCTCAAAAGGGGGGATATGGCGAAATAGGTAGACGCTACAGACTTAATTGGATTGAGCCTTGGTATGGAAACTTACTAAGTGATAACTTTCAAATTCAGAGAAACCCTGGAATGAATAAAAATGAGCAATCCTGAGCCAAATCACATTTTCCGAAAACAAACAAAGGTTTAGAAAGCGAAAAGAAAAAAGGATAGGTGCAGAGACTCGATGGAAGCTGTTCGAAATAAGAATCCCTGCTGGATGGGATTCTAACAAACCCTTCAATATAAATAGAATCTAAATAAGTAGAATCTAATTCATTTTTAAGAAACTTTTTTGCTTAGCTTAATAAATGAAATTCGAAGACAAGAGCAAATCCATCTCCTTTCAAATTCTTTATGGAGAAAAAGAAAAAACTACATTATATACTCACTTAGATAGATACTTATATCTATAGATATTAAGTAATGATAATTTGAATTTACAACTATCAAATTTTAATAAGTAAGATATCCTTATATATAATAAGATATATAATAAGATATCTTTATATTATAAATAATCAATATAAAATCTAAATAATAATAACAGGTACAAATAGTAAATCGAGGTACCCATTCTATGACAACTCTTAACTTTCCCTCTGTTTTGGTCCCTTTAGTAGGCCTAGTATTTCCGGCAATCGCAATGGCTTCTTTATTTCTTCATGTTCAAAAAAACAAGATTGTTTAGCGCCGATGGCACAAAATCGCATCTATTTTTTTTTTCAAATTGACGTTTGTATCATAACACAGATATCCATTTAGCAAAATATGGTATAAGCGGCTTCCGCCGAAAAATTCTTATGTCTCCAGAAAATGCTATGTTCTAGCTATTTTCAAATAGACCCGAATCGGCGGATGGCTGAACTGTAACGTTGGTCTATCTATATGTACGTGGCTATCTTTAGTGAGATCATACGAAGGGTATGTTATTAGTTTAGATCTAACCAACTTAATGAATTACTCCTAAAGGTTCACATCAAACTAGTGCTAGTTGATGCGAGTTACTTCGGAAACAAACGGACTAAAGTCAAATTCATTTGGGGTATTCTCTCAATTCCAAAAAAGCAACGGGATCAAGTATGAGTTGTCGATCAGAACATCTATGGATAGAACCTATAAAGGGGGCTCGAAAAACAAGTAATTTCTGCTGGGCTATTATCCTTTTTTTAGGTTCATTGGGATTCTTGTTGGTTGGAACCTCGAGTTATCTTGGTAGAAATTTGATATCTTTATTTCCGTCTCAGGAAATCGTTTTTTTTCCACAAGGAATTGTGATGTCTTTTTATGGGATCGCGGGTCTTTTTATTAGCTCCTATTTGTGGTGCACAATTTCGTGGAATGTAGGTAGTGGTTATGATCGATTTGATATAAAAGAGGGAATAGTGTGTATCTTTCGTTGGGGATTTCCTGGAAAAAATCGTCGGGTCTTCCTCCGATTTCTTATAAAAGATATTCAATCCGTCAGAATAGAAGTTAAAGAGGGTATTTATGCTCGGCGTGTCCTTTATATGGATATCAGAGGCCAGGGAGCCATTCCATTGACTCGTACTGATGAGAATTTTACTCCACGGGAAATGGAACAAAAAGCTGCTGAATTGGCCTATTTCTTGCGTGTACCAATTGAAGTATTTTAAGAAATGAGCCGGAATGCTTTCTCAGCAGGAGGGCAAAAACGCAAGAATACTCTTTTTCTAGAACATAACTTAATTGAGGTTTCTTCAGAACATCTATTCGAGTCAAAGCAGACATATATGGAACAAGTATAAAAAACTCTTTTGGGGATCTTTTATATGTATCGAAATATACACAACTCAATTCAATAAAAAAATAATAAACAAATCGAAATATCTCATAATCAACCATTTCGAAAGAAGGAAATCCCCCCTTTTTACTTGTTGTAATTGAGACTTTAGATTCAGATAGATCATATCTTGTCATTTTTTCGACGCTTCTTTTTGTGCTCCTTAATGACCAAAAAATTTATTATAATGATAACTAGCCGATTCCTATCGTTTTTTGCCACTCATTTTTCACAATATTATTCAGAAAATTCCCTCAATTATTCTATCCCTGACTACTCATAGTCATTTAAATTTTTTCGAAAGATTAGATATTTTTATATAATGATAGAAAAGGAGTTCTTTCGTCTCAAAATCTGAATAATATTCATATTCATTATTTAAAGTGGTTTTCGGGGCATTCATCGAAAGGAGATATGTGCTTCTTGACTATAGGAAACAATATTTTTTTATTATTTATTCATTCGAATTTTTCGTCTATTTCTGTATTTTTTTCTAGATTCAAGGCCTAACCACGAAATCACAAATAAAAAATAGTGAATAGATTCATAGGTTCGATAATTTGTAATAGAACTGATGCGTGAGAGAAATATTAGATTACATAGAGTTGACGAATGAGATGGGTTCATTAACAATTCACAGATGAAAAAATGGCAAAAAATAAAGCATTCACTCCTCTTTTATATCTTGCATCTATAGTGTTTTTGCCCTTTATTTCAAAAAGTCTGGAATCGTGGGTTTCTAATTGGTGGAATACTAGGCAATCCAAAAATAAGTTTGTGATCATATTCATAGATGATATACTTATCTACTCCTGATCGAAAGAGGATCACGAAGAACACCTTCGGGCAATTCTGGAACTGTTACGTGAAGAGAAACTTTTCGCTAAGTTCTCAAAGTGTGAATTCTGGTTGTGGGAAGTGAAGTTTTTGGGTCATGTGGTTAACGAGGATGGGATTCATGTAGATCCTGGCAAGATCAAAGCGGTGAAGAAATGGGATACACCTCAAACGCCTTTAGAGATATGGCAATTCTTAGGATTGGTCAGATACTATCGTCATTTCATCATGAATTTTTCAAAGATCGCTCAACTGTTAACGCTGTTGACTCAGAAAGACAAGAAGTTTGATTGGGGACATGCACAGAACAAGCATTCCAAACGTTGAAAGAGAAGTTGTGCAATGCACCAATATTGTCCCTCCCAGACGGAATTGATTATTTTGTGGTATACTGTGATGCTTCACATCAAGGGTTGGGATGTGTGCTAATGCAGAAGGATAAGGTGATTGCCTACGCTTCGTGACAACTTAAGGTACACGAAAAGATCTATACAACCTATGATTGGAGTTGGGCGCTGTAGTATTTGCACTTAAGATATGGAGGCATTACCTGTATGGAACCAAATGCATCATCTACACTGATCATAAGAGCCTCCAACATATCCTGGATCAGAAGGAACTTAATATGCGTCAACGACATTGGGTAGAGCTTCTCAATGACTATGATTGTGAAATCCGGTATCATCCGGGGAAAGCTAACATGGTGGCCAATGCTTTAAGCCGCAAAGAACGCGTGAAACCACTACGTGCTCGAGCGATGGGGTTGCCTATTCAAACGAGTTTGAAAGCTCAGATCCAAATTGCACAAAGTGAGGCGTTGAAAGAAGAAAACCTCACGGGAGAAGAATTCCGAGGGTTGGACAAACAAATGATTTGTAAGGATGATGGTGTACAGTACTTCATAGATCGTATATGGGTACCCAAATGGGGAGGTGTACGTACCTTGGTCATGGATGAAGCACACAAGACGTGATATTCTATTCATCCTGGTCCAGACAAGATGTACCATGATCTTAAGGATCTGTACCGGTGGCCAAGCATGAAGAAAGACATTGCTATGTACATAAGCAGATGCTTGACATGCTCGAAAGTTAAAGCGGAGCATCATAAACCATCGGGATTATTGCAGCAACCTGAAATTCCCGAGTGGAAATGGGAGAACATAGCTATGGATTTTATTACCAAACTCCCTGGAACGAGCAGCGGGCATGATTCGATATGGGTCGTAGTGGATCGGATGACGAAGTCAGCTCATTTCTTGCTGATCCGAGAAGACTACAAATTGGATAAATTGGCGAGATTGTACACAAAAGAGGTCGTGACAAGAGACGGAGTACCGGTGTCGATCATATCCGACCGCGACAGCCGATTTACTTCACGATTTTGGCAGACACTGCAGAAAGCGATGGGCACTCGATTAGATATGAGCACAACCTATCACCCTCAGACAAACGGCCAAAGTGAACGAACTATACAAACGCTAGAAGACATGTTGAGGGCGTGTGTAATCGACTTTGGTGGTAGTTGGGACACTCATTTACCGTTGATTGAGTTCTCTTACAACAACACTACCATACGAGCATTGGATGTGCTCCATTTGAAGCGTTGTATGGAAGAAAATGCAGATCTCCCGTTTGTTGGGCCGAGATTGGTGAAAGTCAGCTAATAGGCCCAGAGATCATTCAAGAAACAATTGACAAGATTTTCCAAATCAAAGACAGACTAAAAGCTGCTAGAGATCCCCAAAAGAGCTATGCCGACAACCGTCGGAAGCCTCTAGAATTTAACATTGGAGATCACATTTTACTCAAAGTCTTCCTTGGAAAGGAATTGTTCAGTTTGGAAAGAAAGGGAAGTTAGCCCCAAGATACGTAGGACCATTCGAGATTACAGAAAGAATTGGTCCAATGGCTTACCGATTAAGGTTACCACGAGAACTCAGCGGCGTACATGATACTTTCCACGTGTCGAACCTCAAGAAGTGTTTGGCTGATGAATCACTTCACGTACCAATTGGGGACATCAAGATTGACGAAAAGCTTCATTTTATGGAGGAACCCATTGAGATCATGGATCGAAAGGTCAAACAATTGAAGCGCAGTAGAATACCAATTGTTCACGTGAGTTAGAATTCAAAATGAGGGCCAGAGTTTACTTGAGAACGAGAAGATCAGATGAAACTTAGATATCCACATCTATTCAAGGATGACACTCTCGGACCTAACTCCAGTTGAATTTCGGGACGAAATTCTCTCAACTGGGGGATACTGTGACATCCGTCACCACAAGGTCCGTCAATTAACGTGATTATCCGTTAACTTTTCTTTGGCCGTTCATTCCTCATCTTTATTAACTTCTTGTGTGGATATCCTACTTGCTTTAATATCTTTGTTCTTGTGTTACCTTCGTGAACGTGTGCTATGCTTAAAACTTTTACAAATTTCATCACTATTATCACTAAATATATCATTTTTATATAAAATCATTGTCATTAATAAAATCATTTTTAAGTGCCAATTATCATTAAATACATTTAACATTAATATAACAAACACCTTTAAAGTCGTTTTCAACCGAAACAAACTTTGGGAACTCGGGGGCTAAGTGCAGAGACTAAAATTGACATTTTGCAAACTTGGGCAGGGTATATATATACCCCATTCCCATCAATTCCTCATTCTTCATTCTTCTTCTTCTTCATTCTTCTCCACTTCACATCTTCTTCATCTTTGCACTAAAACCGCCCCGTTTCGTCTCATTTTCGTCGTCTAGACTTCATCTACAACCTTTTCTACTCCATCCATGCAGGTAGACGACTTTGGTTGTCCCTTTCTTGTTCATTTTACTGCTGTCCATTTCTAGGGTTTCGGGTGTTCGGGTCAACCTGAACACAAGAGGTCGTGTGGGTGCGTGTGATGTCCTTCTGTGTGTGCTTCTTGTTTATGTGTGTTAGTTGTGTGTTTCTAGAAGTTCTTGTTGTGTAAAACTTGTGTACGGAGCAGCCGAAGGCTGCTTTGCACTTCAGCAGTCACGAACCTGCAGTTCAAGCGACTGGGTCTGTCATGCAACTGAGCCGTGCGACTGGGTGAGTCGTGCGACTGAGTCATGCGACTATGTCATTCGGCGACTGAGTTGTGCGACTGGGGATGTCATGCGATTGAGTCATGCGATCGAATGAATGTGTGCGATTGAGTCAATGCGGATGAATGTTGTGTGCGATTGAGTCATGCGACCGAATGAATGTATGCGATTGTGCGTGCATTGCACGACTGAAGGCCAATCGTACGAATGAAGGTTTGGTCGTACGAATGAAGCTGATTCGTACAAATGAAGGTTGATTCATGCATATGGAGGTTAAGTCGTGCGATTGAGTGTTGTGTGGTACGACTGAATGCCAGTCGTGCGAATGAAGGTTCATTCGTACGAATGAAGCTGATTCGTATGATTGAAGGTTGATTTGTATGAATGGAGTGTTGAGTCGAGCGTCTGATCCTATTGTGTGACTGATGATGTTGTGTGTGTGTGAAGTTCCTTCTTGAATGTCATGTGATGATAAGGTAACATCAATACAAATGTCATTGCTCGACCACAAAGATTAAATTCAACGCTAACAAGACCACAAATACTATTACAAATTAAACCAACCTAGCATTTTACAATTACAACCGGTTGTAACTACAAATATTTAATAAATACTTTCCTATAACAATGAATCTTTTACATGATATCACCAGCAATAACAACGATGTCTAGTACTTGGATCTACATAAGATCTAATACATGTGCCTGTTTGTGTGTGTGTTACCCATGACCGAACCGATACAACCCGAACCGATTGAACATTACTGTGTACTTTATACATATTATTGATGCTTAACAATAACTGTCAATAGGTGGTTGACCGTTCTTTGCATACTACATTTGAGGAACTTTGATCATTTGTACTTACCACTTAACATGTGAGTTTCGTGGCCCCTTTTTATGCTTATGCAACTTTTCAATCATTTACAAACATGGGGGAAAAGTATGCTCACCGTTTTCTGTGTTGTACAACTTACATACAATTTACATACATGGAATCAACATGCTACCATTTTGTGAGTACTTATCTGATACATGCTTGAGTCTGCTGTGTGGTTCTTTCTTACAACCATTTAATTCCATTGTGGAACCGACAGATAGGTATTGGTAGTACTACTTGGGTTGACACCCCCACCCTCGTTGTTGGTATACTAGTTAGTACCAACAGTCGCCAGGAACGGGCCTTGGGTGAATATATTCCAACAAGATTCTTTGTGTACGTCGTTAGGTTTGGTTGTAAAGCTCATGTCATGTGATTTTGCTTACTTATAACTGTATTCACAGTATTCCGCAACAACATTTATACAACATCAATTACTTATTTACTATTTTAAACGTGCGAGCTCACCAACAATTTTGTTGGCCATTTTGAGCATATCTTTTTAGGTGATCATGCTAATTGAAGATCTAGGTGTGCTGCCTTAGTGGAGACGCTAGGATGCATTTTGTGGCTAAACTTTGTCTTTTGGAAAACATTGTTGTTGTCTGCTTTAAACATTATACTTTCGTAACTTGTTCCTGGGTTATGGGAATTGCATACAATGTTAATATCTTTGTTATGTGAATCATTTATCATGCTTATGCTTATGGCTATGTTGTCGTGAATATTGACTAAACACGACACAACTCCCTTGTTGCCGGGTGTCGTCATGACATGCCTGTTATCATTATTATATTGCATCTCTATCGCTTACCATGTGTTATGACGACCCCGTCTCGTTATATCCCCGAGTTTCCACTCTTAGTGGGGGTGTGACATCTTGTTCCCTCTTAGCGGGGGTGTGACATGTGTTATGACCAGGCAGCTAGACTTCTAGGCCTCAACTCAGATTCACTAAATAATGAAGAGAAGAAACTTAGAGGGAAACTGGTGACTCTGCTGGACACCAAGAAAGAGGACAAGATTCCCGGTCAGTCTCTTGTGCCTAGAAAGAAAATAGTCCAATGGAGGTTCGATGAAACTTCTCACAACTTTGTTGTGGAAAAGGGAGAATGCAGAAGTCAATAGACTTAATGCAACCTCTCTGCTACACTCCATCAGGTTTGATATTGCTAAGCTTGCAGAGAAGCCATTCTCTAACCCCTCCAACTCTAAAGCTGCTGCACTCATCAGAAATCATCTCAACAGCCTTCACCTAGCTGAGCTAACTGCAAAGGCCAAGATTGAAGAAGATTTGAGATTAAGAAGACAGGAAGACAAGGAAAGACCTCCTACCAAAGGCACTGCCTTTCTACAGATGGTGGAGGGTCCAGGATTGGAACCTACAGTTAGATGGGAATATGATTACAGTTCCGATCAACTAACTCTTTTCAGAGGGCAACAACAGAGGGTACATGTTATCCAACGTGACATACTAGATTTCTTGTCTACCAAGGATCTGTACAAACTTATCAGCAGCACATCAGGGAAGAACAAGGAGACAGACAAATATTTACTCTCCTTGGTGCTGAAAGTTTTGAGAAGCAGAAACAAGTGAAGTTTTGGTAGCATCAGCCTAGGGGGAGTTTGTTGGATCAAGAAGAAGGCTAATGCAACCAAAACTAAGTCACTTAGATAATTTTGGTGCTGCATGCAAAGGCTTCCGAAGCTTAACATGGAACTTTCGAAGATTGCAGAGTTCTTTCGAAGACAAAGTGAAAGATCAACTTTCGAAGACATAACTCTACTTCCGAAGTCAAGTGCATACTTCTGAAGTCAAGTGCATACTTCCGAAGTTCAAGTCTTAGAACAATAAGCTGAAGACCACTTCCGAAGTATGATGAAAAGAAGAAGTCTCCAAGCCTTGGAAGAAGCAACCTCTTTCGAAGTATAAGTGGCTTTGGAAGTACTTACTCTTCCGAAGCCATTTAACCTTCGGAAGACACTACTAAGAACTAGTGGACACAAGTATGGTCTCTGACACTCCGCTGCAGACCTCTGATACTGTATGGCTTCTTCCAAAGAACCATACAGTTGACCATACTTTATTCCACTGTTCACCTTTTCATGATAGTACAAGTTGCCAACTTTAGTTGGTGACCAAAGGTAAGTCAGGGACATGTCCTGAATAC
The DNA here is from genome assembly GCA_025506515.1 of Flaveria trinervia. Taxonomy (NCBI): domain Eukaryota; kingdom Viridiplantae; phylum Streptophyta; class Magnoliopsida; order Asterales; family Asteraceae; genus Flaveria; species Flaveria trinervia. The sequence continues at coordinate 23,446,289 of CM046454.1, read as the reverse complement.
CAAATCTCAGATAAGACTTTATCCGAGATACCTTAAACTTTAGTCTTGTAGTATAGACTTTAGCTATAGGATCCCAGCTAGTATCAAAGTATATCCGGCTGTAGGTAGTATTATATATAGGTTCTCTTTATAACTCATTATAAACCACTACTTGTAAGAGTCTTATTTTCTGAGTTGAGAAACAATATATAAAAGTACCTTTAAAATTACTTCCTATGTTCTGTATTACTTTCTATATTGTGATCAACTCTTACTGATTCTATCTTAACCCGAGTGTTGTTCTAGGTGAGTTTGAGTGAAAAACATATTGCCAAGCTTCTTAGATCATCTTGTTTAATTTTTTTCACAGGTTCTTCTTTCACTATGGGTCTTTTTCCCTTTGCCTTCTCAGATAAATGCTTTCTCTTTCTGGTATAGGTTTGAAGTGAAGGACCAGAAGAGGTTTCAGGCATTTCAGATCATTGAGGCACTTTTTCAACCTCTTATTGTACTTGATCATGGGCAGTAGCAGCTTTTTTACAGGATCAGTGATCTCAAGTTTGATGGATTAGAGTGTAACGCAGCGGAATAAGATCAAGAATTAGACAAATTATAGCAAGAATTTGATATTCGTATGCATTAAGAACAAATACGGTTGTAACGAGAGAATATATTTCTGTGAAAAGGAATGTTTCAATTATATCAAATGTTTCTGCTCAATCATTCACATATTACAATTAGGTTGACACTCCTTATATAGAGTGCAATCACTGCTGATATCACGGGATAGTGACATCTGGCAGATTTATTACAAAAATAACTAACACTTAACAAACTACCGAAATGTTCACAACTACTGAGAACATATCAGAGAGTGCTAAGCACAAAATATAAAACTACTGATGCTAAACTACTAAAACTAAACTACTGAAACTAAACTACTAATTACAAAACTACTGAAAAGGGAAAAATATAAAACTACTGAAAGAAAACCGTCACAACTACTGAAGAAGACCTCTTCAGCTGTTGTGACAACGTCTGATACTTGGTCTTCAGTACTTGTCTTCAGCACTTGTCTTCAGACTGTCTTCAGTACTTGTCTTCAGACTTTGTCTTCAGCACTTGTGTCTTCAGACTTTGTCTTCAGCACTTGTCTTCAGACTTTGTCTTCAGCACTTGTGTCTTCAGACTTTGTCTTCAGCATTTGTGTCTTCAGACTGTCTTCAGCACTTGTGTCTTCAAACTTTGTCTTCAGCACTTGTGTCTTCAGCACTTGTGTCTTCAGACTTTGTCTTCAGCACTTGTGTCTTCAGACTTTGTCTTCAGCACTTGTGTCTTCAGCAGTTGTTGTGACGTCTGTGGGACTTAAAGGTTTTTCTGATCCGGCTCATTGGTTCTTTTGGTCGAACAAACTTCCCCTGAACCAATGCAGCCAAAACCTTTAACTTTATTGAGGTCCCACTTATTGTTGGCAAAGACTTCTCTTGATCAGCTTCAGAGAATCGGATCAGCACAGGCTAGGAAGAGGTTTCTAATCATGTGTTTGGCTAAGTATGGAGGGGAACTCTGTTTTGGGGAATCTAGACATAGAGTTGTGATCCCAACCATGAAACCTACTTCCCATTTACGAGTCTGAAAGACTCACGAACATAGGCCTCAAGGAGAACAACTTGTTCCTCCTTGGAGAGTTCTTCTACTCCTCCTTCAAAGAAGACTCTGGACCATAGTACTCAGATAGGTACTTTACAGTCCTGCCATTCTTCAACTCCACAGTAGTTATCTCCCTATAGACAAGTTCATCAGGATGGGTGCCCTCAAGGAGTAACTGGAGCTCATTCTTCTTAATGTCTTCAAGCTTCTTATAATAACCCCTTTTTGATCATCTTGTTTTCCAGTAAGGCTTGAGGGGTCATTTTTGATTGATGAGCCTTCTTGAATTCATCGAGTATTTCCCAAGGTGAGACTACAATGGCCAACATGATTATAGAGTCTATTGTTTTTCTAACCTGGCCATTGTATCTATGTGGAATGGATCTTTTGTGTATTCTAGAGCTCACCTTGGGGTCTGGCCATACTCTCACTCTCTTTTTTGATACTAAAATGTGTGTCTGAGAGTGTACAGCCTCTGAGTGGCTTGTATAGATGATGACTGGGGAAATTCCTTGTCAACCATCTTCAGTAGTTGCTCATCGTGCTGCTTCTGCTGTTCTTCATCTTCTATTTTGACTCTAACCATTTCCCTTTGTGAGTCAGGTGTGATCATGAGTTGACTCCTGGGTTCTGGTACCCTTAGAACAGCAGAGAGTGGCAGACTATCATCTTCATCATCTTATTCTTCATCTTCTTCTATCCTCAGCACCCTTCTCCTCCTTCTAGGTGCATCACTGGATGATGGTTGGGTTGGTTTTTGTGGTAAAGGAATTGGTTTTGAGGGTTGAGGATGTTTGGATTTGAGTTTTGAGATTGGTTTGGAGATTTGAGGGGTAGGCTGTTTTTGAGTGGGTGATTGGGAAGGTTGTTCAAGCATTTTGGTTGTAAGTTTGGCTTTTGTGAGTTTTGCCATTTCAAGCCTTTTCCCAGCTCCAGCCTCATCAAGTGCTTCAATAATTATCCCCTTATGAAATTGCTCAGACAAACAGATTCTGGTGGCTATAGCCAGAATGCTGTCTTTGGTCCATGAACGAATCTCCATCAGTGATTTTCCTAAATATTTGGCTATGAATCGAATCATGATCTCCAATCTCTCTTTCTCCAGCACACTATACCCAGCCCATCTGCTTTGGATTTCATTTACTTCCAACCTCCTGATCTCACTGTCTAGTTTGGCTGTATCAAAGTCTTGCTTGAAGAGTTGCTCAATGATTTTGTCCATGGATCGGCTGTGTGCTTCATCTGCATCTTTTATCAGCTCCTCCAAGGATTTTTCTTCAGCATTCTTTTGATCACCAGCACTTTTCTTTCTTTTGTAAGTGATCAGTTGTTGTTCCTTTTCCTTCTCCAACTCCTTGTTTTCTCTTGTGCCTTCTCATCCTCAGTTCTTTTTCTTTTCTTTTCTTTCACTGCTGTACTCTCCCCCTTTTTGGATGCATTGGTTGCAGGGGTTTGTACCGCAGAAAGTTTCTTATGCACAGCATCATCAATGAGTGGTTGTAGACTTGAGGAGATCCTCTCATCAATGGCTTTATGAACAATGTCATTGATGATGGGAGTGATGAGAGGTAAGGATTGTTGGAATGCAGCAACCATCTGCTTAGGGGGTTCTGTCCCTGAGAGATAGTGCCAAAGGCAGAGGCTAGAGGCTTAGTGAAGTGAGAGGGTGAAGTGTTTGGGGGACCTTCGAATGAAGGTGCCATCTGTGGGTTAGTGGGGGCAAATGGACTTACATCCTGAGACTTCTTGGCAAGCAGTTCTTGTAATCTGCTTACCTCAGCCTCCAGGATGGTGTTGTGGGCTAGAACATCATAGAAAAAGCCTAGGTCATCATCAGCAGATGTTGAATCACCTGACCTCCTGCTTGTAGCAGGATGTACATGCACCAGGTGTAGACCAGTTTTAGCATGTGCCCCTTTTTCTTGGAACTGGGGACTTCTAGCCTCAGGACGATGTCCTTCATCAGCTGTTGCCTCTGATGAGGTCTTAGCTATGTTACCAGCCTCAGTTTGATCATGTGCTGATTCAGAAGAGGTGGCAGCCTCACCAGATGTTCGTATCTGCATATCCACACCAGGAGATAGAACAGTTAAACCCTGGTGCTGTGGTTGTCAGAAGCATGTTGATCCTCTTCCTCAATTGCTATGGTTCTCCCCTTTGTTGGTGTTTGTTGGGGAGGAGGAGAGGCATGCAGCTGAGTCAGCACGTTTGCAATTATAATGGTTGGACTTTGGGGGGCATTTGCTTGGGGAGAGGAGATAGAAACAGATTGCATTCGGGGAGAGGAATGCTCTTCAATGATAACCTCCTCAAGTGAGAGAGGTCTCAGCGATGTGGTTGCCCCTGATAAGGTTGCATCAGGATCCTTTTGAGAGGATGCCTGTGCAGAGTCTCTGATACTGCTGGGGGGTTTAAACCAACAAGTATATCCTGCCTTGGTGGTACAGGAGCATCTTCAGGGGTCTCATCTCCCTGAATAGCTGTTTTGTGGCGTTTGGTTTTTGGTTTGGTGGGGACTCTGGATCTGGTGGTGGAAGCTGTGGGTTCCCTCTGCTTGGGTTTTAGCATTCGGGCAGCTTCTTTGAGAGTGAGGTCTGAGTTGTGCCTGGAGTATACCTCAGCCAAAACAGCTGGTGCAGGGACTCCAAGGCTAACAACGCCATCAGATTTTAATTCATTTAAAATATGGCCATCAGAAACCTGGGATATAATAGCCAGCGGTTTGCCGCAGGTTTCTGAGCCAAGTTCTTTATTTCTAGAAACATGATTTCAGAGAAATTTAGCGGTTGGTGTTCTAGAATAGAATACAATACCTGTTGCCATTGGGATGACATTTGATCCCAAGAGTATGTCTTTGAAGCTAAGCATACATTTACCATGTGAAGATAAGTTTTTCAGCATCATGGAAATGTTTCTTCAGAATAGTTGTAGCCCGAAGATCACTTTCATACCCATTATTGATAAAGGACATATCCATTATGCCCTTTGGGTATTTAGTCACAGTGGTGGAGTCATGTAAGTGTAATGCCTGACGAATGATGTCAGCTGTAACAACCACTGGTTTCTGGTTGATGAGGGACCGAACAGAGATTTGGCTAGTAGACTCATCAGTATGAACAAAAACATTTGACCAGAATTGACTGAGAGATTCAGGGTAGATGGTCGGATTCAAGAGAAAGGCTGTGCGATATGGGGAATCCACCATTAGGTCAATGGCATTATCAAATTTGTTCTAGAAAGCCGACTTGGTAAGGTATGCAACGCAGTTGTGTCGTGGTTTTAGGCTCATGGTTGCCATTTTTGAAAGTATGAAGGTCAGAAGAACGGCTAATGGAACGTTTGAGAAGAAGACAGGTATTTATAGGGTTGGGATAGGAAAAGGCTGAAAGAAAACTACTGAAGGTTTTGGTGTGGTCATCAGCTGTTTGAAACTACTGATGACGTGGTATTAACCTTCAGAGGTTTAAAACGACTGACAGTGGTGGTGTTGTCATCAGTGTTATAAAACAACTGAAGACTTGGTTTTGACCATCAGACGTTGAAACAGCTGAAGTCTTGGTGTTAACCATCAGTATTTATGAAACTACTGAAGGTCGTGGTTTTGACTTCATATGATGTAAACAACTGAGGACTTGGTGTTTGTCATCAGTAGTTGTAAAACTACTGAAGACAGTGGTTTTGCCATCAGTTGTTGTAAACAACTGAAGACTTGGTATTAGTTATCAGTAGTTGTGAAACTACTGAAGACTGTGGTCTTGCTTTAGTTGTTTAGAAACAGCAGTTGTAGAAACAACTGAAGAGAAATTACTCATCAGTTGTTTTCATCAATTCTTAGCTTTTCAGCTGTTTCATACTGTCCTCAACACTTACTCAACAAACTTTTCATCTGCTTTTCAGGTGTTTCATAGGACGTCAATACTTATCTGTTTTTACTGATTTCAGTAGTTGTAACTACATCAGTAGTTTAGAACAGATAAAGTACTTCAGTACTTGTGAGGCATTTAGCCTTCAGTAGTTATAAAAACTACTGAGGGTAAAAGAACTCATCAGTATTTATATGTGACATGGTTACCAATGATCATCAGTACTTATTACTGAGATCATCAGTAGTTGTCACTTATTCTAGCTGCAGCATACCAAGCCTTAACACAGGTTGTGGAAAGTTGAACTATCCAAAGGCTTAGTAAAAATGTCTGCAAGCTCCTCAGCACTAGGCACAAACATAGGATTAATTAGACCTTTTCAAAACAATCTCTTATAAAATGATGTCTAATTTCTATATGTTTGGTCCTAGAGTGCTGGATTGGATTTTTGACAATGCAAAGAGCTGAAGCACTATCCATTAATAACAGAGTCTTAGTCTCTGTAATGCCATAATCCAAAAGTTGATTCTGAAGCCAGAGTATTTGGGATGTACAACTTGCAGCAGCAATGTACTCGGCTTCAGCAGTGGTGTAGCAACAGATGTTGTTTCTTACTCTGCCAAGAAATCAAACAGTTGCCTAGGAATTGACATCCACCAGAAGTTGATTTCCTGGTTAACTTACACCCTGCATAGTCACTATCAGAGAAAGCAACTAATTTGCAAGAGTGCCCAGTGGAATACCATAAACCTAGAGATTGTGTACCTTGCAAATATCTAAAGATCGTCTTGACTGCAATCAGATGAGACTCTTTAGGTGCAGCTTGAAATCTAGCACAAACACATGTAGCAAACATAATATCTGGTCTAGAAGCTGTTAAATACATCAAGGACCTAATCATACATCTGTAAAGCGTTTCATCAACAGCTTTACCTTTCTGATCAATATCCAATTGTGTGGTGTTGCACATGGGAGTAGAACAGGGCTTACAGTTTTGTAAATCAAATTATTTAAAAGATATTTTGTATATTTAGACTGATGAATGAAAATTCCATCAGCTTTTTGTTTGATTTGCAAGCCTAGAAAGAACTGTAATTCTCCTATTGCACTCATTTCAAACTTCCTTTGCATTAATTTTGTAAAATCATCACACACTGGGGATCAGAGGATGCAAATATAATATCATCAACATAAATTTGAACAAGTAGCTTATGCTGATCCACCTTCTTAATAAATAAGGTTTTATCTATGGAGCCTCTAGTGAAATTATTTTGTAGAAGAAAGTTAGATAATGTCTCATACCAGGCTCTAGGAGCTTGTTTCAAACCATAAAGAGCCTTATCAAGCTTGTATACCCATTCTGGGTGTTTATTATCCTCAAAACCTGGTGGTTGACACACATAAACTTCTTCTTTTATTTTACCATATAAAAATGCACTTTTAACATCCATTTGAAAATCTTTAAGATTGTGGAGTGCAGCATAGGCTAAGAACAATCTAATTGCCTCCAGTCTGGCTACAGGGGCAAAGGTTTCATCATAATCAATACCTTCTTCTTGTGCAAACCCCTGAACAACCAGTCTGGCCTTGTTCTTAACAATAAGCCTATTTTCATCTGTTTTATTCCTAAACACCTATTTAGTGCCTATTGCACACTTACCTGGGGAAGAGGAACAAGCTCCCACACTTGCTGCTTTTTGAACTGAAGAAGCTCAAGCTGCATTGCTTCAACCCAGCCATTGTCTCTGAGTGCAACATGATAATTCTTTGGCTCTAACTGACTGATGAAGAGAGCATAAAAGCAGAAATTGGACAATTGACTTCTGGTTGAAACTCCAGCATTGATATCACCAATGATTTGAGACATTGGGTGATTCTTCAGCTCTTGATAAACAATGAGATCAGTGCAAGTGTTTGTATAACCTTCAGCAGCAACAGATGTTGATGTAGACTCTTGAAACCATGTAGATGGTGGCAACTCAAATGAAGTTGAAGATGCAGAAATCTCATCAGCACTTGTTGTGGATGAAGCTACTGAAGCTACAGGAGCATCAGGTTAGAGGACACAGGCAGTTGGTCACTAAACCTGAAGAGGTGAGTACTGCTATCATCATCATCATCAGCACCAGCAGTACCATCAGGTGGTGAACTGTTGACAGGAGCAACAGCAGGAGTTGATAAGGAACATATTGCAGTATGTCCAAATCAAATAGCTCCACAGTGCTTTGTAGAATCTTGTCCTTTGGAGATTCATTAAACTTAATATGTAGAGTCTCTTCAACCATCTTTCTTCTGCAGTTGAAGACTCTGTATGCTTTGCAAGTTGATGAATAACCAACAAAGTACCCTGCATCCACCTTAGGATCAAATTTTTGGAGTTGATCCTTTGTGTTGAGAATGTAACAGGGACACCCAAATGCTCTAAAGAATGAAATCAAAGGGGCTAAATGATGTAAAACTTCATAAGGATTTTTCATCAACCTCTGATTTACTAAGGCTCTATTCTGTACATAGCAGGCTGTATTGACAACTTCAGCCAAAAGGTCAGTGGCAGACCAGAATCAGCCAACATGGACCTTGCAGCTTCAATGAGGGTCCTGTTCTTTCTCTCCACTACTCCATTTTGCTCTGGAGTCCTTGGGATGCTATACTGCCTCTTGATTCCCTTTACAAGTAAAAATCATCAAGAGTGTGGTTTCTGAATTCAGTACCATTGTCACTCCTCACACACTTAACTTGTAGGGAATACTGCTTCTCAACGTGTAACACAAAGTTCATAATGGACTGAGCAGCCTCATCCTTTGAATGCAAGAAGAAAGTCCATACATATCTAGAGTAATCATCCACAATTACCAGATAGTATTTCTTCTTTGCCATACTCATTACCTTCACAGGACCAAAAAGATCCATGTGCAGTAGTTGTAAGCAGGCATTAGACTTGGATTCTTCTATGGGTGGGAATGAAACTTTATGTTGTTTCCTTTTTAAGCATGTAGTGCAGATTTCATCACAATTGAACTCCTTTATTGGAAGACCTCTCACTAACTCTTGTGGATCAGTTGATTCATGTTTTTGAGATTAACATGACCCAGCCTTCTATGCCACAGTTTAGATTCTTGGAGAACAAGCATGGATGGCCTTTTAACTCAATTTTCTTTGACAAATCCAAGGCATATACTCTTCCTATCCTGTTGGCCTTCAGGAGAGTATTATCATCCAGTACTTTGTCAATAGGCTCAGAACCTTGGAAGACAGAATCCTACAGTTCTGGCTTGTGAAAAGAGCAACATGTCCTTTGTCACACATCTGATTGACACTCAACAGATTGTATTTGAGATTCTCCACATGGTTGACATCATCAAATCTAATATCTCTATTAGACACAAATCCCTTCCAATGATGTAACCTTTAGCATCATTTCCAAATGAGACAAATCCCTTCTTTCCTTGAGAGTAATCATGAAGAAGAGAGCTGCTCCCAGTCATGTGCATGGATCCTCCACTGTCCACATACCAGATGCTTCTTTGGCATGCTAAAGAACCCTGCAAAATCATAAGAAACTAGTTAGCTTTGGAGACCCAAACCTTTTTGGTTTTGGGACTGACTTTATCAACAGATTTAACCATAGCTGGTTTCTCATGATTAACAGCTGATGAAGATGGAGATGGTGTTGAAATAGATTTGGACCTGGAATTCCTTTTCAGTGGTTTGATCACAAGGGCTTCAAGTTGGTTAACTCTCCCCAACAGATGCTGAACCATCATAACAAGCTGTGTCTGATTTGAAGCTCGAGCTTTTAGTTCATTTGACACTCCAGAGCTTGTTTTTGATGAGTTCCTGTGACCCACCATTTCCTCCTTCTTAGATTTCATAGACTTAGTCTTATGTTTATCATGAGGAACAATATCAGCTGTCTTTTGATAAACCGCATCCTTCTTAGTGGATTTGGGTAAGGCCTTGGGTTTATCAGGTTGAGATGATTGTGGTACAAACTTGGTCTCAAACTCAGTTTTCATTTTATTTATTTCTAGTTTAATGAGCTCATCCCTTTGGAGTTTTAAACCCTTTTTGTACCACATTCATCAGATAGATGATTGATTTACCACAAATTTCACATGGTTTATTCTTCATCTTGGACATCTTTACTGCTGAAGTGGAAACTACTGAAGGTGTGATCTTCAGTATTTTCCTCCTATCAGTACTAGGTACTAAAGGATTTGTAACAACTGATGACTGGTAATTCAACTGTTTTCCATCCGTCCTAATAGACCGTTTGATGGATTCCTCAGCCGTTGTTAGTCCTTGTATTTCAACTGATTTGAAATGCTTTTCAGATGTTGGGTCTCTTTTAGTACTTGGGGTACATTGAGGAACAACATCTAAAGTGCTCAGCTTCATATGAGTCTTAGTAGTTAGACCATCAGTCAATTTATTTGCTGAGATCTTAACACTGGTTTCATTCTCTGATCTTAGATTATTATTGGAGAATGATTCACACGATAATGTGGTTTGGAGATTGCTTTCACTTTCAGACTTAACTATGGAGTTAGGAGTAAAGTCTGTTGGTGGAGCAGTATGGTTGTAACCAATACCAAACTTCACATTTGAAGCAGTTTGCTTGCTAAGAAGCATTTCAAATCCCTTGCATGATGAGACCCAGCGGTCACACTCAACTTGGGTCACTGCAAGTTTTTCTTTGAGACTCCTGTGGTCTTCCAGAATAACCTCTAGCTTGGCCTTTTCATCATTTAATTGGCATTTAAGCTTATAATCTCATCACTTTTACTGTTAAGAGCAGACTCATACTCAGCTTTTTCTTTTGGAAATGGTTTTCTCAAACTCAAGTTTTTGATTTATTAATGCTACATTTGCCTCTCTAATAGAGACAAAGGCAGCTATGCATGATTCAGACATAACTTGGCTTTAGCCTCTGAAGATACCTGAGTTACCTGTGAAGATGATGCATTTGAGCAGAACCCTCAGTAGACTCCAGGGCCATGAGAGCAAGATTTCTAAATGGTGTTCACCACCATGTTGACTAGCACCAGCATAGTATTGCTTAGTGTGACCAGACAAGTTATCAGGTAAGCTACTCCAGTCAACGACTCTAGGTGTGAAGAAGCTGTGATGAGGTTGTGATTGAGATGGAGATGGTTGAGGTTCTGGTAGTGCATGAGGTTGTGGTACTATAGGAGCTTGAACTTGATTTGACCGTGGCATATAATAGCAGGGATAAGGATATGGCATTTGACCCTGAGGAACAAAATATGCAGAAGATTGAGGTGTGATGAATGACTAGAACCAGCAGAATATTGCCCTTTGGATTGTGAATTGTTTTTGGAAAAGTCAAAAAGGTGCAGAGGTGTTAGATCCAGTTGATCTACACTCTCTTGCAAAGTGTCCAAGCCTGTGGCATTTGTGACACTTCAACTTGGTTTTGTCAAAACCGACTTTGGTTTTGTCAGAGAGTCCAGGAAATTTCCTGCCAGTTCTCTTGTAGAATTCTGAGATCTGATATTGATTAAGGCCATTTGGCTCAAATATCCATCTCTTCTAAATCATCATCAGCAATGCCCTTCAATCATCCATGATAAAGCATAGATTGTCACTATTATTACCAGAATGACAATCAACACTCACAAAGGCATGAGTAGAATTGTTTGAGGTGAAATCAATATGCTCATCATAGTGGCATTCTGATCCTGCATACTCTGACTCATGACTTACCAAGGCAGTGTTTCCTGGTACAAAGTCATCAGTGAGCTTTCCAGATGATGATAGTTTTCGTTTCTGTTCTATCTCTCTCTCAATATGAGCAATTTCCCATGGAGTTGGGTGAGAGATAGTTTGTCCAAATTTGCACTGGAGCGTAGGACAATAGTATATGTGTCCCATCTCTCAGGCAGTGATCTGAGAAATCTGTTATTCATCTGGCTATTGGTGTACTCATGTTTGACCATTTTTAATTCAGAGATCAAACAAGAGAACCGCTCAAACTGTTGAGTTAGTGTCTCACCCTTCCTATGAGAGAATGTCTCATATTGTTGGGCAAGGATTTCTCTATTATTTTCCAAGACCTCATCTGTTCCTCCAAATTGTTCTTTCAAGGCATTCCAGAGGTCATGGGTATTTTCATAATGCATTAGCCCAAATAGATTTCATTGGGCAGTGCCATGGCCAGAATTCCATGGGCTTTTGCATCAATCTCAAACAATTTCTTATCCTCATCTGAGTATTGCTCCCTCCTCTTCGAACCATTTGATTGGTTCCGGGGTATTCACCATAGGCTTGTGTGGACCATGTACCACTGATGTCCAACAACCTGAGCTGTTAACAGACATGTGATGGAGCATTCGTCGTTGCCATATGTTATACTCACTCCTAACCAGCATTGGAGGCTTGGTTGAGGAAGCAGTATTGTGAGGATCATTGGAAGTAGTAGTCATTTTAGGTCCAAATACAATTTATTCAAGCTTTTAAAAGATTTTACACAGACCACAACAAACTCAATGAAAACCAAAATAAATCTCAGGATGAATGGCCAAAAACACAGAAAATTCAATCTCTATAACCGTTTCTTGCAAAAATGCTAATTCAATCAAACTTGGATTTTGGATAGCAGTTTCAATGATCAATTATTAGATCGATCAATGATTAACTTGCTCTGATACCATTTGACAGGATCAGTGATCTCAAGTTTGATGGATTAGAGTGTACGCAGCGGAATAAGATCAAGAATTAGACAAATTATAGCAAGAATTTGATATTCGTATGCATTAAGAACAAATACGGTTGTAACGAGAGAATATATTTCTGTGAAAAGGAATGTTTCAATTATATCAAATGTTTCTGCTCAATCATTCACATATTACAATTAGGTTGACACTCCTTATATAGAGTGCAATCACTGCTGATATCACGGGATAGTGACATCTGGCAGATTTATTACAAAAATAACTAACACTTAACAAACTACGAAATGTTCACAACTACTGAGAACATATCAGAGAGTGCTAAGCACAAAATATAAAACTACTGATGCTAAACTACTGAAACTAACTACTGATTACAAAACTACTGAAAAGGGAAATATAAAACTACTGAAAGAAAACCGTCACAACTACTGAAGAAGACCTCTTCAGCTGTTGTGACAACGTCTGATAGTTGGTGTTCAGTACTTGTCTTCAGCACTTGTCTTCAGACTGTCTTCAGTACTTGTCTTCAGACTTTGTCTTCAGCACTTGTGTCTTCAGACTTTGTCTTCAGCACTTGTCTTCAGACTTTGTCTTCAGCACTTGTGTCTTCAGACTTTGTCTTCAGCACTTGTGTCTTCAGACTGTCTTCAGCACTTGTGTCTTCAGACTGTCTTCAGCACTTGTGTCTTCAGACTTTGTCTTCAGCACTTGTGTCTTCAAACTTTGTCTTCAGCACTTGTGTCTTCAGACTTTGTCTTCAGCACTTGTGTCTTCAGCAGTTGTTGTGACGTTTGTGGGACTTTAAGGTTTTTCTGATCCGGCTCATTGGTTCTCTTGGTCCAACATTTATCTTCCTTTTCTCTTTGTTCTTCACATAGTTTTCTGATCAATTCTCTTTGCTCATCAGAAGAGACATAACTGGTATTATTTGCAAGCTCAATCCTTCTCCAGAGGGACAAGGGATGAGGATAATCAATGGGTTCAGTGTAAGTCCTTTGATCAGCTACAAAATCCCAGAACTCATCATCAATAATGAACTCTTCTGATGTGAACCTCTCTAGTGCATTGATCAGTTCTTTAAATTCAGCCTGTTCAGCGTGTGTAGCGGCTGATTTTTCAGAATATATCACCATCTCTAGGCTTGACTCTTCATTCTTTGACTTACTTGTATCTTCTTCTTTTTCATCACTTTCAGAAGAAGATTGTATCTCATTAGCTCTAAGTCTTCCTCATCTCTTTCACTTGCTTCAGCCCCATCTCTTCTCTTAATCTTAATCAGCATCTCAAGCTTAGAAATTCTTTTGTTTTGACTTTCAATTTGATTTTGCAATTGGTGATAATCTCTGCTTGTTCTTCAATTGTTTCCTCTTGTTCTTCCATGGCAATGGTTTGAATAGCAGAGTGTCAACATGGCCACTGATTTCTTCTCTTGAATGATTAAGAGCAGTTGTTAACTTCTCAATCTCTTTATCCTTTTCTCTCTTCTCAGCATCATATTTATCTTTCAATGACTTTAGCTCAGCTTCCTTCTCATCCAGTTCCATCAATCGATCTTGAATGATGCCTGATCTCCTGTTTAGTAGTCTTTCCATCTTTGCTACCTTATGTAGAAGTTCAGAGATCATCTCATCTTCTCATCTGGTTTGTTGACACCAGATTCATCATAACTCTCAGAAGGAGCAGCTTCAGAGACAACTTTCTTGACAAGCATTTTGTTAGGTTATCATCCTCATGAGAAGATGATTTGGATTTTTCTGAAGAGCTGGTAGAGTCACCAAACTCAATAGGTTCTGTAGAAATTGGGGGTGGATGGGCTGATTAGATAGGTGAATGATGAATAGGAGATAGATGTGGAGAAGTAATGGGTTAAGTTTGTGGAGATTGGTTTTATGAGCTGTGAGGTGTTTGATGTGGGTTCTTTGTGGAGATGGGATTGGTAGAGGTACAAAGGGAGATGCAAAATCATGAATTTCAGGTTTAGTGTGAGAATCACCCCCTGCACCATCCTGGGGTGACATTGACCTTGGCCTATCAATGCCTTCAACTTGCTCATCAGCAGTATGTTGAATATGAACAGCTTGTTCTTCATATGCTTATCAGCAGGAGCATCTTGTTCTTCACCTTGTTCATTAGGATTAATCTGTTGAAGCATCCAAGGTAGAAAAGGAGATTGAGCTCCACTGTAAAAATTTCTAGGATCCCTCTTCTTGATGTATTTATATGACTTAGCATCATTGTGTGGAATATCTAGAACTGGTCCATCAACAGCTGGATTGGGGAATGCTTCATTTATGAGACTTTGGATGAATCTTGGGTACATCTCCTTCCTTATTGTATGTTGGATACTAGGCCATTGAAGACATAAGCTGACATATTGAATGGCCTATTTGTGCATAAAGCACAAATTGCTGATGAAGTAATAATTGGGATATCATTACATCCTGTCTTCTTTTTAGACAAACAGTGCTAATAAATATGGATCAGAAACCTCCAAGGCAAGTCTACTAACCCCTTCACAATTTGTTTTGTTTCAAAACCCCCTTCATATCCAATTTCTGCAAAGAAAGTAATGATATCATCATCTTCTAGCTTAATTGGTGCATCTGCATCATCACCAAACTACAAACACCTTCTCATAGTTTCTTCAGTAATGATTAGTGTATGCTCATCATCAATCCTTCCAGATAAAGACCTAACACCATCATCCTCTATCACTTCAGCAGAGTTCCAGAATTACCTTATGAGTCTCTCATATATGATAGGTCTGACAGTGATAGCATAAGCCACTCTAGTTGTGGAGATGAATCCGATCATGTCTCTGAGCCCCTCTGCCTTAGGTACATCAGGGTCTAGAAAACCACTGATATTGTGGAGCTTGCTCCACGAGAGATCAGCCATGTACCCCGCATTAGAGACATATGAGTTAGATTAATGATAATATATGTACTACTTTAAGCAGCATTCATCATTTTGACTTTTGAGGGTCAAATATAAACATTTGAGGGTACTGTTCCATAGGAATTATTTTAGATTGAGATATTGTCATGAATACTCATTGTCATTTGATTTATCATGTTTGAAGATCAAATTTTGGATGTTTTTTACTATTAATTTGACATTATTTCAAGTTCTGATTTCAACATTTTCAGTTTCATGATGCTCTGTTCATGTGATGAACATAACTTTGAGATTTTCAGATTGAATCGTATTCTACAAAGTTTGCATGTTCATTGAAGTTGAGAATATTCATCTTTTCTTGGAATAAATATGATTTTGGGTGTTCTTTGTAACCTAGGGTTCTAAGTTTATTATCAACTCAAAAGTCCGACATATTAGGTTAACACAATGTAAAATTTTCACCTTTTGTTTGATAATGTAGTTGTGTAGTATCTAATACGAGGACAGATTGGGTGAAATGAACTCGAATCTTTGATTATTAAAGAAAAAAGATGATTGATGAAGAAGAACAGTGTTTTTGCTCGTCGCACTATAGAGTCTCTCAAATTTGAAAAGTATTAAATGACCTTTTGAACTTGCTTTAAATAGTCAAAAACTGGCTTTTACAAAATTTTACAAGTCTAGGAACAAATGCGTTAAAATTTTTTAAATCACTGTAGCAAATGCGGAAGTGGAAATTTTAAGTATTTAGATTATCCACATTTGTTTACTGTTGTAAATGCGGAAGTGAAACTTTAAAGTACTTTGCTATCCGTATTTTTTTACTCTTGTAAATGTGGAAGATTTTAACTTGTGATTTTAGGCATCCGCATTTACACACGGTAGCAAATACGGAAGTTTTGTTACTTCTGTTTTCTTCTATCCGCATTTGTGCACTGTGGCAAATGCAGAAGAATGAAGTTCATGAGCATTTGTGCACTGTAACAAATGCGGTTGACAGAACTTGTTCAACATTGCTCACTGTAGCAAATGCGGCTGAACAAACTTTGTCAGCATTTGCTCACTATAGCAAATGTGATAGAATAAAATCCACATTTACTTGATCATCATTCATTGTGATAGAAGAGATTAAGAACTTATTTATTTTTGTTTGAAAATACATGAAAATTGAAGATACACATCCACAAATGCGGATGAGTAAAACAAATGCGGAAGTGTAAATTTCATCCGTATTGACAAATGCAGTTGGACACTTAAAAAACATGTTATCCGCATTGACAAATGCGGTTAAACACTTGAAAAAATTTTATCTGCATCGACAAATGGGGTAGGACATTTTTTGTTCCGCATAGGTTTTAACACTTCAAATTTTCATGTATACTTGTAACACACTAATGCGGTAGAGTACACTCTTTGTTCGCATTAGTTTCACTTGGAAATAAAAAGCTACCCGCATTGGCTATAAGCATGGGTTACCTTCACCCTCATTCACCAATGCACTTACTACATTAACTTTTGAACTTAATCATAAGTTAATGTGTCTATTTTGGTTTTTCATGTTATGAAGAGATGTCATTTATTGATTTTTCTTATGAAGTTGTTGACTGTTGAGGTTGTCAGTTCTTGCTTGGATTGACTTGTATGTCAGAAGTGATACAAGTTTCCTATTGTTTGAATGATCTTGGACTTTTCATGCTTCCAAAAATCTGCATAAGCTGAGATACTATGGTATAACTTCTGCATCAACACGTGCATTTTCTTTTTCTTTTGTTTTTAATTTTTAAGAAAGTAATTTAAGATAGTAAAATCTATATAGATTTAATAAAAAAATTTAAATTACTCCTCTTAAAATTTATATCCACATCTGGATAGAAATTTTAAAGATTTAAAAACTTTTTGACTATTATATACATTGATTATTAATAATGAAGAGAAGTATATCTTTTGTTGGGATCCTATCAATCTTACATTACACATGTGCATCCTTTATGATAAAATGGACATGTTTATGAACTTGATGATTGAAGGTATGTTTGTCCTCTTAAACTCATACCAGGTTGCTATTTTGTTGCAAATGATATTTATCATGTTTTTGGTTGATTTATTATTCAATATGTACCTCACACACATAAGCATGAAATGATCAACCATCCTTATACAATGCATGGTAGAACTTTTTCACAACTTTTCTTACCAGGTTACTTAAGTTATGAGAACTCATTTTCATTGATCCTCATTGGTATTCTTTTACTTTGATCCTTTTCATGATGATCCACATTGGGATTTTTTCACTTCACTTTGGAAGGTGATCCATGATAGGATTCTTTTGTTCACTCACTTGGAATGTGTTAGGATCAGTGATCTAAGTTTGATTGATTAGAGAGTATAGCAGCGGAAATTCAAACAACGAATTAAATAATTCACAAGAACACAATTGATATTCAATGTAACAGTAAATGGTTATAGAAAAAGAGAATTCTGCAAGAGAGATATTTCATTCATATGCTTTCGTGGTGGCTCAATGTCAGACTTTACAATTAGGTCAACATTCCTTATATAGGATACGTGACGTCTGCTGATGTCACTTGGTGACATCTAACAGAATTATTCAAACTACTGAAACTATGCAAACTATTGAGAATGTTCTTAACTACTGATTACATCTCAGAGAATGCTAAGTACAAGAAACATAAAACTACTGAAGCTAAACTACTGAAACTAAATTACAAGTACTAAAAGGAAACCATCACAACTACTGAAGTTGATAAATTCAGCTGTTGTGACAAATACTGATCACTTTGGTCTTCGGTCTTTGTTCTTCAGACTTTTACTTTCAGACTTTGTCTTCAGCTGATAGCTTCAGACTTTGTCTTCAGTATTTTACTTTCAGACTTTGTCTTCAGTAGTAGTCTTCAGTTCTTGTCTTCAGACTTTGTCTTCAGTACTTTGTGATCAGCTGATGTCTTCAACTGTTGTGATCTTCTTCAGCAGTTGTAATGTCTGTGGGACTTAGAGGTTTTTCTGATCAGGCTCATTGGTTCTTTTGGTCCAACAAACTCCCCCTGAATCAATGCAGCCAAAACCTCTAAACTTATTGATGATCCTACTTATTCTTGGCAGAAACACCCTCTTGATCAGTTTCAGAGGTAATCAGTTAAGCACAGGCCGGGAAAAGGTTTCTAATCTTTTGATTGGCTAAGTATGGAAGGGAACTCTGTTTTGGGGAAACTGAACACAGAGTCTTATCCCAACCATGAAACCTAATTCCCATGAATGAGTCTATAAGACTCACTAGCATAGGCCTCAAGGAGAACAACTTGTTCCTCCTTGGTGAGTTCTCCTGCTTCTCCCTCGAAGAAGAACTCTGGGCCATAATACTCAGACAGGTATCTCACTGTCTTTCCATTTTTCAACTCCATAGTTGTTATCTCTCTATAAGCAAATTCATCAGGGTGAGAGCCTTCAAGCAACAACTGGAGTTCACTCTTCTGAAGATCTTCAAGTCTTTTGTATAACAACCCCTTCTTGATCATTTTGTTCTCAAGAATAGATTGAGGGGTTATCTGGATTTGTGAGCTCTCTTGAATTCTTCAATGATTTCCCAGGGTGAGACTCCATGGCCAATGTAATTGCAGCATTCAAGGTCTTCTTCACTTGGCCATGATATCTACTTGGTATATTCTTCTTATGAATTCTAGAAGTTACCCTGGGGTCTGGCCAGATCCACACTCTTTCTTTTTGAGTTGAAAAGTAGTATGTAAGAGTGTACAACCTCAGAGCCTGTTTCTTCATTTCTTGAATGGATGAGGACTGAGGGAAATCCTTTTCAACATCTTCAGAAACTTCTCATCGTGCTATTTCTGTTGTTCTGCTTCTTCAATCTTTACCTTCACCATCTGCATTTGCAAGTCAGAAGTAATCACTTGTTGACTTCTGTGCTCAGGTGATTTGAGTTTGAGAACAGCAGAGATTGGCAGACTATCATCATCATCATCATATCCTCTTCTCATCTCTTCTTCTACCTCAACACCTTCTCCTCCTTCTGGGTGCATCACTAGGTAAGGTTTGAGGTGGTTTTTGGGGTAAAGGGATTGGTTTTGTGGGTGGCTTTGGTTTAGGGATAGATTTGGGAGATTTTAGAGATAAGGGTTGTGTTTGAGTGGGAGTGTGAGAAGACTGACTTAGCATTTTGGTGGTGAGTTTGGCTTTGAGAGCTTTGCCATTTCAGTTCTCTTCCCTACACCTGTTTATCTAATGCTTCAATTATCAAACCCTTATTATAGCCTCCAGCAGAGCAGATCTTCTTGGTTATCTCCAGGATATTGTCTCTGGACCAGGCCTTTATCTCTATCAATGATCTTCCAAGGTATTTGGCAATGAATCTGATCATTATCTCCAATCTTTCCCTTTCTAACACACTATAACCGGCCCATCTAGCTTGAATCTCTTCTATTTCCAGCCTTCTGATCTCAGTGTCTAGTGTAGTTGTGTCATGACCTTGTCGAAAGAGCTGATCTATGATTTTATCCATGGATCTGCTGTGAGCTTCATCAGCATCTTTGACAAGATCTTCTAAGGATTTATCTTCATCAGCTTTTGACTCAGCATTTTTCTTTCTTTTATATGTGATCAGCTGTTCTGAGATCAGTTCTTTCTCCACCTCCTTCTCTTTTGCAGGTTCTTTCTCATCATCAACTCTTTTTCTTTTCTTTTCTTTCACTGCCTTAGACTTGGAAGTCTCCCTTTTTGGTTGCATTGGGATCAGGGGCTTGAAAGGCAGAAAGAGATTTGTGAACAACATCATCAATGAGGATTTGTAGATTTGAGGATATCCTCTCATCAATGGCTTTATACACTATGTCAGTGATGATGGGAGTGATGAGAGGTAAGAGTTTTGAAAGATAGCAACCATCTGCTCAGAGGGGTCTGTCCCTGAGAGGTGGTGCCAAAAGTAGTGGCTGGTGGCTCAGTTACGTGTGTAGGCTTAGTGTTTGGGGAACCTTCTATGGAAGGTGCCATCTGTGGGGTTTGTGAGGTAGATGGACCTTGATCCCGAGACATTTTGGCTAACAACTCTTTGAGTCTGCTCACCTCAGTTTCAAGGATGGTATTATGGCTAATACATCATAGAAAAAGCCCAGGTCATCATCAGTTTGTGCTGAATCACCTGACCTCCTGATGGAATCAGGATGTACATGCTCCGAGTGTAGATCAGTAGAAGCATGTGCCCCTTGTTCTTGGTACTGGGGACTTCCTGCCTCAGGACTGTGTCCTTCATTGACAGTTGCCTCTGGTAAGGTCTTATGGATGTTACCAACTGCATCCTGATCATTTGCTGAATCAGTAGAAGTGTCAGCCTTGCCAGATGTTCTATTCTTTGTTTCTACACTTGGAGAGTGAACATTGTAACCCCTGTGCTGTGGGTTATCAGAAGCATTTTGGTCCTCCCCCTCTATAGTTGAGGTATTCCCAGTGGTAAGTGGTTTCTGGGGAGGGGGTGAGGAATGCAACTGACTCAGCACTTTAGCAACTATCAATGTTGGGCTTTGAGGAGAGGTTGCATGTGGAGATTGGTCTGAAGCAGATTGCACCCGGGGTGAGAGGTGCTCTTCAATGGTAACCCTCTCAATTGAGATAGGTTCCAGAAATGTGGGATCCCCAATTATGGTTGCAACAGGATCCTGTTGAGAGGATACCTGTGCGGCTTCAGCAGGTTGAGTCTTGGACATAACTGGGGGTTATAACCAGTATGTATTTCCTGTGTTTGTGGTACAGGGGCATCCTCAGGGGACTCATCTCCCTGAGTAGCCTTTTTGTGCTTTTTGGATTTGGGTTTGGTGGGACTTTGGATCTGGAAGTGGAGGCTGTGGGTTCCCTCTGCTTGGGTTTTAGCATCCGGGTAGCCCCTTTAAGAGTAGGGTCTGAGTTATGTCGGGAGTATACCTCAGCTAAAACAGCTGGAGCAGGGACTCCAAGACCAACAAGGCCATCAGATTGTAATTGATTCAAAATATGGCCATCAGAAACCTGGGATAAAGTATCCATCTATTTGCCACAGGTTTCTGAGCTAGATCCTTTAGTTCCATGAATACTATCTCAGAAAAATTTAGATTTTGGCGTTCAAGGATAGAGAACAATACCTGTTGCCATCGGGAAGACATCTGATCCCAAGAAGATGTCTTTGATGCAAGGCAGACATTCACCATATGAAAGATAAGTCGTTCAGCATCATGGAAGTGCTTTTTAAGTATGGTTGTAGCACTTAAGTCACCTTCATACCCGTTATGGATAAAAGACATATCAGTGGTGCCTTTCGGGTATTCTTTAGGATAGCTGCCATCATGCAAATTTAGGGTTTTGCGAATGATGTCGGGGGTGATGAGCACTTGTTTTCGGTTCACCAATGACTGGAGAGTGATTTGTCTATCATTCTCACCAGTTATGACAAAGACGTTGGTCCAGAACTGGGATAAAGAGTCAGGATATATGGTAGGATTCAGAAGAAAGGCTGTTCTGTATGGGGAATCCACCATAAGATCGATGGCAGTGTCAAACTTGTTCTAGAAGGCCGATTTTGAAAGATAGGCAACACAGTTGTGTCGGGGTTTGAGTTTCATGGTCGCCATTGTTGAGAGAGAGGTTTGAAAACGGCTAATGAAACGTTTGTCTATAAGTGCAGGTATTTATAGGTTAAGAAAAGGCTGAAAAGAAAACAACTGAAAGTGTTGGTGTTGGCATCGGTTGTTATGAAAACAACTGAAGACGTGGTTTGAACTATCAGACATTTGAAAACAACTGAAGACTTGGTTTTAGTCATCAGTAGTTGTGAAACTACTGAAAACCTTGGTTTTGTCTTCAGCTATTGTAAACAACAGAGGACTTGGTATTAGTCATCAGTAGTTGTGAAACTACTGAAGACATGGTTTTGTCATTAGCTGTTTAGAGTGAAACAGCAGTTTGTGGAAACGACTGAAGTGAAAATTCTCATCAGTAGTTTTCGTCAATTCTTAGCTTTTCAGCTGTTTCATACTGTCCTCAACACTTACTCAGCAGACTTTTTAGCTGATTTCAGTTGTTTCATAGGACATCAGTACTTATCTGTTTTTACTGACATCAGGAGTTATAACTACATCAGTCGTTGTAACTGCATCAGTTTCTTTTAACAGAATTATTACATATTTGTGACATGTTTACTAATGATCATCAGTACTTGTTTACTGAGATCATCAGTAGTTATCACTTATTCTAGCTGCAGCATACCAAGCCTTAACACAAGGTTTTGGAAAGTTGAACTATCCAAAGGCTTAGTAAATATATCTGCAAGCTCATCAGCACTAGGCACAAACTTTGGATCAATCAGACCTTTTTCAAAACAATCCTTAATAAAATGGTGTCTGATCTCTATATGTTTGGTCCTAGAGTGCTGGACTGGATTCTTGACAATACATAGAGCTGAAGCACTATCCATTAACAATGGAGTCTTAGTCTCTGCAATGCCATAATCCAATAATTGGTTTTGAAGCCAGAGTACCTAAGATGTACAACTTACAGCAGCAATGTACTCTGCTTCAGCAATGGATGTAGCAACAGATGTTTGTTTCTTACTCTGCCAAGAAGTCAAACAGTTGCCTAGGAATTGACATCCACCAGAAGTTGACTTTCTGGTTAACTTACACCCTGCATAGTCACTATTAGAAAAAGCAACTAATTTGCATGAGTGTCCAGTGGAATACCAAAGACCTAGAGATTGTGTACCTTGTAGATATCTAAAGATCCTCTATGAGACTCTTTAGGAGCAGCCTGAAATCTAGCACAAACACACGTTGCAAACATAATATCTGGTCTAGAAGCTGTTAAGTACATCAAGGACCCAATCATGCATCTGTAAAGTGTTTCATCAATAGCTTTACCTTTCTGATCTGCATCCAGTTGTGTGGTGTTGCACATGGAGTAGAACAGGGCTTACAATTTTGTAAATCAAACTTATTCAAAAGATCTTTTGTATATTTTGACTGATGAATAAAAGTTCCATCAGCCTTTTGTTTGATTTGCAAGCCTAGAAAGAACTGTAATTCACCCATTGCACTCATTTAAAACTTTTGTTTCACTAAACTTGTAAAATCATCACACAACTGGTGATCAGAGGATGCAAAAATAATATCATCAAAATAAATTTGAACAAGTAGCTTATGCTGATCTACCTTCTTAATAAACAAAGTTTTATCTATGGAACCTCTAGTGAAATTATTGTTAAGTAGAAAATTTGAAAGTGTTTCATACCAGGCTCTAGGAGCTTGCTTCAACCCATAAAGAGCCTTATCAGTTTATACACCCAATCAGGATGTTTATTGTCCTCAAAACCTGGTGGTTGACACACATAAATCTCTTCTTTTATTTTACCATATAAAAATGCACTTTTGACATCCATTTGAAAAACTTTAAGATTGTGGAAAGCAGCATAGGCTAAGAACAATCTAATTGCCTCTAGTTTGGCTGTAGGGGCAAAGATTTCATCATAATCAATGCCTTCTTCTTGTGAAAACCCTTGTACAACCAGTCTAGCCTTGTTCTTGACAATAAGCTCATTTTCATCAGTTTTATTCCTAAACACCCATTTAGTGCCCATTGCACACTTACTTGGGGGTAGAGGAACCAGTTCCCACACTGGCTGCTTTTTGAACTGAAGTAGCTCAAGCTGCATGGCTTCAACCCGTTCATTGTCTCTTAAAGCAACATGATTGACAGGATCAGCGATCACACGTTTGATGTATTAGGATACAAAGCAGCGGAATACAAACTAGAATTAGACAAATTGTAGCAAGCAATTGATACTTGTAAGCATTAAGATCGCATACGGTTATAGGGAGATGTTTATATTCCGCTGCTTTGTATCCTGAAACTACAACGACTGAAGAACAAGCTCTTCAGTCGTTTTACAAAACTACTGAAGCATAAAATATAAAACTACTGATATCACAACTACTGAAGAAGTACTCTTCAGCAGTTGTGACAACTACTGAGGCTTCAGTACTTGATCTTCAGACTTTGACCTTCAGGTGTTTCATCAGCTGATGACTTCAGTAGATACCATCAGCTGATGTCTTCAGTCTTTGTCTTCAGACCTTGTACATCAGTTGTTGATCTTCAGCACTTGTAAACTCTTCAGCTGTTGTACTTCAGTACTTTAGCCTTTCAGCTTCAACACTTGTGTTCTTCAGCTGTTGTACTTCAGCACTTTGGTTCTTCAGCTGTTGAGGTCTTCAGCACTTGATCTTCAGCTGTTGAAGTCTTCAGCACTTGTCAAACTACTGATGAGGCTTTCAGCAGTTGTTGTGATACCATGTGGGACTTAGAGGTTTTCTAATCTTGGCTCATTGGTTCTTTTGGTCCAACAAACTCCCCCTGAACCAATGCAGCCAAAACCTCTAACTTATTTATTCTCCCACTTATTGATGGCAAAATGTTGGTCTTTTTCCTTCTTGATCAGTAGAGAAGATGACCCATGTAAGCTCCGGCCTGGGAAGAAATCTCAAATATTTGTTTGGCAGAGTATGAATGGGAACTCTGTTTTGGGGAACTGGACACAGAGTTGTTATCCCATTCATGAGATTTACTTCCCCATAATGAGTCTGTATGACTCACGAACATAGGCCTCAAGGAGAACAACTTGTTCCTCCTGAGAGAGTTCTTCTGCTCCTCCTTCGAAGAAGAACTCTGGACCATAGTACTCTGATAAGTACTTCATGGTCCTGCCATTTTTCAGCTCCACTGTAGTTACCTCCCTATATACAAATTCATCAGGATGGTTGCCTTCAAAGAGTAACTGGAGCTCATTCTTCTGGATGTCTTCAAGCTTTTTATATAACAACCCCTTCTTAATCATCTTGTTTTCTAGTAAGGCTTGAGGGGTCTTCTTTGCTTGGTGAGCTTTCTTGAATTCATCAATGATTTCCCAAGGTGAGACTACAACGGCCAACATGATGGTAGACTCTATTGTTTTTCGTACCTGGCCGTTGTATCTGTGTGGGATAGTTCTTTTATGGATTCTAGAACTCACCCTGGGGTCTGGCCATACTCTCACTCTCTCCTTCTGATACTGAAAGGTGTGCCTGAGAGTGTACAGCCTTTGAGCATGCCCTTTCATGGCTTGAATAGATGATGACTGAGGAATTCCTTGTCAACCATCTTCAATAGTTGCTCATCGTGCTGTTTCTGCTGTTCTTCTTCTTCTATCTTGACTCTGACCATTTCCCTTTGAGAGTCAGGTGTGATCATGGGTTGACTTCGGGGTTTTGGTAGCTTCAGAACAGCAGAGAGTGGCAGACTATCATCTTCATCCTCTTCTTCTTCTTCTTCTTCCATCCTCAGCACCCTTCTCCTCCTTCTGGGTACATCACTGGATGATGGTTGGGTTGGTGAAGGAATTGGTTTTGAAGAGTGAGGATATTTGGATTTTGGCTTAGAGATTGGTTGGGAGATTTGAGGGATAGGATCTGTTTGAGTGGGTGGAAGGGAAGGTTGATCCAACATCTTTGTAGTTAGTTTCGCCTTTGTGAGTTTAGCCATCTCTAACCTTTTACCGCCCCAGCCTCATCAAGGGCTTCCACAATAATCCCTTTGTTGAATTGCTCAGACAGACAAATTCTCGTGGCTATAGCCAGAATGTTGTCCCTGGTCCATGCGCGAATCTCCACTAACGATCTTCCTAAGTATTTTGCAATGAAGCGGATCATTATTTCCAATCTCTCTTTCTCAAGAGCATCATACCCTGCCCATCGGGTTTGTATCTCTTGTACTTCTAACCTTCTGATCTCACTATCCAGTGTGGCTGTGTCAAACCCCTGCCTGAAGAGTTGTTCAATTATTTTATCCATGGATCGGCTGTGTGTGGTGTCAGCTTCTTTGACCAGCTCCTCCAAGGATTTGTCTTCAGCAGTGTGATCATCAGCACTTCTCTTTCGCTTGTAAGTGAGCAGAGGTTGCTTTTCTTTTTCCTCCTCTTGGGCTTGCTTCTCTTCCTTCTTCTCCTCTGTTCTTTTCCTCTTCTTTTCTTTCACTGCAGTACTTTCCCCCTTTTTGGTTGCATTGGAGGAAGGGGTTGTACCGCAGAATGAGTCTTTTGGACAGCAGCATCAACCAAGGGCTGTAATGTTGAGGAAAGCCTCTCATCAATGGCTTTGATCACTATATCAGTGATTATGGGTGTGATGAGAGGGAGGGAATTTTGGAGTACAGCACCTATTTGCTCAGGAGGGTTCTATTCCTGAGAAGTAGGGCCTGAAGCAGAGGCAGGTGGTTGATTTTGGAGTGGCTCGGTGTGTGGGAAACCTTCAAGGGAAGGTGCCATCTGTGGGTGGATAGAGGCAGATGGTCTTTCTCCTTGTGAGTTGGTCAAGTAGGTTTTGCAGCCTACTGACTTTCTCTTCAAGGATTGTGTTCTGGGCAAGAACATCATAGAAGAAGCCCAGGTCATCATCAGCCGAAGCTGAATCAGCTGACCTCCTGCTTAGAGCAGGATTTACATGCATTGGGTGTAGACCAGTTGGTGCATGTGCCCCTTGTGCTTGGTACTGGGGACTTCCAGCCTCAGGACAATGTCCATCATCAGCTGTTGCCTCTAGGGAGGTCTTAGCAATGTTACCAGCCTCACTCTGGTCATGTGCTGAGTCAGAGGAGGTGGCAGCCTCACTAGATATTCTAAGCTCCTTGTCTACACCAGGAGATAGAATTGGGAAACCCCTGTGCTGTGGGTTCTCAAGTGCACTGTGTTCCTCCCCCTCAATTGTAGAGGTATTCCCAGTAGTAAATGGTTTCTGGGGAGGGGATGAGGAGTGCAATTGAGTCAGCACTTGTGCAACTATTAAAGTTGGGCTGTGAGGGGCGGTTGTTTGGGGTGAGGGGATAGAAGCAGTGTGCACCTGGGGAGGTTGGTGCTCTTCAATGGCAATCTCCTCAAGTGAGTAAGATCCCAGATAAGTAGGTGCCCCTTGGGTGGTTGCTGCAGGCTCCTGTTGAGAGGAAACCTGAGCGGCTGTGGCTGGAGGAGTCATTGTATCCACTAGGGGGTTTGGACTAGTGGATATATCCTGCGTTTGTGTTGCAGGGGCATCCTCAGGGGACTCAATTCCCTGAGTAGCCATTTTGGGTTTCTTTTTGGTGGGTTTGGTGGGGACTTTGGATTTGGAGGTGGTGGCTGTGGGTTCCAGCTGCGTGGGTTTTCGCAGCTTGGCAACCATTTTTAGTGTCCGGTCAGAGTTGTGCCGGGAGTATACTTCCGGCAGAACAACCGTAGCAGGGACTCCCAAGCCAACAAGTCCCTCAGCATTAAGCTGGTCTGTAATAATGGCCATTATGAACCGTGGATAAGTATCCAACGGTTGGCAGTTAGTTTTTGAGCCATATCTTTGAGCTCTGAAAATATTAATTCTGAAAAGTTTAGTGGTTGTTGCTCAAGGATAGAATACATTACCTGCTGCCATTTGGTGGACATTTGATCCCAAGACGACGTCTTAGGGGCCAAACATACATTTACCATGTGAAAAACCAGGCGCTCAGCGTCATTAAAGTGTTTCTTCATGATGGTGGAGGCACTGAGATCGCCTTGATATCCATGTTGAGCAAAGGATAAATCGATGGTGCCCTTCGGATATCCAGCAGGAGAAGTAGCATCATTCAGTTGAAGAATTTGGCGGATTATCGCAGG
Source organism: Flaveria trinervia (assembly GCA_025506515.1). Classification (NCBI taxonomy): domain Eukaryota; kingdom Viridiplantae; phylum Streptophyta; class Magnoliopsida; order Asterales; family Asteraceae; genus Flaveria; species Flaveria trinervia. Next base: position 23,418,501 of record CM046454.1, on the reverse strand, counting down.
AGTAATGACTACTTCTTTGTTGTTGACGACCGACCGGAGGGATGGTGTGTTGCTCTCCTCAGTGGTAACAGTAACGTTCATCCAAAATTGGTTCAAGGATTCGGCATGTAAGACGGGGTTCAGAAGAAATGCCTTGTTGTATTGGGACTGAACCATAAGATCGATAGCAGTATCGAACTTAGTCCAGATCGGCGATTTAGTGAGGTAGGCAACACAGTTGTGTCGCGGTTTAATTTGCATAGACGCCATGGAGAAGAGGGAAGTTTTGGAGAGGAACGTTAGGTTTGAAGAAGATGAAGCATGGAGAGCTAAGGTTAGGGGTATATATAGGGTACGGGTAAGGAAACGACTGAAGGATGTGGTGTTAGTCATCAGTAGTTTTAAACGACCGTTGACATGGTATTATCTTTTCAGACGTTGAAACAGCTGAAGTCGTGGTGTTAGGCATCAGTAGTTTAGAAAACTACTGAAGACCGTGGTTTTGACTTCAGATGATTGAAACAACTGAGGACTTGGTGTGTGTCATCAGTAGTATGAAACTACTGAAGACAGTGGTTTTGTCATCAGCTGTTGTAAACAACTGAAGACTAGGGATTAGTCATCAGTAGTTATAAAAACTACTGAAGACGTGGTTTTGCTTCAGTTGTTTAAAAAGAAACAGCAGTTGTACAAACGACTGAAGAGAAAGTTCTTTTCAGCTGTTTTCGTCAATTCTTAGCTTTTCAGCTGTTTCAATCTGTCCTCACACATTCATCAGTCTTTTTGGCTGATGTCAGTTGTTTCATAGGACATCAGTGCTTATCTGTTTTTACTGATTGCAGTAGTTGTAACTGCATCAGTAGTTGTGACTACATCAGTAGTTTAGAACAGATGAAGTACTTCAGTACTTGTGAGACATTTAGCCTTCAGTAGTTATAAAAACTACTGAGGATAACAGAACTCATCAGTACTTATATGTGACGTTGGTACTTATGATCATCAGTATGAATTACTAAGATCATCAGTAGTTGTCACTTATTCTAGTTGCAGCATACCAAGCCTTAACACCAGGTTTTGGAAAGTTGAACTATCCAAAGGCTTAGTAAAAATGTCTGCAAGCTCATCAGCACTAGGCACAAACTTAGGATCAATCAGACCTTTTTCAAAACAATCCCTTATAAAATGATGTCTGATCTCTATATGTTTGGTCCTAGAGTGCTGGACTGGATTTTTGACAATACAAAGAGCTGAAGCACTATCCATTAACAATGGAGTCTTAGTCTCTGTAATGCCATAATCCAAAAGTTGGTTTTGAAGCCAGAGTACCTGAGATGTACAACTTGCAGCAGCGATGTACTCTGCTTCAGCAGTGGATGTAGCAACTGAGGTCTGTTTCTTGCTCTGCCAAGAAATCAAGCAGTTGCCTAGGAATTGACATCCACTAGAAGTTGATTTCCTGGTCAACTTACACCCTGCATAGTCACTGTCAGAAAAGCAACTAATTTACTAGAATGTCTGGTAGAATACCATAAACCTAGAGATGGAGTGCCTTGCAGATATCTAAAGATCCTCTTGACTGCAATCAGATGAGACTCTTTAGGTGCAGCCTGAAATCTAGCACAAACACATGTAGCAAACATAATATCTGGTCTAGAAGCTGTTAAATACATCAAGGACCCAATCATACATCTTTAAAGTGTTTCATCAACCACTTTACCTTTCTGATCTGAGTCCAGTTGTGTGGTGCTGCTCATGGGAGTAGAACAGGCTTACAGTTTTGTAAATCAAACTTTTGCAAAAGATCTTTTGTATATTTGGACTGATGAATAAAATTCCATCAGCCTTTTGTTTGATTTGCAACCCCAGAAAGAACTGTAATTCTCCCATGGCACTCATTTCAAACTTCTGTTGCATCAACTTTGTAAAGGCATCACACAACTTTGGATCAGAGGATGCAAAAATGATATCATCTACATAAATTTGAACAAGTAGATTATGCTGCCCAGCTTTCTTAATGAATAAAGTCTTGTCTATGGAGCCTCTAGTGAAATTGTTTTCCAGAAGAAAGTTTGATAATGTCTCATACCAGGCTCTGGGAGCTTGTTTTAACCCATAAAGAGCTTTATCAAGCTTATACACCCAATTAGGATGTTTATTATCCTCAAAGCCTGGAGGTTGACATACATAAACCTCTTCTTTAACTTTTCCATACAAAAATGCACTTTTGACATCCATTTGAAAAACTTTAAGGTTTTGATAAGCAGCATAAGCTAAAAACAATCGAATTGCTTCCAGTCTGGCTACAGGGGCAAAGGTTTCATCATAATCAATACCTTCTTCTTGTGCAAACCCCTGAACAACCAGTCTGGCCTTGTTCTTAACAATAAGCCCATTTCATCAGTTTTGTTCCTAAACACCCATTTAGTGCCTATTGCACACTTACCTGGAGGTAGAGGAACCAGTTCCCACACTTGCTGTTTCTTGAACTGAAGAAGCTCAAGCTGCATGGCATCAGCATTAATATCACTAATGATTTGAGACATGGGGTGATTCTTCAGCTCTTGGTACACTATAAGATCAGTGCAAGTGTTTGTAGCAGGTTCAGCAGCAGCAGATGTTGATCCAGACTCTGGAAACCAAGTATGAGATGGTAAATCAAATGATGTAGAGGAGTCAGAAATCTCATCAGCATTTGTTGTGGATGGAGCTGCTGAAGCTACAGGAACATCAAGTTTAGTGGACTCAGGCAGTTGTTCACTAAACTTAAAAGGTGAGTACTGATATCATCATCATCTTCAGTACCACCAGGTGGAAGACTTGCTGCAGAAGATGATTTATCCACAAGATCTGCAACAGCTGGAGGTTGATAAGGAACATATTGTAGTATGTCCAAGTCAAACAACTCCACAGGGTTTTGTGGAATTTTATCCTTAGGAGATTCATTGAATTTCACATGCAAGGTTTCTTCAACTAACTTTGTTCTGCAGTTGAAGACTCTGTAAGCCTTGCATGTGGATGAATAACCTACAAAATACCCTGCATCCACCTTAGGATCGAATTTGTGGAGTTGATCCTTTGTGTTGAGAATGAAACAAGGACACCTAAAGGCTTTGAAGAATGAAATTAGAGGAGCCAAATGATGTAGAAGTTCATATGGAGTCTTCATCAACCTCTGATTTACTAATACTCTATTCTGCACATAGCAAGCTGTGTTAACAGCTTCAGCCCAAAAGGTCAATGGCAAACCAGAGTCAGCCAACATAGACCTTGCAGCTTCAATTAGGGTCCTGTTCTTTCTCTCCACTACTCCATTTTGTTTTGGAGTCCTTGGGATGCTAAACTGCCTCTTGATTCCTTTTGATAGATGAAAATAATCAAGTGTATGGTTTCGGAATTCAGTTCCATTATCACTCCTTATACACTTGACTGATAGGGAATATTGCTTCTCAACATACAACAAAAAGTTTATAATCGTCTGAGCAACCACATCCTTTGAATTCAAGAAAAAAGTCCATACAAATCTGGAGTAATCATCCACAATTACCAGACAGTATTTCTTCTTGGCCTTGCTCATCACTCTCACAGGACTAAATAGATCCATGTGCAGTAACTGCAAGCAGGCAGTGGACTTAGGTTCTTCAATAGGAGGGAATGAGACTTTGTGCTGTTTTCCTTTCAAACAAGCAGTGCAGGTTTCATCACAGTGGAACTCCTTTATTGGTAGACCTCTCACTAAACTATTGTGGATCAACTGATTCATGTTTTTGAGATTAACATGACCCAGCCTTCTATGCCATAGTTAGATTCCTCAGAAGAGGCTTTGGAGAACAGGCAAGGATGACCCTTCAAATCAATCTTCTTTGACAAATCCAAGGCATACACTCTTCCAATCCTGTTGGCCTTCAGGAGAGTATGTTCATCCATACCTTGTCAATCAGCCTCAGAACTTGGGAAGACAGAATCCTATAGTTCTGGCTTGTGAAAAATGCAACGTGCCCTTTATCACACATCTGACTGACACTTAGCAGATTATACTTGAGATTCTCCACATGATTAACATCATCAAACCTGATTTGTCCATTAGACACATATCCTTTCCCGTGATGTAACCCTTGGCATCATTACCAAATGAAACAAATCCTTCTTTCCTTGAGAGTAGTCATTAAAAAGAGAACTGCTCCTAGTCATATGCATAGGTCCTCCACTGTCTACATACCAGATGCTCCTTTGGCATGCTAAAGACCCTGCATTCATCATAAAGAACTAGTTAGGTTTTGAGACCCAAACCTTTTTGGTTTTGGTCTGCTTTCATCAACAGATTAACCATAACTTGTTTCTTATGATTAACAGCTGATGAAGAAGGAGATGGTACTGAAATGGATTCCTTGGATTTGGGCTTGGAATGCCTTTTCAGTGGTTTGATCACAGGTGCATCTAGTTGGTTAACTCTCCCCAACAAATGCTAAACCATCATAACAGTTGTGTCTGATTTGTAGCTAAAGCTTTCAGCTCTTGTGACATATCAGTACTTGTGTTTGATGAGTTCCTGTGACCCACCATTTCCTCCTTAAAATTCACATACTTAGTCTGATGTTTATCATGAGGAGCACTATCAGTTGTTTTATGATAAACCCTATCCTTCTTTTTGGATTTGGTTGAAGGCTTAGGTTTATCACAAAGGGATGACTGTGGTACAAACTTAGTCTCAAGATCATATTTCATTTCATCCCTCTGGATTTTAATGAGCTTATCTCTGTTGAGTTTGGAACCCTTTCTGTACCAACATTCATCAGAAAGATGATTGAATTTACCACTATTTCACATGGCTTATTCTTCATCTTGGAGTGATCAATTGCTGATGTGGAAACTACTGAAGGTGTGCTCTTTAGTACTTTCCTCCTTTTAGTACTTTTGTTTAGTACTGAAGGATCTGTAACAACTGAAGACTTGTTCTTCAGCTGTTCTCTATCAGCAGTTGGAATCCTTTTATTTCAGCTGATTTGAAATGCTTTTTAGATGTTGTGACTGCCCTTCAGTACTTGAGGTACTTTGAGGGACAACATCTGAAGTACTAACTTCATGTGCTTATCAGTAGTTAACCCATCAGCAATTGATTTGCTGAGGTATCAACACTGATTTCATCTTGTGATTTTGGGTGATCACTTGAGGATGATGCACATGATGCTGTGGTTTGGAAATTACTTTCACCTTCAGATTTTACTATTGGTTTTGGAGTAAAATCTGTAGGTGGTGCAATGTGGTTGTAACCTATTCCAAACTTGACATTCGAAGCAGATTGCTTGCTGAGCAGCATTTCAAATCCCTTGCAGGATGATACCAGCGGTCACACTCAACTTGGGTAACTGCAAGTTTTTCTTTGAGATCTCTATGGTTCTCAAGAATGACCTCTAGCTTAGCCTTTTCATCATTTAATTGGCATTAAGCTTATAATCTCATCATCTTTATCCTTAAGGACAGACTCATATTCAGCTTTTCTTTTGGAAAGGGTTTGCTCAAGCTCTACATTTTGATTATTAAAGCTACATTTGCCTCTCTAATAGAGATAAATGCAGCTATGCAAGATTCAAAACATAGCTTGGCCTTAGCCTCAGAGGATACCTGGGTTACCTGTGATGAAGATGCATTGGAGCATGAACTATAGTAGATTCCAGGGCCATGAGAGCTAGATTCCCAAAAGGATGTTCACCACCATGTTGACCATCACCAGCAAATAATTGCTCATTACCAGAGAGATCATCTGGTAAACTGCTCCAGTCAACAATACCAGGGTGAAGAAGCTGTGATGAGGTTGTGATTGAGATGATTGAGATGGCAGAGGCTCAGGTAGGGCTTGAGGTTGTTGTGCATTAGAAACTTGAACCGGATTTGGGTGTGGCATGTAATAGGCAGGATATGGATATGACATTGAACCCTGAGGGACAAAATATGCAGGAGATATAGGTTGTGAATGATGACTAGAACTAGCAGGATGTTGCCCTCTGTTTTGTGGACCATTGATTGGAAAAGTCATAAAGGGTGCAGAGGAGTTAGATCCAGATGATCTACACTCTCTTGCAAAGTGTCCAAGCCTATGGTATTTATGACACCTCAACTTACTCTTGTCAAAACCAACTTTGGTTTTGCCAGAGAGTCCTGGAATTTCCTACCAGTTCTCTTGTAGAACTTTTGAGATCTGATATTAATCAAGGCCATTGGCTCAGAATATCCATCTCTTCTAAGTCATCATTAGCAATACTCTTTAAATCATCCATAATGAAACACAAATTGTCACTATTACAGCCTGACTGACTGTTAACACTAACAAATGCATGATCTGAACCGTTTGAGGAGAAATCTATATGCTCATCATAATTGCTTTCTGATGCAGCATATTCTGACTCATGACCAACCAAGGCAGTGTTCCCTGGTACAAAGTCATCAGTGAGCTTTCCTGATGATGCCAGTTTCCTTTTCTGCTCTATCTCTCTTTCAAATCTAAGCAGTTTCCCATGGAGTTGGGTGAGAGATAGACTATCCAGATTTGCACTGGAGCGTAGGACAATGATATATGTGTCCCATCTCTCAGGCAGTGATCTAAGGAATCTGTTGTTCATCTGACTATTAGTGTATTCATGTTTGACCATTTTCAGCTCAGAGATTAAACAGGAAAAACACTCAAATTGTTGAGTAAGTGACTCACCCTTCCTATGAGAGAATGTCTCATATTGTTGGGCAAGGATTTCTCTGTTGTTTGCTAAGACCTCATCTGTTCCACCAAATTGTTCCTTCAATGCATTCCAGAGGTCATGAGCAGTTTCATGATGCATAAGCCCAGAATAGATTTCATTCGGCAGTGCGATGGCTAGAATTCCATGCGCTTTAGCATCAATCTCAAACAGTTTTCGATCCTCATCTGAGTATTGTTCCTTCTTCTTCGGAACCATTTGGTTGGTTTCGGATTGTTCACCATAGGCTTGTGTGGACCATGTACCACAGATGTCCAACAACCTGAACTATTAACAGACAGGTGATGAAGCATTCTTCATTGCCATATGTTATACTCAGTCCTAACCAGCATCGGAGGCTTGGTTGAGGAACCGGTATCATGAGGGTCATTAGAAGGAGTAGTCATTCTTAGATTCAACCAAATTCAATTAAGTTTTAATTGATTTAGTGCAAAACACAACAAACTCAATATGAACCAAGAGAAAACTCAAAGCAGATAAACGAAAGCAGCAGAAATTCAATGATCTATAACCAATTCTTGCAAATATGCTAATTCAATCAAACTTAGATATTGAATGGCAGTTTCAATGATCAATTGTTAGATCGATCAGTGATTAACCTTGCTCTGATACCATTTGTTAGGATCAGTGATCTAAGTTTGATTGATTAGAGAGTATAACAGCGGAAATTCAAGCAACGAAATAAACAATTCACAAGAACACAATTGATATTCAATGTAACAGTAAATGGTTATAGAAAAAGAGAATTATGCAAGAGAGATATTTCAGTCATATGCTTTCGTGGTGGCTCAATGTTACACTTTACAATTAGGTCAACATTCTTTATATAGGATATGTGACGTCTGCTGATGTCACTTGATAGTGACATCTAACAGAATTATTCAAACTACTAAAACTATGCAAACTACTGAGAATGTTCTCAACTACTGATTACATCTCAGAGAATGCTAAGTACAAGAAACATAAAACTACTGAAACTAAACTACTGAAACTAAATTACAAGTACTGAAAGGAAACCATCACAACTACTGAAGTTGATAACTTCAGCTGTTGTGACAACTACTGATCACTTTGGTCTTCAGTCTTAGTTGTTTAGACTTTGTTCTTCAGACTTTTACTTTCAGACTTTGTCTTCAGCTGATAGCTTCAGCATTTGTCTTCAGTACTTTACTTTCAGACTTTGTCTTCAGTAGTAGTCTTCAGTTCTTGTCTTCAGACTTTGTCTTCAGTACTTTGTGATCAGCTGATGTCTTCAGCTGTTGTGATCTTCTTCAGCAGTTGTAATGTCTGTGGACTTAGAGGTTTTTCTGATCAGGCTCATTGGTTCTTTTGGTCCAACAGAATGTATTGCTTTTGTAGATTCATCCATTTTGGATATGTTCCTCATTAGAAATCTTTTAGATCATTACATCTGCACTATGTGCTTGTTTCATCAGGTCTTTGCTTAGCAAAACAAAGATGAAACTTAATGTAGGTGAAAGAGATTCATGCAGGATCGGGTTTGTCACAGAAACACTTGAATTTCTCTCAAACTCGCTTATACAAACACTCAGTTCAGATGAAGTAAAGTCTTTCACAAGAGTTGATAATAATATAATAAGTAGTGAACACACAGAAATAAATTTTCAAGGCACTTGTATATATTATTTCTCAACTCAAGATATTACAAGACTCTTACAAGCATGATATATGAGTTACAATGAGAGACTATATATACTAGATCCTACAGCTGGATATTGTTGATACCAGCTGGAAACCTAAGACTAAAGCATATACTACAATGCTAAAGTTAAGGTATCTTAGATAAAGTATTATCTAAGATATGGTAGTCATGACATGTCCATGACTTACCTTTTGTCACCAACTAAAGATGGCAACTGTACTAACATAAAAAGGTAAACAGTGGATTAAAGTATGGTCAACTGCATGGCTTTTGAGAAAACGCCATGCAGTATATCAGAGATTTCAGCGAGTGTCAGGAAGGCCATACTTATGTCCACTGGATAATAGTAGTGTTTTCTGAAGGTAAGTTGGCTTCGGAAGAACAAGTTCTTCCGAACCCACTTATACTTCGGAAGAGGCTTCTATAGTTCTGAGGCCTGAGGACTTTTGTACTTCGGAAGTTGACTTCAGATATTTCTTTCTAAGTCTTGAACTTGGAAGTAGGTTCTTTGTCTTTGGAAGTTGGAACTTTTCCTTCGGAAGTAAGCTTTACACTTTGTCTTCAGAAGATCTCCTTTTTCCTTCGGAAGTTCCACACTTGGCTTTGAAAGTCCTTTATTTGTTGTACCAAAATCTTCTAAGTGACTTGGTTTTGGTTCCACCAGCCTTTCTAGATCCAACAAACTCCCCCTAGGCTGATACTACCAAAACTTCACTTTTCTCGACTTCTCAAAGCTTTCAGCACCAAGGAGAGCAAGTATTTGTCTGTCTCTTTGTTCTTCCCTGATATGGTGCTGAGAAGCTTGTACAGATCCTTGGTAGACAGGAAATCCAGTATGTCACCTTGGATAACATGTACCCTTTGTTGTTTCCCTCTGAAAAGAGTTAGTTGATGGGAACTATAATCATATTCCCATCAAACTATAGGTTCCAATTCAGGACCTTCCACCATCTGTAGAAAGGCAGCACCTTTGGTGGGAGAGCTTTCCTTGTCTTCCTGTCTTCTCAACTTCAACTCTTCTTCAATCCTTGCCTTTGCAGTTAACTCAGCTAAATGAAGACTGCTGAGATGATTCTGACGAGTGTAGCAGTTTCAGAGTTGGAGGGGTTGGAGAATGGCTTCTCTGCTAACTCAGCAATGTCGAATCTGTTGGAGTGTAACAGAGAGGTTGCATTGAGTCTGTTGACTTCACCATTCTCTCTTTCCACAAAAAAGTTGTGAGAAGGTTCATCGAACCTCCACTAGATTATCTTCCTTCTAGGCACAAGAGACTGACTAGGAATCTTGTCCTCTTTTCTTGTATCTAGCAGAGTCACCAATTTCCTTCTGAGCTTCTTTTCTTTGTCATTTAAAGAGTCTGAATTGAGGCCCAAAAGTCTTGCAGCCTGGTCCAAAGTTCCTCTAGGCAAATCAAGGAATCTGTCTCTTGTGAGGGAACTTGAAGATCCGTCTACATAGGTAATGTTAACAGAGTCTTCTACACAAGAGACATCGCTCAAAGTAGTGCAATTAGTGAGCTTCATCTTGATTGCCTTAAACTCCTCAAGGGAGAGATGTTGAGAAGGCTGAAAGGTGGTTTGGATGGTAATTGGGTAGGTTTAGGTTCAGAGGTTCTGGCCAGTGTTTTGGGTTGGATAATGGAAAGTTTGGGTGGTTGAGGTGAGGGAGTAGTAGTGGGTAGTGATGTGGGTTTAGGGGTGAAAGGTTCAGGTTGTGGTTGGGTAGAAGCAGTGAAGGTCATCCCTTTTACCCCTCTATACGTCTCTTTCCTTTTCCCCATCCGGATGTCAGCCTTAATTTCATTGACAATCCATTGGAGTGTCCTTTCAGACATAGGACCCACCTGCCTACCAGAGAAGCCATGAGCCTGAAGATAGTCCTTCATCCAGGCTTTCTTAGTGAGCTTCTTGGAGGCAGTGACCCTATCCTCTTCTTCCTTCTTCTTCTTCTCTCTGGCCTTTTCTTTTGCAGCCTTCTTCCTTTCTTTCTCCATTGATCCTGCTCTTTGTTGTAGAGCCAGTGGATCGTATCATCGTTGTGTGGAGAGAGTTCTTGAAGATAAAAGCCTTTGGAGAGTAGGAAGTTTATCCTATCTCCTCAGCTGCAATTCAGCCTCCTTCTGTTTCTCTTCCTCTACCTCTAAGGCCAACCTGGCTTCTTTTCAAGTCTCAGCCTGGTTGCCTTCTCCAGATCCACCAACTCCTCTAATGGTAGCAGAGGAGTGTTTCTTCATTGGCAGCTCCCATTTCAATGAGCTGGACAATGATCTGCTCTCTTCTTTTATTGATGACAACCTCCTGATTGGAAGTAGCTGCTTTTGTACTGGCAGCTAGCAACTTCTTAATCTGAAGTCTTCCTTTCTTCTTAAGTTTCTCAATCTTCTCCTCTTCCTAAAGCTCTTCCGCAGTCTTCTTCCTTTTTCCTTTGTCTTTTGAAGATCCTGACTGTGGTGGTTCTTGGAGAGAGGTTTCTGATTGTGAGAGAGTCAGAGATGGTGTCTGAGATGGAGGTGCACATGGAAAGTCCTCACTGCTCGCCTCAAATGCCATTTCCAGGATAACATCTGTGATGATCAGTTCCTCGGACATTTTGAACAGTCCTTCCGTAGCTTCCATTTCAGCTTCGGAAGATTCAGCTTGTTCTTCCGAGCTTTAACTTCAGCTTTGGAAGTTAAGGAGATGCAGATTATGTCCCAACTGTTTCAGTTGCTGGCCCATCAGTTCCCATTTCCCCTTCGAATTGAATCTTAGGTTCCATGAGGACCTTAGGTTGACCAACTTCTTCCACAGTGGTAGAAGGTGCAGTCAGCCTTTGAAGCTCTTCTACTCCAAAGTAGATCATTGCAGCATCATGGCTTGGCTGCTCAAAGAAAATCTAACAGAAACTTGGTGAAGAGTCTGTAGAGATTACTAAGCATCTTGGATCAATTTGAAGAGTGACTTGAGATGGCTCAGCTGCTGAGATGATGGAGAAGAAAATGTTGAAGTAGAAGGCCGGCTCTGTGGTTCCTTATGTGTTTGTCTTTGAACATTCTCCCCTTTTTGGTAGCATCATCTTGCGAGCTAGATGAGCTGGAGGAGGAAGTCAGTGAGACCTAAATAGGTACATGCCTAATAGACCTCTCTGTCTATTTCTCAACTAGTTGAGCCTTGAGATTGTCAATCTCAAGTTGCTGAGTGGCAGACCTTGCCTCTAAAGTCCTAACCTGAGATTCCAGGTTTGACACTTTAGAAAAAAGATCTTGAATGAGGAGTTGCATGCTTCCCTCATCTTCTTTCGAAGAATCACGGGGAGATGAGGTAACATACCTAGTATGTTCAGCCTCACCACCAGATGTGGTTTCTTGCACCCTGGTTTCCCATGCTCAATGATGTCTCTTTCAGAGTCATCAAAGGGCTCGGTTGCTGTAGATTCAGTCTGAGAAATGTTACCACTATCCACAAGGTCCATTGAGGCACCTTCTGTAGTGCAGCTGAATCTACATGAGTCCCCTCCACATCAGTGGGACTCACCTCAGTTGTTGGATGCTGATGGAGGCTAGAGATAAGGGATTTCTCCGGGCTCTATTGACCTGGGAGAGGGTGTTGTAAATCAACTTCATTGCCATGGAGAGATGTTATCTCTTCATCAGTTTTAAACAGAAGGTCAGTGAAAGATAGGATGGGTAAACCTACTGACCCGGGACTTTGGTTAATGTCTATAGGCATTGAGCCTCTGGTGGGGCTGTCCTTTGTTGGCTGCTCAGGAGAGTATAGAGACTCACCCTGAGGGCTTTCAGCTTGGGTTGTGGGCTCATGGGTCTGAGACTGAGGAGACTCAAGACCCATATTGAGGTCAATTGTGAAGGATGGTTAGACCTCAGGCTGAGTAGGAGCCCTTTGTTCCACTCTAGCCTTTTTGGGTAGAACATGAGGAGCTTTTTCAATCAAAGAATATTGAACAAGGGTTCGTTTGGGACGTCTCTAATAAGTAAAGGTAATGGTTGGAGAAGGTAGATTTGGCAAAGTGGGGGTAGTTGTTGGTGTGGGTTCATCACCTGTGGGGTTAACAGGGATGTCACCAGGAGCCGTTGCTCAGTCATACCTGGAAGAAGTGCAGTGTCTCTTCCTTGAAGTTGGTGGACACTTTCTTCAAAGTCTTGAAGATGGTCGGCCTCATTTGAGGAGCAGTCAGGGCAGCTGCATAGACAAGCTTGCTCTGGTCCAGCTCGCAGTTGATTATGTGCTGGAGAAACCTGGGATACATAAAGAATATGTCCTTTTGAAGATTTCCCATGAGGTTAGTCAGCACAAATCTTGAATAGTTGAAGCGGAGGCGTTTCACCAACCCATGAACTAGGCACCCAAGTTCATATGGATTTGATCCCATCCCCCAGATTTATTCGACAAGCAGTGAAGGACCACATGTAGCAGGAACTTCCATTTGTACGAGAAGTTAAATTTGTAGACATTTGACCTGCTAACATCTCCACCATATCCCATTAGGAGATAAGAATTGTCCAAATCTGCTTTGGGGAATTCCGTTGGGGCGCCCTCATCATGAAGCTCTAGATGCTCCCTGATGATCTGTTCAGAAATGACCAACTCCTGGCCACAGATGCTCGATCGAATGACACAAACCCCATTTAGGGTTTCAATCTGACCATTTGCCCAAAATTCAGACATATGGTTTGAGTAAATTATGGGGTTTTATAGTCAGAGCGGTGTAGTAAGAATTTGGGTTAGAAAGGAGATGATATCTGAGAAGTCAGCATCTCTTGAAGAATCAAGAAGTGCGACTTGGTTGTGCTGAGGGTTGAAGGCCATTTGGAAAGGTGAATGGGGATGATTTGAGCTGGGTAAAGTTGAGTAGGAGAAATTTCTAGGGCAGTAAAATTTGCAAGTAAGAGAGTGAAATTGAATAGTCGAGATTATTTAAAGATTGTGGAAAGGCGGTAAGGGGGTAAGGATAAGGTGATGTGATGGTTTAGTGGATGAAATGATAGTGGCGGTAAGGTTAAAATCAGTTAAATAACCCGACATCATTAACAAAATCTTTGCTTTTTACAGTGTGGGGCCCAAGAAATTTACGTTACACAGTGAAATCTCTCTTCCGAGTGTAAAACATTTCTGAAGGTAACTTGTCTTCCGAAGGCAATTCTTACTTCCGAAGCCAAAACTTTGCTTCCGAAGGTTAGAGTTGCTTCCGAATAGAGAATTTGTAAGTTTCGGAAGTAGATCTGATATACAATCAATCGCTTCTTCCGAGACCAAAAATTCTTCCGAGAAGAAAGTTATCCTTTGAGAAATTTTGCTTCGGAAGATATGAGAATGTCTTCCGAAGGTTAATTTCTCTTCGGAAGGAATTTACACTTAGAAAATTTTAGAGAGAATTTCTTGTAACAAGGCTTAAATTGTATTGACACAAGACTTACATATTAAAAGGTTTTCACAAAGGTTTTGAATCCTTAAACACAAAGGTTTTCAAAAGAGATCAGATTAATCAATGTTTATCATCCCAATAGCTGTTATGAGATACTTAAACCTTTGTTCATCAAAAGCTTTGGTAAACAGATCAGCATATTATTTATTTGAATCAACTTTGATTAACTTGATTAGATATTTCTCATGAATGTCTCTAATGAAATGATACCTGATGTCAATGTGCTTAGTCTTGGAGTGCTTCACCGGATTTTCAATAATGGAGATAGCACTGTTGTTGTCAATATGGATAGGAGTACTCATAAAGTTGAATCCATAGTCTAACATCTGATTTTGAATCCATAGCAGTTGAGCACAGTAGCTAGCAGCAGCAATGTATTCAGCTTCAGCAGTTGATGTAGAGACACATGATTGTTTCTTGCATTGCCATGAGATGATCCTTCCACCAAGAAATTGACATCCTCCTGATGTTGATTTCTTGTTAATATTGCAGCCTCCATAGTCACTGTCAGAGTATCCTTAAAGATTGACATCCTTGTTTATGGGATACCAGAGACCTAGTTTAGCTGCTCCTTTGAGGTATCAGAGGATTCTCTTAAAAGCAGCTAGGTGAGACACCTTTGGAGCAGCCTGATATCTTGCACAGATACAAGTAGCAAACATGATATCAGGTCTACTTGCTGTTAGATACATCAGAGAACCAATAATGCCCTCTACTGATGTTGATCAGTATCCTCTCCCCTCAAGGTCAGGACAAAGATTATGGTTTCTGGGTATGGGTGTCTTGGCAGGCTTGCAATCTTTCATCTCAAATCTTTCTAAGATGTCAGAAACATATTTAGATTGATTAATGAAGAACCCTTCCTTCAGTTGCTTTACCTGAATTCCAAGGAAAAAGTCCATTTTTCCTATGGAGCTCATCTCAAACTTCTTCTTCATAATGCTCTCAAAGTCCTTGCACATTTGGTCATTTGAGGAATGTTAGGATCATAGATCTAAGTTTGATTAATTAGAGTAGATCGCAGCGGAATTTGAACAATGAATTAGACAATTCGCAAGAACACAATTGATATTCAATGAAAAGTACGGTATATAGAGAGAGAATTCTGCAAAGGAATATTTCATTCATATGCTTTCGTGGTGGCTGAATGTCACACGTTACAACTAGGTCAACATCTCTTATATAGGAGATGTGATGTCTGCTGATGTCACTTGATAGTGACATCTAACAGAATTATTCAAACTACGAAACTATGCAAACTACTGAGAATGTTCTCAACTACTGATTACATCTTAGAGAATGCTAAGTGCAAAACCATAAAACTACTGAAACTATAACTACTGAAAAGTAAATTACAAGTACTGAAAGGAAACCATCACCACTACTGAAGTTGATAACTTCAACTGTTGTGACAACTACTGATCACTTTGGTCTTCAGTCTTTGTTCTTCAGACTTTTACTTTCAGACTTTGTCTTCAGCTGATAGCTTCAGACTTTGTCTTCAGTACTTTTCTTTAGACTTTGTCTTCAGTACTTTTCTTTCAGACTTTGTCTTCGGTCTTTGCTTTTAGACTTTGTCTTCAGTAGAAGTCTTCAGATCTTTTCTTCAGACTTTGTCTCCAGACCTTGTAATCAGCTGATGTCTTCAGCTGTTGTGATCTTCTTCAGCAGTTGTAATGTCTGTGGGACTTAGAGGTTTTTCTGATCAGGCTCATTGGTTCTTTTGGTCCAACAAACTCCCCCTGAACCAATGCAGCCAAAACCTCTAAACTTATTGATGATCCTACTTATTCTTGGCAGAAACACCCTCTTGATCAGCTTCAGAGGTAATCAGTTAAGCACAAGCCGGGAAAAGGTTTCTAATCTTTTGATTGGCTAAGTATGGAAATGAACTCTGTCTTGGAGAAACTGCACACAGAGTCTTGTCCCAACCATGAAACCTAATTCCCATTAATGAGTCTGTAAGACTCACTAGCATAGGCCTCAAGGAGAACAGCTTGTTCTCCTTGTGAGTTCTTCTACTTCTCCCTCGAAGAAGAACTCTGGGCCATAATACTCACACAGGTATCTCACTATCTTCCATTCTTCAACTCCACAGTTGTATCTCTCTGTAAGCAAATTCATCAGGGTGAGAGCCTTCATGCAACAACTGGAGTTCACTCTTCTGAAGATCTTCAAGTCTTTTGTATAACAACCCCTTCTTGATCATTTTGTTCTCAAGAATAGATTGAGGGGTTCTCTTGGAATTGTGAGCTCTCTTGAATTCTTCA
Organism: Flaveria trinervia; assembly: GCA_025506515.1. Classification (NCBI taxonomy): domain Eukaryota; kingdom Viridiplantae; phylum Streptophyta; class Magnoliopsida; order Asterales; family Asteraceae; genus Flaveria; species Flaveria trinervia. The sequence goes on along the minus strand of CM046454.1, from coordinate 23,402,422 downwards.
ATGATTTCCCAGGGTGAGACTACCATGGCCAACGTAATTGCAGCATTCAAGGTCTTCTTCACTTGGCCATGATATCTACTTGGTATATTCTTCTTATGAATTCTAGAACTTACCCTGGGGTCTGGCCAAATCCGCACTCTTTCTCTTTGATGTTGAAAAGTATGTCTAAGAGTGTACAGCCTCAGAGCTTGTTTCTTCATTTCTTGAATGGATGAGGACTGAGGGAAATCCTTATCAACCATCTTGAGAAACTGCTCATCGTGCTGCTTCTGCTGTTCTGCTTCTTTAATCTTTACCTTCACCATTTGCATTTGCAAGTCAGGTGTAATCACTTGTTGACTTCTGTGCTCAGGTGTTTTAAGGTTGAGAACAGCAGAGATTGGCAGACAATCTTCATCATCATCCTTTTCTCATCTTTTTCTTCTACCTCAACACCTTCTCCTCCTTCTGGTTGTATCACTGGGTAAGGTTTGAGGTGGTTTTTGGGGTAAAGGGATTGGTTTTGTGGGTTGAGTTGTGGGTGGATTTGGTTTAGGGATAGATTTGGGAGATTTTAGAGATGAGGGTTGTGTTTGAGTGGAGTTTGAGAAGACTGATCTAGCATTTTGGTGGTGAGTTTGGCTTTGGAGAGCTTTGCCTTTTCAGTTCTCTTCCTGCACCTGCTTCATCCAGTGCTTTGATGATCACCCTTTATTATAGCCTCCAGCAGAGCAGATTTTCTGGTTATCATCAAGATACTGTCTCTGGACCAGGACTTTATCTCTATCAATGATCTTCTAAGGTATTTAGCAATGAATCTGATCATTATCTCCAATCTTTCCCTTTCCAACACACTATAACCAACCCATCTTGTTTGAATCTCTTATATTCTAGCCTTCTGATCTCAGAGTCTAATGTGGCTGTGTCATGACCATGTCTACAGAGCTGATCTATATCTTTATCCATGGATCTGCTGTGAGCTTCATCAGCATCTTTGACAAGATCTTCTAAGGATTTTTCTTCATCAGCTTTTGACTCAGCATTTTTCTTTTGCTGTATGTGATCAGCTGTTCTGAGATCAGTTCTTTCTCCACCTCCTTCTCTTTTTCAGGTTCTTTCTCATCATCAAATCTTTTCCTTTTCTTTTCTTTCACTGCCTTAGTAGTCTCCCCCTTTTTGGTTGCATTGGGATCAGGGGCTTGAAAGGCAGAAAGAGATTTGTGAACAGCATCATCAATGAGGATTTGTAGATTTGAGGAGATCCTCTCATCTATGGCTTTATGGAAAATCTCAGTAATGATTGGAGTGATGAGAGGTAAGGAGTTCGAAAGATAGCAACCATCTGCTCAGAGGGGTTCTGTCCCTGAGAGGTGGTGCCAAAGGCAGAGGCTGGTGCATAGCTATGTGTGTAGGCGAAGTGTTTGGTGAACCTTCAATTGAAGGTGCCATCTGTGTGGTTATTGGGGTAGATGGACTTTGATCCTGAGACATTTTGGCTAGCAGCTCTTTGAGTCTGCTTACATCATTTTCTAGGATGGTATTATGGGCTAAAACATCATAGAAAAAGCCCAGGTCATCATCAGTCTTTGCTGAATCACCTGACCTCCTGATTGAATCAGGATGAACATGCTCTGAGTGTAGATCAGTAGATGCATGTGCCCCTTGTTCTTGGTACTAGGGACTTCCTGCCTCAGGACTATGTCCTTCATTGGCAGTTGCCTCTGGTGAGGTCTTATGGATGTTACCAACTTCATCCTGATCATTTGCTGAATCAGTAGAAGTGGCAGCCGTACCAGATGTTCTAACCTCCGTTTCTACACTTGGAGATTGAACATTGTAACCCCTGTGCTGTTGGTTATCAGAAGCATTTTGGTCCTCCCCCTCAATGGTTGAGGTATTCCCAGTGGTAATTGGTTTCTAGGGTGGGGGGTGAGGAATGCAACTGACTCAGCACTTTAGCAACTATCAGTGTTGGGCTTTGAGGGACGGTTGCATGTGGAGATTGGTCCGAAGCAGATTGCACCCGGGGTGAGAGGTGCTCTTCAATGGTAACCCTCTCAATTGAGATAGGTTCCAGTAATGTGGGATCCCCAATTATGGTTGCAACAGGATCCTGTTGAGAGGATACCTGTGCGGCTTCAGCAGGTTGAGTCTTGGACATAACTGGGGGGTTATAACCAGTATGTGCTTCCTGTATTGGTGGTACAGGGGTATCCTCAGGGGAGTTATCTCCCTGAGTAGCCTTTTTGGGCTTTTTGGATTTGGGTTTGGTGGGGACTTTGGATCAGGAAGTGGAGGCTGTGGATTCCTTCTGCTTGGGTTTTAGCATCTGGGCAGCCCCTTTTAGAGTAGGGTCTGAGTTATGTCTGGAGTATAGCTCAGCTAAAACAGATGGAGCAGGGACCCCAAGACCAACAAGGCCATCAGATTTTAATTGATTCAAAATTATGGCCATCAGAAACCTAGGATAAAGTAACCATCTGTTTGCCACAGGTTTCTGAGCCAGATCCTTTAGTTCCATGAACACTATCTCAGAAAAATTTAGATTTTGGCATTCAAAGATAGAGTACAATACCTGTTGCCACCGTGAAGACATCTGATCCCAAGAAGATGTCTTTGAAGCAAGGCAGACATTTACCATATGAAAGATAAGTCTTTCGGCATCATGGAAGTGCTTTTTAAGAATGGTTGTAGCACTTAAGTCGCCTGGATACCCATTATTGATGAAAGACATATCAGTGGTACCTTTCGGGTATTCTTTAGTATAGGTGCCATCATGCAAATTTAGGGTTTTCCGAATGATGTTGGGGGTGATGAGCACCTGTTTCTGGTTCACTAACGACTGGAGAGTGATTTGGCTATTATTCTCACTAGTTGTTACAGAGACGTTGGTCCAGAATTGGGTTAAGGAATCAGGGTATATGGTAGGATTCAGAAGAAAGGCTGTTCGGTATTGGAATCCACCATAAGATCGATGGCAGTATCAAACTTGTTCGAGAAAGCCGATTTCGAAAGGTAGGCAACACAGTTATGTCGGGGTTTGAGTTTCATGGTCGCCATTGTTGAGAGAGAAAAGGTTTGAAAATGGCTAATGAAACATCAGTAGTTATAACTACATCAGTAGTTTGTAACAGAATCATACATATTTGTGACATGTTTACTAATGATCATCAGTACTTGTTTACTGAGATCATCAGTAGTTATCACTTATTCTAGCTGCAGCATACCAAGCCTTAACACAAGGTTTTGGAAAGTTGAACTATCCAAGGCTTAGTAAATATATCTGCAAGCTCATAAGCACTAGGCACAAACTTTGGATCAATCAGACCTTTTTCAAAACAATCCCTAATAAAATGGCGTCTGATCTCTATATGTTTGGTCCTAGAGTGCTGGACTGGATTCTTGACAATGCACAGAGCTGAAGCACTATCCATTAATAATGGAGTCTTAGTCTCTGTAATGCCATAACCCAATAGTTGGTTCTGAAGCCAGAGTACCTGAGATGTACAACTTGCAGCAGCATGTACTCTGCTTCAGCAGTGGATGTAGCAACAGATGTTTGTTTCTTACTCTGCCAAGAAATCAAAGAGTTGCCTAGGAATTGACATCCACCAGAAGTTGACTTTCTGGTTAACTTACACCCTGCATAGTCACTATCAGAAAAAGCAACTAATTTGCAAGAGTGTCCAGTGGAATACGAAAGACCTAGAGATTTTGTACCTTGCAGATATCTAGAGATCCTCTTGACTACAATCAAATGAGACTCTTTAGGAGCAGCCTGAAATCTAGCACAAACACAAGTTGCAAACATGATATCTGGTCTAGAAGCTGTTAAGTACATCAAGGAACCAATCATACATATGTAAGTGTTTCATCAACAGCTTTACCTTTCTGATCTGCATCCAGTTGTGTGGTGTTGCACATGGGAGTAGAACAGGGCTTACAATTTTGTAAATCAAACTTATTCAAAAGATATTTTGTATATTTGACTGATGAATGAAGGTTCTATCAGCCTGTTGTTTGATTTGCAAGCCTAGAAAGAACTGTAATTCTCCCATTGCACGCATTTCAAACTTTTGTTTCATTAATTTTGTAAAATCATCACACAACTGGGGATCAGAGGATGCAAAAATTATATCATCAACATAAATTTGAACAAGTAGCTTATGCTGGTCCACTTTCTTAATACACAAAGTTTTATCTATGGAGCCTCTAGTGAAAATATTTTTAAGAAGAAAATTTAAAAGGGTTTCATACCAGGCTCTAGGAGCTTGCTTCAACCCATAAAGAGCCTTATCAAGTTTATACACCCAATCAGGATGTTTATTGTCCTCAAAACCTGGTGGTTGACACACATAAACCTCTTCTTTTATTTTACCATATAAAAAGGCACATTTGACATCCATTTGAAAAACTTTAAGATTGTGGAGTGCAGCATAGGCTAAGAACAATCTAATTGCCTCTAGTCTGGCCACAGGGGCAAAGGTTTCATCATAATCAATACCTTCTTCTTGTGAAAACCCTTGTACAACCAGTCTAGCCTTGTTCTTGACAATAAGCCCATTTTTATCAGTTTTATTCCTAAACACCCATTTAGTGCCTATTGCACACTTACCTGGGGGTAGAGGAACCAGTTCCCACACTTGCTACTTTTTGAACTGAAGTAGCTCAAGCTGCATGGCTTCAACCCATCCATTATCTCTCAAAGCAACATGATAGTTCTTTGGCTCTTGCTGACTGATGAAGAGAGCATAGAAGCAGAAGTTGGACAATTGACTTCTAGTTGAGACACCAGCATTGATATCACTAATGATTTGAGACATGGGGTGATTCTTCAGCTCTTGATACACTATAAGATCAGTGCAAGTGTTTGTAGCCGGTTCAGCAGCAACAGATGATGATCCAGATTCTTGAAACCAAGTATGAGATGGCAATTCACATGATGTAGAGGAGTCAGAAATCTCATCAGCATTTGTTGTGGATGGAGCTGCTGAAGCTACAGGAACATCAAGTTTAGCAGACACAGGCAGTTGGTCACTAAACTTGAAAAGGTGAGTACTATTATCATCATCATCTTCAGTACCACCAGGTGGAAGACTTTCTGCAGAAGATGATTTATCCACATGATCTGCAACAGCTGGAGGTTGATAAGGAACATATTGCAGTATGTCCAAATCAAACAACTCCACAGGGTTTCTTTAACTATCTTTGTTCTGCAGTTGAAGACTCTGTAAGCCTTGCATGTGGATGAATATCCTACAAAATACCCTGCATCCACCTTAGGATCAAATTTGTGGAGTTGATCCTTTGTGTTGAGAATGAAACAAGGACACCCAAAGGCTTTGAAAAATGAAATTAGAGGAGCCAAATGATGTAGAACTTCATATGGAGTCTTCATCAACCTCTGATTTACTAATACTCTATTCTGCACATAGCAAGCTGTGTTGACAGCTTCAGCCCAAAAGGTCAATGGCAAACCAGAGTCAGCCAACATAGACCTTGCAGCTTCAATTAGGGTCCTATTCTTTCTCTCCACTACTCCATTTTGTTCTGGATTCCTTGGAATGCTAAACTGCCTCTTGATTCCCTTTAATAGATAAAAATTATCAAGTGTATGGATTCTGAATTTAGTTCCATTATCACTCCTTATACACTTGACTGATAGGGAATACTGCTTCTCAACATACAACACAAAGTTTATAATCATTTGAGCAACCTCATCCTTTGAATGCAAGAAGAAAGTCCATACAAATCTGGAGTAATCATCCACAATTACCAGACAGTATTTTTTCTTTGCCATGCTCATCACTCTCACAGGACCAAATAGATCCATGTGCAGTAACAGCAAGCAGGCAGTGGACTTAGGTTCTTCAATAGGAGGGAATGAGACTTTGTGCTGTTTTCCTTTCAAACAAGCAGTGCAGGTTTCATCACAGTGGAACTCCTTATTGGTAGACCTCTCACTAAACTATTGTGGATTAGCTGATTCATGTTTTTGAGATTAACATGACCCATCCTTCTATGCCACAGTTTAAATTCCTGAGGAGAGGCTTGGAGAACAAGCAAGGATGACCCTTCAAATCAATCTTCTTTGACAAATCCAAGGCATATACTCTTCCAATCCTGTTGGCCTTCAGGAGAGTATGTTCATCCAATACCTTGTCAATCAGCCTCAGAACTTGGGAAGATAGAATCTTGCAGTTCTGGCTTGTGAAAAGTGCAACATGCCCTTTATCACACATCTGACTGACACTCAGTAGATTATACTTGAGATTCTCCACATGTTTAACATCATCAAATCTGATATCTCCATTAGACACATATCCTTTGCCGATGATGTAACCCTTGGCATTATTTCCAAATGAAACAAATCCCTTCTTTCCTTGAGAGTAGTCATTAAGAAGAGAACTGCTTCCAGTCATATGCATAGATCCTCCACTATCTACATACTAGATGCTCCTTTGGCATGCTGAAGAACCCTGCATTTATCATAAAGAACTAGTTAGGTTTTGAGACCCAAACATTTTTGGTTTTGGGTCTGTTTTCATCAACAGATTTAACCATAACTTGTTTCTCATGATTAACAGCTGATGAAGATGGATATGGTGTTGAATTGGATTTCTTGGATTTGGCTTGGAATGCCTTTTCAGTGGTTTGATCACAGGTGCATCTAGTTTGTTAACTCTCCCCAACAAATGCTAAACCATCATAACAAGTTGTGTCTGATTTGTAGCTAAAGCTTTCAGCTCTTGGGACATATCAATACTTGTTTTTGATGAATTCCTGTGACCCACCATTTCCTCCTTGAAATTCACAGACTTAGTCTGATGTTTGTCATGAGGAGCACTATCAGCTGTTCCATGATAAACCCTATCTTTCTTTTTGGATTTGGATGAAGGCATGGGTTTATCACATTGGGATGACTGTGGTACAAACTTGGTCTCAAACTCATTTTTCTTTTCATCCATCTGAATTTTAATGAGCTTATCTCTGTTGAGTTTGGAACCTTTTCTGTAGCAACATTCATCAGAAAGATGATTGAATTTACCACATATTTCACATGGCTTATTCTTCATCTTAGATTGATCAACTGGTGATGTGGAAACTACTGAAGGTGTGATCTTCAGTACTTTCCTCCTTGCAGTACTTGTGTTAAGTACTGAAGGATCTGTAACAACTAAAGACTTGTTCTTCAGCTGTTCTCTATCCGTCCTGAAAGACCGTATGATAGATTCATCAGCACTTGTTAATTCTTTTATTTCAGCTGATTTGAAATGCTTTTCAGATGTTGTTACTTGCCCTTCAGTACTTGAGGTACCTTGAGGGACAACATCAAAGTACTCAGCTTCATGTGCTTATCAGTAGTTAACCCATCAGGCAATTGATTTGCTGAGGTATCAACACTGATTTCATCTTGTGATTTTGGGTGATCACTTGAGGATGATGCACATGATGATGTGGTTTGGAAATTACTTTCACCTTCAGTTTTACCATTGATTTTGGAGTAAAATCTATAGGTGGTGCAATGTGATTGTAACCTATTCCAAACTTCACATTCGAAGCAGATTGCTTGCTGAGCAGCATTTCAAATCCCTTGCAGGATGATACCCAGCGGTCACACTCAACTTGGGTAACTGCAAGTTTTTCTTTGAGTTCTCTGTGGTTCTCAAGAATGACCTCTAGCTTAGCCTTTTCATCATTTAATTGACATTTAAGCTTATAAATCTCATCATCTTTATCATTAAGAACAAACTCATACTCAGCTTTTCTTTTGGAAAGGGTTGCTCAAGCTCAAGATTTTGATTTATAAAGCTACATTTGCCTCTCTAATAGAGATAAATGCAACTATGCAAGATTCAGAACATAGCTTGGCCTTAGCCTCAGAGGATACCTGTGTTACCTGTGATGAGGATGCATTGGAGCATGAACTCTCAGTAGACTCCAGGGCATGAGAGCAAGATTCCCAAAAGGATGTTCAACCACCATGTTGACCATCACCAGCAAATAAATGCTCATTACCAGAGAGATCATCTGGTAAACTGCTCCAGTCAACAACACCAGGGGTGAAGAAGCTGTGATGAGGTTGTGATTGAGATGATTGAGATGGTAGAGGCTCAGGTAAGGCTTGAGGTTGTTGTGCAATAGGAACTTGAACTGGATTTGGCTGTAACATGTAATAGCAGGGATATGGATATGACATTGGACCCTGAGGGACAAAATATGCAGGAGATATAGGTTGTGCATGATGACCAGAACTAGCAGGATGTTGCCCTCTGTTTTGTGGACTATTGCTTGGAAAAGTCACAAAGGGTGCAGAGGAGTTAGATCTAGTTGATCTACACTCTCTTGCAAAGTGTCCAAGCCTGTGGCATTTGTGACACCTCAACTTACTCTTGTCAAAACAACTTTGGTTTTGCCAGAGAAACCTGGAAATTTCCTACCAGTTCTCTTGTAGAACTTTTGAGATCTGATATTAATCAAGGCCATTTGGCTTAGAATATCCATCTCCATAATGAAACACAAATTGTCACTATTACAGCCTGACTGACTGTCAACACTAACAAATGCATGATCTGAACTGTTTGAAGAAAAATCTATATGTTCATCATAATTGCTTTCTGATGCAGCATATTCTGACTCATGACCAACCAAGGCAGTGTTCCCTGGTACAAAGTCATCAGTGAGCTTTCCTGATGATGCCAGTTTCCTTTTCTGCTCTATCTCTCTTTCAAATGTAAGCAGTTTCCCATGGAGTTGGGCGAGAGATAGGCTATCCAGATTTGCACTGGAGCATAGGACAATGGTGTATGTGTCCCATCTCTCAGCCAGTGATCTGATGAATCTATTGTTCATCTGGCTATTAGTGTATTCATATTTGACCATTTTCAGCTCAGATATCAAACAGGAAAAATGCTCAAACTGTTGAGTCAGTGACTCACCCTTCCTATGAGAGAATGTCTCATATTGTTGGGCAAGGATTTCTCTGTTGTTTACTAAGACCTTATCTGTTCCACCAAATTGTTCCTTCAATGCGTTCCAGAGGTCATGAGCAGTTTCATGATGCATAAGCCCAGAATAGATTTCATTCGGCAGAGCCATGGCCAGAATACATGCGCTTTAGCATCAATCTCAAATAGTTTTCGATCCTCATATGAGTATTGTTCCTTCTTCTTTGAAACCATTTGGTTGGTTTCCAGATTGTTCACCATAGGCTTGTATGGACCATGTACCACAGATGTCCAACAACCTGAACTGTTAACAGACAGTGATGAAGCATTCTTCGTTGCCATATGTTATACTCAGTCCTAACCAGCATCAGAGGCTTGGTTGAGGAACCGGTATTGTAAGGGTCATTAGAAGGAGTAGTCATTCTCAGATTCAACCAAATTCAATTAAGTTTTAACTGATTAGTGCAAAACACAACAAACTCAATATGAACCAAGAGAAAACTCAAAGCAGATAAACGAAAGCAGCAGAAATTCAATGATCTATAACCAATTCTTGCAAATATGCTAATTCAATCAAACTTAGATATCGAATGGCAGTTTCAATGATCAATTGTTAGATCGATCAGTGATTAACCTTGCTCTAATACCATTTGTTAGGATCAGAGATCTAAGTTTGATTAATTAGAGTAGATCGCAGCGGAATTTGAACAATGAATTAGACAATTCGCAAGAACAAAATTGATATTCAATGAAAAGTAAACGGTTATAGAGAGAGAATTCTACAAAGCAATATTTCATTCATATGCTTTCGGGTGGCTGAATGTCACATATTACAACTAGGTCAACATCTCTTATATAGGAGATGTGACGTCTGCTGATGTCACTTGATAGTGACATCTAACATAATTATTCAAACTACTAAAACTATGCAAACTACTGAGAATGTTCTCAACTACTGATTACATCTCAGAGAATGCTAAGTACAAAACCATAAAACTACTGAGCTACAACTACTGAAACTATAACTACTGAAAAGTAAATTACAAGTACTGAAAGGAAACCATCACAACTACTGAAGTTGATAACTTCAGCTGTTGTGACAACTACTAAAGTTGATAACTTTAGCTGTTGTGACAACTACTGATCACTTTGGTCTTCAGTCTTTGTCTTCAGTCTTTGTTCTTCAGACTTTTACTTTCAGACTTTGTCTTCAGCTGATAGCTTCAGACTTTGTCTTCAGTACTTTTCTTTCAAACTTTGTCTTCAGTACTTTTCTTTCAGACTTGTCTTCAGTCTTTGCTTGCAGACTTTGTCTTTAGTAGAAGTTTTCAGATCTTGTCTTCAGACTTTGTCTTCAGACCTTGTAATCAGCTGATGTCTTCAGCTGTTGTGATCTTCTTCAGCAAGTGCAATGTTTGTGGGACTTAGAGGTTTTTCTTATCAGGCTCATTGGTTCTTTTGGTCCAACAATGAACCAAATATAATGTCATCAACATAGACTTGTACGAGAAAAATGTCCTTTCTAGACTTTCTAATGAAGAGCGTCTTATCAATGGTACCTCTAGTATAGCCATTCTTCAGAAGAAACTGAGACAGTCTCATACCACAGCTTAGGTGCTTGGTGCAGCCCATATAGAGCTTTATCCAATTTGCACACATAGTTAGGGTGTTGTGGATCTTCAAATCCTGGAGGTTGGCATACATAGACTTCCTTATCTATATCCCCATATAGAAAAGCACACTTGACATCAAGTTGGTTACTGTGAAATCCTTGGATGCAGCATAAACAAGGAAGATCCTAACTGCCTCAAGTCTTGCAACTGGTGCAAAGACATCAGTATAATCGATTCCTTCCTCTTGAGTGTATCCTTGAACCACAAGTCTTGCCTTATTCTTGATGATCAAGCCTCTATCATCTCTTTTGTTTCTGAAAACCCATTTGGTGCCTATAGGTACTTGACCAGATGGTAGCGGACATAGGTTCCATACCTTCTGTCTCTTGAATTGAAGCAGCTCCTCTTGCATCGATTCAATCCAGCTACTATCTTTCAAGGCATCTTCTACCTTCTTGGGTTCCATCTGAGATAGAAAGCATGAGTACAGACAGATATTCCCTTGATGAGTCTGTCCTCTTGTTCTCACACCCTCAAAGACATTCCCTATGATGTTCTCAGGTGGATGAGTGTTGTGAATCCTAAGATGAGGAATCACTTCCAGTTGTAGAGATAGATCTAGGTTAGACATATTCTGCTCAGGAACTAGAACACTCTGTCCAGCTACTATTTCAAAGTCATTCAATGAGGACTGATTGAATGAATGAGAAACATCATCAATAGTTGGCTGTGAAGTAGTATTAACAGTTACCTGTTCCTTCAAAATACTACCTCCTTCTGCCTGGTGTTGTAATGGATCACCCGATGAGTTTTGAGGCTCAGTAGGTGACTCACTTGTTGAAGCTTCACTATTCCTTAATATAGTTAAACTATTGGATTTGTGAATAGTGGAAGCTTGATGTATTGCAGCGCTTGGAGAATTTCGTCCAGGCCTAGGAAGCTCAAACAGTTGATCATTAGCAGCAGCATCAACATCATTTTGAGCACCTATACCAGCTGAAACATTCTCACAAGAGGGTTTAGAATAGTTTGGAAACAATTCTAAATCAAAGATGTGATTAGGTCCATTCCCCCTAACACAAGGAGTGTGCTCATTAAAAACTATATTGGATGAATGCTCAAATTGTTGATTCTTAATATTGTATACTCTGTAAGCTTTGGAGCCAGAAGAGTATCCAACAAAGATAGCATCATCCGACTTTTCAGCAAATTTTGCTAAATTGTCCTTTGTGTTAAGTATGGTACATCTGCTGCCAAAGGACCTTAGAAAGCCAATGAACGGTGGCCTCTTGTTCCATAGCTCATAAGGGGTTTTTCCATGGGGCTTAACTACAAGAACTCTGTTCTGCACATAGCATGCAGTGCTGACTGCCTCTGCCCAGAATGTTAGAGCTAGCTTTGAATCAGCTAACATAGTTCGAGCAGCCTCAATAAGTGTCCTATTCCTCCTCTCAGCAACACCGTTTTGTTGTGGAGTTCTGGGAGCACTATATTGTCTGGCAATCCCTTTTGAGTTACAGAATGAGTCAATAACAAAGTTCTTAAACTCAGTCCCTTGATCACTTCTAATAGTTGTAACCTTGTGATCAATTTGATTTTCTATTTTAAGAATAAAAGATTTTAATGTTTCAGCAGTTTCATCTTTAGTTCTTAAAAAGAATACCCGTGTGAATCTTGTAAAATTATCAAATATCACAAGGCAATATGATTTTCTTCCAATACTCATTATACTTGTAGGACCAAAAAGATCCATGTGCAATAAGTGCAATGGAGTAGTGATAGAATTAACACATTTGGGTTTATGAGACGTCCTGTGTTGTTTCCCTTTTAGGCATGCAACACAGTTGTCTTTGCAGAAAAACTCCTTTTTAGGCAAACCATGTACCAAGTTATTTTTAGCCAATTTATTCATTGTCTTAAAATTTACATGACACATACGTTTATGCCACAATGTTGACTCATCACTATCAGCTTTGGAAAGAAAGCATGATACTTCACCCATTGGGGAAGCATTGTTCATATCAAGCTTGTACATATCCCCTTTCTTGGGAGATCTAAGAAGCACCAATTCTGGAGGAATTGTCATCCCTGGTTTGAGGATAATGCACTCATGTTCTGTGAAAAGCATTTGGTGCTTTTGATCACAGAATTGAGAAACACTTAACAGGTTATGTTCAAGCTGTTTGACAAAGTTAACTTTGTCAAATGTTAACAAACCATTGGATATACTCCCTTTTCCAGAAATAGATCCTCCGGCCTCACCTCCAAACTGGACAGGACCTCCATCATAGTGTTGAAATTGTTGAAGGAGAGATCTGTTCCCTGTCATGTGCCTAGAGCATCCACTGTCTACAATCCAAATATTGTTATTTTTGTCAAATGGATGTCCCTGCACATAAGATGAGATGATTAGTTTTGATTGGAAACCCAAGATTTATTGGTATTGGGTTCTTCCAAAGATAATGACATAATTGAACCAAAATTTATGCATGGGGGTTCAATGGATATCGTTGAAGAAGAGGTTTGGGCTACAACATTTTCCTTGATCTTCCATTCCATCCCTTGGTTGATCATGGAGGATGAGCTTGTTGAAGCATTGGTAACTTGGCATTCTTCTGAAGCTTCTTTCTTTTCGGAAGAAGCCTTCACCACCTTTTCTTCCGAAGCAGTCTTCTTCTAGGATGGTTTCAAGGGGGCTCTTTTGTTCTTCTGAGTCTTGACAACTTTAGCTTCCGAAGTCTTTTTCCTTTCGGAAGGAGGATTTTCTTCCGAAAGCAGCCTTGCTTCGGAAACAAGCTTTCCCTTTTCATCACATGAACCATTTGATATGGTCCAAATGAGAAACCTTCCCTGACTCCTTCCTTTTTAACATTATTTGCATAATGTGTGCTAGCAGGATTGTAATAACAATCTTTGGCCATGTGATTTTGCAGACCACACATTATGCATGCAATGTTAACCTTTTGGGGATTTGAAGATTGTTGTTTCTTGTTCTTTTTATCTTTATCAGCAACTTTTCCCTTTAACTTCTGATCCTTTGGTAGGATAGGAGTGCTGGTACTACACCCCTTTCCTGAATCAGAGTTTCCAACCACCTGGAATCCAGCTGAGATGAATATACCCTTTTGCTTTGGGTCTATCTTTAGCTTGGACTCGGCCACTTTCTTGGCAGTTTTTCTGGCTGCCTTAGCTCTGCTTCTTCTGGCTTTAGTGGTTAATGTTTGATCATCATTGGTAGGGGAGGGCATAATTACCTGGTTCTTCCCTGTGATGGTCTCCATAGTTGTATCATTCTTTGACTCATGAGAAGGTGGGTCAGCAGATGGAACCTCTTGCTCTTCAGTACCACATCTTGGTTGTCTTATAGACTCATAAGAGTATGGTGGAGCAATTTTATTGGTTCCCAACCCTCCTTTGTTTTGGTAACAAAGTTTTGAGTGAGAGGATGATGTAAGAATGGCTTGGAAGTTTTGCTCGGAAATAGCATACTTCCTGGCTTAAGCCTCAGCTGTGACAAGCTGGGGTTGAGCCTCAGTCAATTTGGATATTAGATCCTTTATCTGAGTCTTATAATTTGTGTGTTCATGTTTTAATAGGGACACAGTTTTCTCTAACTCCTCAATTTTTCTTTGATAGTCAGATTCAACCCTTTTAAAGTCAGATTTCAAAAAATTTAGAGACTCAATATCAGATTTAATCTCCATATTGTAGTCCTAATACAATTTAACCTTAGCCTTACATGCAGGAGTACAGAGATGTTCATATACCTTATTTTCATCTGTTCCGGCCATGAGTGCTTGAGCAGGAGTCACATCATGTACCATGAAGCTCCAGTCAACTTCTTGAGCCATTGCAGCTGTTTCAGTTGACTTTCCGGTGGGCTTTGGTGTAGAGGGATGTGTGGAGGCCTGTGGGGTTCCGGGTTGCACTTGGGAGCCTTGCATTCCCTTGCAAAATGACCAAGTTGGTTACAGTTGTAACATTTGGCCTTGGTTTTGTTAAACCCAAATTTGCTGTTGATTGGGTTTTGGGGAAATTGCCTTCTAGTTCTCTTAAAGAACTTCTTTGCTCTGTAGGTTAGAAGAGCCATTTGTTGGACTATGTCCACGTATTCCACGTCATCCGGGTTGAAACATTCTAGATCATCAAAGCAGTACTGATAATCACTTGAATGTCCACTTCTTGAGACAAAAGCACAGCTATCCTGAAAGGAGCTTTGCTGAGCTTGTTGAGACCTTGGAGTCTCAGGAAATGTGATGTATGGCCCAGAAGAACAAGATGGTTGCTGGGTGTAAGTCAGGTATTGTTGAGGCTGGGAGATTCCTGAGCCTTCAACAACCATTAAGGCATTGCTAGCAAAAAGACTCAATAGTCTGCTTGTCTGATGACCCCTCTTACTTTCCATTTCCAAACAGTATCCATCAAGGATCCTATAGAGTTCGGTCATGGTGAGTGTATTCAGTTTTTTTGTTCTCTTGATAGAGACACAGTAAAATGTCCACTCATTGGGTAATGCACGCATGAACTTTCTTGTAAGGTCTCTGAGTTCATAAGCAATTCCCATAGATTGAAGGGAAGAAATGAGATCCATGTACCTAAAACATTGCTGGCTAAGAGTCTCTCCAGCAACATGGGTGAAGTTCTGGAACTGCTGCTTCAGTGAGTCCTTCTTCGAGTCATTTGAGCTTGAGTACATTTGAGCAAGCGCATCAAACAGTTCTTTGACAGACCTCCAGTGCTCAAACACCACCATGATAGAGTTTGAAATTGCAGTCATGAGAACAGTCATAGCGTTGCTGTCAATGTCAAGCTTCTTCCTGTCTTCATCAGAATAATCTTCAACAGCTTTCTCAATCATGGCACCGTTTCCACCAGCTACTTTTGGCTTATACGGGCCATTGACAATGGTTTCCACATTTTGTTGTCTTGATATCTGATGAAGCCTTCCATTCTTCTGCTCCAGGACCTGAAGTTTTCAGGGGTGATGATGGGTGCTTTGGTCATCGTCCCCATCTCTACTTCAGATTTGTTGAGGGCCATTGAGTGAGGTATAAGGAGGAGTGAAAAACAGGTTGATTAGGATGGTAAGATCTCACAATCAAGAGCCTAAGAAGCTCTGAAACCAATTGTAGGATCGGGTTTGTCACAAAAACACTTGAATTTCTCTCAAACTCGCTTATACAAACACTGAGTTCAGATGAAGTAAAGTCTTTCACAAGAGTTGATAATAATATAATAAGTAGTGAACACATAGAAATAATTTTCAAGGCACTTGTATATATTATTTCTCAACTCAAGATATTACAAGACTCTTACAAGCATGATATATGAGTTACAATGAGAGACTATATATACTAGATCCTACAGCCGGATATACTTTGATACCAGCTGGAAACCTAAGACTAAAGCATATACTACAATGCTAAAGTTAAGGTATCTTAGATAAAGTATTATCTAAGATATGGTAGTCATGACATGTCCATGACTTAACTTTTGTCACCAACTAAAGATGGCAACAATACTAACATAAAAAGGTAAACAGTGGATTAAAGTATGGTCAACTGTATGTCTTTTGAGAAAACACCATGCAATATATTAGAGATTTGCAGCGGAGTGTCAGGAAGGCCATACTTATGTCCACTGGATAATAGTAGTGTTTTCCGAAGGTAAGTTGGCTTTGGAAGAACAAGTTCTTCCGAACCCACTTATACTTCGGAAGAGACTTCTATACTTCCGAGGCTTGAGGACTTCTGTACTTCGGAAGTTGACTTCAGATCTTTCTTTCTAAGTCTTGAACTTCAGAAGTAGGTTCTTTGTTTTTGGAAGTTGGAACTTTTCCTTCGGAAGTAATCTTTACACTTTGTCTTCGGAAGATCTCCTTTTTCCTTCGGAAGTTCCACCCTTGGCTTCGGAAGTCCTTTATTTGTTATACCAAAATCTTTCTAAGTGACTTGGTTTTGGTTGTACCAGCCTTTCTAGATCCAACAATTCATAAAGTATCATTACTTGGTGTGTGTAGGTTACTACACACATATGCACTGAGATAAGCCAATACATACATGTACTCTGTGATGAGTGTTTCACTATTGAATAGGATTTTAATTCATCACTGCATGTATCTTCTCTTCCAAGTTGAGCCTACCAACAAATCTGGTAAGTCATGATAGTCTCTGAAATTTTTGAAATTAATCACAGTGAATGATATAACGACTATAATTATATCATTCCCTTGATATTCTATTCTTCATAAAATTGACTTCTTTTTGTGTTTTTCTAGTAATTTTTTACTTGTTTTTGATGTTTTGATTGGTTTTACTCAAGGTTAATCATGCCAATTGATTGAACTAGAAATTCAAACCTACTAGGTTCAAATGCATTAGTGAATAAATCAGCCAATTGATTTTCAGTGGGTACTTGAATCAATTTGATTAACCCCTTTTCAGCACAGTCTCTCAAAAAATGATATCTAATTTCAATCGTTTTAAAGTGCTGAATAGGATTATTTGTAATAAAAACAGCTGTTGTATTGTCAATGTGAATTGATGTGTGCAAGAACTTAAAACCATAATCAAGCATCTGGTTTTGAATTCAGAGTACTTGAGAGCAACAAGTTGATGCTGCAATATACTTAGCTTCTGCTGTTGATAAGATACGTTTGTCTGCTTCTTGCATTGCCATGAGACCAGTTTGGGAACAAGAAATTGACAACCGCCAGAGGTGGACTTCCTATTGAAGTTGCATTCTCCGTAATCACTGTCAATGAAGGCATAGAGATTGAAGTCTCCTTCTTTTGAATACCATAATCCAAGAGCTGGTTTGCCCTTCAGATATCTGAATATCCTCTTAACTGCATTCACATGTGATTCTTTTGAATTAGCTTGATACCTGGCACACACACAAACACCAAACATAATGTCAGGCCTACTGGCTATTAGATACATAAGTGAACCGATCATAGATCGATAGTGAGTCTGGTCCATTGATTTGCCTTCTAGATCAGGTCCAATCTTCACTTTAGTATCCACAGGAGTTCTGATAGACTGACAATTAGCAAAGTCGAATTTCTTCAACATAGTTTCCACGTATTTTGATTAATTAATGAAGATTCCATCTGCTGTTTGTTGGACTTGCACCCCTAGAAAGAAAGTGAGTCCCCCATTGCACTCATTTGGAATTTTGAATGCATAAGGTCTTCAAACTCTTTACAGAGTTGCTTGTTTGTTGAGCCAAAAATGATATCATCCATATAAATCTGGACTAACAACATGTCTTTTTATCTTCTCCTTCTGAAAAGAGTCTAATCAATCTTTCCTCTTTCATATCCATTTTCAAGAAGAAAGGATGATAGAGTCTCATACCACTTCCTCGGAGCTCGATGAAGACCATACAGAGCTTTGTCAAGCTTGTAAACCCTGTGAGGGAAATCTGGATCTTCAAAGCCAGGTGGTTGACTCACATAGACCTCCTCAGCATTCTTTCCATAAAAGAAGGCACACTTCACATCCATTTGATAAACAGTAAATTTCATGGACGCAGAATATGCTAGAAAGATTCTGATTGCTTCTAATCTGGCAACAAGTGCAAACACTTCATCATCATTGATTCCTTCTTCTTGAGTGTATCCCTGTGCCACTAATGTTGCTTTGTTTCTAATGATGATGCATCTATCATCAGTCTTGTTCCTGTACAGCCATCTGGTACCGATAGGGTATTGTCCTTCGAGAAAATCTACCAGTTGCCATACTTCTTGCTTCTTGAATTGGAGCAATTCTTCCCGTATTGCTTCAATCCAACTATTATCTTGAAGAGCCTCTTTGATGTTCTTGGGTACTGTTTGACATAGAAAGCATGAGAACAAACAGATATTTGCAATACTATACTTGCTTCTTGTCACCCTCTCATTAAGTTCACCAATAATGGTTTCAACTGGATGATTTTTGTGTATTCTGGTGGTTGGAATGGAGTCACCAGCAATGGTTACATCAAGATTGGAGACATTCAGTTCATTATGGCCATAGGCACCTTCATCTTGTAATGTTGTGAAATTATGAAGATAGTCAGACTCCGGTTCAGTTCCTACTTCAACTTCAACAACACTGTGGTTGCTTTCATCATTTGATGTTCTTTGTGTTTCAATTAGAGGAGTAGCTTGTTTTTGATTTTTGATCTCAGTTGATAGATCATCTGAGTGTGATGGTAACAGGCTTGGACCTCCTTCAGTTGAAAAACTCTGGTTTTGTGATGGTTGTTTGATGGGATCAGCTAGGAGAGGAACATCTTCATTCCTGTATTCTACAGATGTAGGAGGAATCAATAGAAAGTCATATCTTCTTTCTATAGCTGAGGAAGTGTCACCTAAATGGATATTCCTGCATTAGACAAGTGAAATTGATCAAATGATTTTGTAAATGAGTCAATATCAAACAACCAGTCAGGACCATTTGTAGATTTGGGAAACGAATATTCCTTGTATTTAACATTTGTTGATTCATCAATAATGTTAATCTAGGATTAAACACTCTGTAAGCCTTTGAAACAAAAGAATAACCTACAAAGAATCCTTCATCAGACTTAGATGAAAACTTTCCCAAATAGTCTCGGGTGTTTAATATTGAGACGGGACTACCAAATGATTTAAGAAATCCAATGAATGGTTTTCTATGAAAGAGCAGTTCATATGGAGTCATGTTGCTTTCTTTTACAATTAGAGTTCGATTTTGTACAAAGCACGATGTGTTAACTGCCTCTGCCCAAAAGGTGATTGGCAGCTTAGCATCGGCTAGCATTGTTCTTGATGCTTCAATCAGTGTTTTTTCTCCTTTCAGCTACCCCATTTTGTTGAAGAGTTCTAGCTGCATTGAATTGATGAGCAATGCCTTTGGTTGCACAAAAAGAACTCATGTCTTCATTTTCAAATTCAGTTCCATTATCACTTCTGATTGTTTTGACCTTATGATCAAGGTGATTTTCTATTTTAGTGATAAAGTCTTGAATTATTTGGGATGCCTCATTTTATGAAGTAAGAAGAAAATCCATGTAAATCATGAAAAGTCATCAATGATCACCAAATAATACTGTTTCTTTCTGATACACATGTATTGAGTTGGTCCAAATAGATCCATATGAAGTAGCTTCAATGGAGTATTGTTTGTGTTCACCAGCTTGGATTTATGAGAAGATTTGTGTTGTTTTCCTTTGAGGCATGCTGAACAGTGATCAACAAAATGAAATTCCTTTTGAGGAAGACCAATGACATGGTTTCCTTTGACCAATGACATGGTTTCCTTTGACCAATTTGTTCATGTTTTTAAAGTTTGTGTGCCCCAAACATCTGTGCCGAAGCTGTGACTCATCAAATGATGCTTTTGACAAAAGACATGTTTCTTCTTTAGGTGATGTAGAACACAGGTTTAAAACATAAGTATTATTCTTCCTCGGGGTCTTTAGGACAACCCATTCTTCTGAGATCTGAAATCCAGGTTTCAGAATATAGCAATGAGTGTCGGTAAAGTGAGTTGAATATTTCTTGTCACAGATCTGAGACACGCTTAGCATATTAAAGTTCAGTTGTTCACAGTAGTTCACTCTGTCAAAGCTCAACATCCCATTTGTCATGGATCCTTCACCTGTAATTCTACCACCCTATGAATCTCCACCAAATGCCACCGTAGTTCCTTGTATATGCTTGAAGTCATGAAGGAGGGAACGATCTCCAGTCATGTGTGGGGAGCATCCACTATCCACGTACCATAAGCTATTGGACCTGTGTGGATGAACCTGCAAGCAAAAAGAACTAATTAGAATAAGGAACACAAGCCATTATGGTCTTGGGTTTCCCATTTCTATTCATAATGGTGACTTCTTGGTATTTCCCTCTAAATTGTGGTTTCGATGGAGGTGACCTGGGAGATTTTTTATGGATGGGTTGAGTTATCTCATCAACATCTACTGAAGATTCACATGAGTAATGAAACCTTTGGTCCCTGTTTCTTTGTAGATTTAACCCTTTTTTCATTATCAAAATTACTTTTGGTTTGGGAAGGTTAATTTTGGGTTTCATTGTGTGATGTTTTCTTTGACCCTTCCACACTTCTTCAAATTGCTCCTGTCATTTGTTGATCTAGATATCCTAGATTGATTATTGGGAAAATGAGGTCTAATAGTGCGTTTCTCAGCAGATGTTTTTGAGATGGGCTTGTTTTTGGGAATTCTCAATCCCTTCTGATTAAAGTAACAATCAGATGTATTGTGATTATTCATATTACAGACAACAATATTTGTTAAAATAACAGTTTTTGGTTAAGTGGTTGTTCATGTCATAGATAGAGCAATACTGATTGTAAAAGCACTCTTCTGTTTTATGATTGAACATATCACAAATGTCATAATACATGTGTTTGTTGCATGAATCAGATTTTGATTTGTGGGACTCAGCTGATTTTCTCATTTGCTTTTGAGCCACTTTCTTTTGCTTAGGGGATGAATCAAAATCAGCCTTTTTATTAGATTTTCTTGGCTGTTTTTGTTTCTTCAACCCTTTCTGTACCTCTTTCTCAAATTGATCAACGTGTTCTTTATTACGTATATCAAAACCAACACCCTGTCTAAATTTTGAAGATTGGGGATCTGACAGAGTTTTACACGTTGAAATCAGTGATCTCTTTTGTAGTAAAACCTTGTCTGATTTGCTTGATTTGTTTGGAGACATAATCTCATTATCAGAACTGCTTTTAGCAATGGGTTTCACTGACTTCACAAACTTCTTTTTACCTTTTAAAACAGAAGGTATGAATTTTTTAAATGGAACAATTGCCTTTACAGGACTTGTGGGTTTGATGACACTCACTGCCTTGTCTGAACACTCTTTAATCTTGATTGGATGACGTAATTTGATTTTCTCCTCATTTGTTTCAATATAAACATCACGTTTTTTTGAGGATTGGTACTTGTTTTACTATAGATTTTGGTTCCATAGTTTTAGTTTTAATTTCCTCATTAAGTGTGACAGTTTCAGGCATGACAGTGTAGTTGTCATTGTATGGTGGAAGACATGAATTATACCCAATCCCAGACATGTCCTTGGGATCCTTTTGAGAATCAAGCATCTCTTGCAGCTTGACTGAAGACAGTTGAAACTTTTCAAGTTTCACTTCATTAAGTGTATGTTTAGCCATAGATTGAACTAACTTTTCAGTCAGTAGCTCGTTCTCGGCTGCAAGAGTGTACTTTTCACCATGTAGTTTTTCAATGTTAGAGATAAGAGATTTTATTTTTATTTCAAAGCCTTTTATCTCTCTTTTCGTCATCTCTGACTTCACCTTTTCCTCTTTAATTTTATTTGCTAGTTTATAGTTATGCTTTCTATAACCTTGCAATTCAGTAATACATTTTTCACTACAAGGTTAGATTTTTACCTCAGTAGGCATTGGAGATGGACCATCGTTGATGTGAGCCATAAGTGCATGATTTTGAAATTGAGGTTTGACTTCCTTTACATACAGGCTCTAGTCACATACTCCATCTTGTTTGATCACAAGAGCATTTGCAGATAACTGACTACTTCCATGAGGTGTTTTGTTAATTGAGGTGGATTTTGATATGATTGATGTTGTTGTGGATGATGATACTGCTGCTGATGATTATTGGAATGAAAGCTTGAGTTTGACTTTGAGGATGACTAGCTTTAAGAATTCCTTTGAAAGTTGTTTCTTTTGGGGGCATTGCATTCTCTAGAGAAGTGGCCAGCCATGCCATAGTTGAAGCATTTCACTTTGGATTTATCATATCCAAGCTTTGTATTTTCATTAAGGCTCAGGTTTTTGCCTTTTTTGAAAAATTTATTTGCTCTCATAGCAATCATGGTCATTTGCCATTGCAGATCCATTTCTTCTACATCATCTGGATCCATTTCTTATAAGTCTTCCTGGATCATGTATGCTGATGTGAGTCTTCCTCCTAAATATGCTTCGAATGTAAGGCCCCATTCCCGGGAAACCTCACAGTTGGTTAATCATAGCATAAAAATCATTTTTAATAACCAAAACATAGCAGCGGAATTAAATAGACATTCATTTAAAACTTGGAAACCATATTGTTCCTATACATTTGTCCATCAATTGTAATTAAAACATAGTACTTGTTCTTAATTACAATAAAAGATTTTATAATCAAAAATGCCATCCATTACTATCCAAGTAGCTTCCCACCATGTGCTATCCTCAACAACATCATTACCTACCAACTATAATGCATAAAAGTCAGCTTCGCTGAGTGAGTTCTAGTTTAGGTAAATAAGAAAATATAAACTTATCCTTCATATAATGACCACGCATCATAATACATAACATTCATGTTTTAATAAGCATGTTCATTAACTTTCATTCTTTCATATCATTCACTTTATCATAAACAAGATTGCACAAAGCAAGTGCTCCATGTTGATCGACAACGAATGTCAATCCTTGTCGGTACACATTTTTCATGGTAGCTAACCCCCGACAGTTGATCCACATTGCAAGGCACATAGTCCGCTCATGAATACGGATCAATCATCATACATCAGACTCACCTAAATGAAGTCTATCATAGTGCTTGCAAGACTTTTCATCATCAAATGGGCCCGGGGGTAACATTCATTAATTTCAACTTTTCATTATTATCATCTTCCACTTTAATACATAATACTTAATTTAATAAGTACACAACATGCCAATTACTAATTATCATAAAACTTAACTAACCCTTCGTGGAATAGCGGGGGTTCAGGGGCGGCAGCCCCTGATAGTGGGGTCCTAGGGGTAGCAGCCCCTAGTGGGGTCCAAGGGCCAACGCCCCTGGCTGGGGCCGGGCTCTAAACTAAGCCCAAAACCTCATAAAATCTCAGTCATTTAAAAACGTATTTTAGTATGAATAATAACCCCAAAACATGGAAAAACTTACAAATAAGGGGATCTAGAACTCACCTGAATACTGTGAGTAACCTCTAAACTAAGTTTTCTAGGCTAGGATCACCCTACACAGCCTGTAGATGAGTTAACACTTAAAGAGGTTAATATCTTCCTAAATTCGCTGCTAATGTCGCTGCAAGATCAACAATTTCGCAGCTAGATTCGCCAACAGTTTCGTTGCCAGTTTCGCTGCCAGTTTTGTTGGCATCTTCACTGCCAGTTTCACTTAGTTTCGCCCAACTTTCGTTGGATAATCATGTCTACGAAACTACCTGCGAAACTATAGTTTCGCAGGAGGCACTTATAGTTTCGCTGCTTGAATATGCAAATTCGCTGGATGCATACACAGTTTCGCAGATCGCATAAAAATTACGAACCAGCCCGTTTTTAACCCAAAATCACAACTCTTTACATCCAAAATCTTAGTTTATCATCCATGAGGCTATATCTAAGCTTTTTACATGTTTTCATACGTAAAAATGTGACATTTATTCTTTACACTTTTCAAAACCCAAAACCCTAGAATCCGGGTTTGATCTACAGAAGGGGTTTAGATGTCGATTCTTACCTAGATTTGTTGCTTCTTTCTTAGGTCTTGATGCTCCAACACCCAGATCTTCAATCTCTTAACCTTTGAAGCTTCAAATCTTGATTTTTCTTCACTTTCTCTCTACTTTATCTCTCTATGACTTTGGGAGCTAGGGTTCAAAGTGAGGATGGTGGTGGCTGGTTAGATGGGTAAGATGGCTAGTTATGGGCCCTTAATCAATTAGCCTCTTGCCCATAAGCCTCATTAGCCCATAAACCCTTTCCTTCCTTTATTAAATATCCACCAATTAAGCCCATTATCCTCGGCGACTCCTTTTGATTTTTCGGGGTGTTACATCAAAGCTTGCAACAAGGCATTGTAAGTTGCCTTTTGTTCTTCGGATCTTGGGTCTTCAGGAGTGGTTGTAGGAGCAGCAGTGACTCTGGATGATTGGGATGATGTTGAAGGATGATTAGTTGATGGAGTTGCAATGAACCATGTGGTATTTAGTTGATCTCTTAAAGAGATAAAATCATCTTCCTCAATAATGAAGGCATTTTCAACATAATGAGATTCTGATGGAAATTTGTATGCCTCAATCAATGTGGGTCCTCCCAAGTTTCTGCTTCTTTCATCTAACTCCAAAGCTTCTATCTTGGCTATCATTATGTCTGGAGTTGTACTCTCAAGATCAAGAGTGTTCTTTAACATTGTCACATTTTGTTTCAGGTCTCTAGAAGACTATACAACATTTTCTTGTTTAATTCCTTGACCTTGTAAGTGACTCCCATGATTTCCAAGTCATTTACCAACTGCACAAATCTGTGCAGTTGTTTGGATATGGACTCCCCTTTGGAGTAATAAAATGTTTCGTACTGATTAACAAGCTTATCCTTGTTAATTTCTGCAACTTCATTGCTTCCCTCACATATGATTTTCAGTGCATCCCATACAGCTTTGGCAGTACCATACTTCTCTAATCTTTTCAGCACATCCATCTTGAGTGCTTGAGTTAGGATAGAGTAGGCCTTGAGATAAATCTTGATTTTCTTGTAATCTTCATCATCAAGAGTCAGATCTTCAATGGTTATTCTTGCTATCTTGTAGATGGCAGCTTGATGTACAGACAGAGTGACAGGGATGTGTGGCCCCTTGCATATTGAGATCCAAAAATCAGGATCTACACCTGTAATGTAATTCCTGAACCTAATTTTCCATTGTTTAAATTCAAATTTATGTTTAAGCATTGGTGGTTTTGGAGTATGACCAAGTTCTGAAAAGCTATGTGAATCCATTTTAACAAGGTGTTTTAACTTGTATAAATATAGATTAGGTAAGTTTTAAGATTAATTAGTCCGAATAGTCCAAATCGTTCAACAGATGCTTAGAAAATCAGATCTGTTATGGTTTCTTGGTTTCTGTCGCAACTTTTGTTATATTACTGTTCTTCGTATGAATCTATAGGTTTTGTGTATAGTTCTTAAAGGTGAGAACGAGTTGACGGAAGGTTGTTTTTAAGAGTATTTTCTGATGTTTACTAAGTAGAGATGATAAAATACTCAATTAGCAACTCAATCACCAGATCAATCAAGTTCTATTCAGGTATTGGGTAGATCTGAAAAACAACCGAGAGCCAACGCTCTGGTACCAATTGACTGGGTGGTGAGACAGAGATTCTCACTTAGGATCGAATATAATGATTGAGTTAGTGATTGAAAGACGGAAACAAACAATCAATAAACATTCAATGCAATCAAATACTCATAAATGCTTTTTGTATTGAATAAGATGATGATTACAGTAATGCTAGGGTTTGAGCATAAAAGAGTAATGATACACCTTGAGAGTAAATGACAAAATATATTCTAATTGTCTATCAACCGTCGTGTCAAGTACGAGGTTTTCTATTCTATTTATAGGCAGACAAGATGCCTTTTTACAAAATGACTAAACTACTCCTGACCTATACATCAGCACTAGTCTAAGTCTTGATGTGCATTTCTGCTTATTCAACCGCATTGGCAAATGTGGATGATATGGAATTGATCAGCATTTCTTCACTTGATCATCCGCATTAGTATGTTGGTCATCCGCATTGGATAATGCGGATGAACAAATACTTGTGCATTCTTGTCCGGTCATCTGCATTGGCAAATGCGGATGAACAAAATCTTGTCCGCATTACTTTTTGTCTTCCATATTTGTTAATGCGGAAGAACAAATACTTGTCAGCATTTGTTCTTTGTCTTCCGCATTAACAAATGCGGTAAGCCAATACTTTTTCTACTGCAGGATCTACATCCGCATTAGTGGATCTTCATCCGCATTAGTGGATCTTGGACTTGTGGGAATCTCAGCAGAACAACTATCAACTCACCAATTAAATTGGCATGTTTGATCCTTTCAGGGTCCAACATTTTTTTTCAAAAATATATATCTATTTTCCTATGCTTCCATTCACTCTAGGTTTGAGCTACCCCTTTCCCCCACTGATTTTCGAGTTTTTCGAGCTTACCGACTTAAACTATTCCGATATCATGCTTGTGATTTGAAGAACTTTCTACACCATGAAAATGTTTGATTCAAACACATGCGTTTGATATCAATGTCTTTGAGTTAGCAAGTGTCTACAATCTTAGAAGCCAGGGTTCGTCCCGCTTTCTGTTTCAAATCAAGTCCAGCTAGCCATATCAGATTTCAAACAACTTAAAATTATAGTAACTAGATAGGGAAATTTGTCTTTGTGAAGCGTGGCTCCATTTCTTATAGGGATCAACTACCCTACGAATGGATTAAAAAATG